>JAWNNV010000836.1:0-89875 GCA_035044485.1 Scaptomyza reducta
AAAATTAATGTCAAAACTTTCCGAATTTCAAAAGGAAAGACTGTTAGTCGTGGCTCGAACTCAATAATAGTACTGCATTCATAGTTGGAAATGTTTTTTTTTTCAAAATTTATGTCAAAACTTTCCAAACCTTTAACTGTTTTCAAAACTTTCCGAACCTATAACTTTGTCAAAACTTTCCGAACCTATAACTTTGTCCAAACTGAACATATTTTCAAAAGGAAATGCGTTTTAGCCGTTGCTCGCTCTTAATAATAATACTGAATTCATTGTTGGAAATATTTTTTTTTTCAAAATTTATGTCAAAACTTTTCGTAAATATAACTTTGTCAAAACTTTCCGAACCTATAACTTTGTCAAAACTTTCCGAACCTATAACTTTGTCAAAACTTTCCGTATTTCAAAAGGAAAGGCTGTTAGTCGTGGCTTGATCTCAATAATATAACTGCATCCATTGTTGGAAATGTTTTTTTTTTATCGAAATTTATTTCAAAACTTTCCGAACCTAAAACTTTGTCAAAACTTTCCGAACCTATAACTTTGTCAAAACTTTCCGAACCTATAACTTTGTCAAAACTTTCCGATTTTCAAAAGGAAAGGCGCGTACGTCGTGGCTCGATCTCAATAATAACACTGCATTCATAGTTAGAAATTTATTTTTGTGAAATTTATTTCAAAACTTTCCGAACTTATTACTTTGTCAAAACTTTCCGAATTTCAAAAGGAAAGGCGTGTTAGTCATAGCTCGATCTCAATAATATAACTGCACCCATTGTTGGAAATTTTTTTTCATAACTGAACCAAATTTCAAAAGGAAAGGCGTGTTAGTCGTGGCTCGATCTTTATAATAGTACTGCATTCATAGTTGGAAATGTTTTTTTTTTTAAAATTTATGTCAAAACTTTCCAAACCTTTAACTGTTTTCAAAACTTTCCAAACCTGTAACTTTTTTAAAAAGTTTCTGAATCTATAACTTTGTCAAAACTGAACAAATTTTCAAAAGGAAATGCATTTTAGTCGTGGCACGATCTCAATAATAACAATGCATTCATAGTCCAAACCTATAACTTTGTCAAAACTTTCCGAATTTCAAAAGGAAAAGCGTGTTAGTCGTAGCTCGATCTCAATAATATAACTGCACCCATTGTTGGAAATTTTTTTTTTCCAAATTTCATGTCAAAGTTTTTTGAATCTATAACTTTTTCAAAACTTTCCGAACCTATACCTTTGTCAAAACTTTCCGAACCTATAACTTTGTGAAAACTGAACCAAATTTCAAAAGGAAAGGCGTGTTAGTCGTGGCTCTATCTCAATAATAGTACTGCATTCATAGTTGGAAAAGGTTTTTATTTTTTTGAAATTTTTGTCAAAACTTTACGAACCTATAACATTGTCAAAACTTTCCGAATTTCAAAAGGAAAGGCGTGTTACTCATGGTTCGATCTCAATAATACTGCATTGATAGTTGGAAATGTAATTTTTTCCAAATTTATTTCAAAACTTTCCTTACCTATAACTTTGTCAAAACTGAACCAAATTTCAAAAGCAAAGGCGTGTTAGTCGTGGCTCGATCTCTATAATAGTACTGCATTCATAGTTGGAAAAGGTTTTTATTTCTTTCATGAAATTTTTGATATAATTTTCAAAACTTTCCGAACCTATAACTTTGTCAAAACTTTCCGAACCTATAACTTTGTGAAAACTGAACCAAATTTCAAAAAGAAAGGCGTATTAGTCGTGGCTCGATCTCAATAATAGTACTGCATTCATAGTTGGAAATGGTTTTTATTTTTCAAAATTTATGTCAAAACTTTTCGTACCTATAATTTTGTCAAGACTTTCCAAACCCATAACTTTGTCAAAACTTTCCGAATTTCAAAAGAAAGTCGTGGTTCCATCTCAATAATAATACTGCATTCATAGTTGGAGTTTTTTTTGTTTTTAAATTAAAGTCAAAACTTTCCGAACCTATAACTTTGTCCAAACTGAACCTATTTTCAAAAGGAAATGCGTTTTAGCCGTTGCTCGCTCTTAATAATAATACTGCATTCATAGTTGGAAATGTTTTTTTTTTCAAAATTTATGTCAAAATTTTCCGTAAATATAACTTTGTCAAAACTTTCCGAACCTATAACTTTGTCAAAACTTAACCGATTTTCAAAAGAAAAGGTGCGTTCCTCGTGGCTCTATCTGAATAATAATACTGCATTCATAGTTGGAAATGTTTTTTTTTTTCAAAATTTATGTCAAAACTTTCCAAACCTATAACTGTTTTCACAACTTTCCGAACCTATAACTTTGTCAAAACTTTCCGAATTTCAAAAGGAAAGGCGTGTTACTCGTGGTTCGATCTCAATAATAATACTGCATTCATAGTTGGAAATGTTTTTTTTTTCGAAATTTATTTCAAAACTTTCCAAAACTATTACTTTGTCAAAACTCTCCGAATTTCAAAAGGAAAGGCGTGTTAGTCGTAGCTCGATCTCAATAATATAACTGCATCCATAGTTGGAAATTTATTTTTTCCAAATTTCATGTCAAAGTTTTCCGAACCTATAACTTTTTAAAACTTTCCGAACCTATACCTTTGTCAAAACTTTCCGAACCTATAACTTTGTCGAAACTGAACCAAATTTCAAAAGGAAGGCTCGGATCTAATAATAATACTGCATTCATAGTTGGAAATGTTTTTTTTTTCAAAATTTATGTCAAAACTTTCCAAACCTATAACTATTTTTAAAAATTTCCAAACCTGTAACTTTGTTAAAAAGTTTCTGAATCTATAACTTTGTGAAAACTGAACAAATTTTCAAAAGGAAATGCGTGTTAGTCGTGGCACGATCTCAATAATAACACTGCATTCATAGTTGGAAATGTTTTTTTTTTGTTAATTTATGTCAAAACTTTCCGAACCTATAACTTTGTCAAAACTTTCCGAACCAAATTTTCAAAAGGAAATGCGTTTTAGCCGTGGCTCGATCTCAATAATAATACTGCATTCATAGTTAGAAATTTATTTTTTTGAAATTTATTTCAAAACTTTCCGAACCTATTACTTTGTCAAAACTTTCCGAATTTCAAAGGGAAAGGCGTCTTAGTCGTAGCTCGATCTCAATAATATAACTTCATCCATTGTTAGAAATTTTTTTTTTTCCAAATTTCATGTCAAAGTTTTCCGATCCTATAACTTTGTCAAAACTTTTCGAACCTATTACTTTGTCAAAACTTTCCAAATTTCAAAAGGAAAGGCGTGTTAGTCGTAGCTCGATCTCAATAATATAACTTCATACATTGTTAAAAATTTTTTTTTTTCCACATTTCATGTCAAACTTTTCCGATCCTATAACTTTGTCAAAACTGATCCTATTTTCAGAATGAAAGGCCCGTTCGCCGTGGGTCGATCTCAATAATAATACTGCATTCATAGTTGGAAATTTATTTTTTTCCAAATTTCATGTCAAAGTTTTCCGATCCTATAACTTTGTCAAAACTTTTCGAACCTATACCTTTGTTAATACTTTCCCAAGCTATAAATTTGTCAAAACTGAACAAAATTTCGAAAGGAAAGGCGTGTTAGTCCTGGCTCGATCTCTCTGCATTCATAGTTGGAAATATATTTTTTTGAAATTTATTTCAAAACTTTCCGAACATATTACTTTGTCGTCAAAACTTTCCGAATTTCAAAAGGAAAGGCGTTTTAGTCGTGGTTCTCAATAATAATACTGAATTCATAGGTGGAAATTTAATGTTTTGAAATTTATTCCAAAACTTTCCAAAATATTACTTTGACGTCAAAACTTTCTGAATTTGAAAAAGAAAGGCGTGTTAGTCGTGGTTCGATCTCAATAATAATACTGCATTCATAGTTGGAATTTTTTTTTTTTAAATTCAAGTCCAAACTTTCCGAACCTATAACTTTGACAAAACTGAACCTATTTTCAGAAGGAAAGGCGCGTTCGCCGTGGCTCGATCTCAATAATAATACTGCATTCATAGTTGGAAATTTATTTTTTTTAAATTTATTTCAAAACTTTTCGAACCTATTACATTGTCAAAACTTTCCGAATTTCAAAAGGAAAGTCGTGTTAGTCGTAGCTCGATCTCAATAATATAACTTCATCCATTGTTAAAAATTTTTTTTTTCTAATTTTCTAATTTCATGTCAAAATTTCCCGATCCTATAACTTTTTCAAAACTTTCCGAACCTATACCTTTGTCAATACTTTCCGAACCTATAACTTTGTCCAAACTGAACCAAATTTAAAAAGGAAAGGCGTGTTAGTCGTGGTTCGATCTCAATAATAATACTGCATTCATAGTTGGAATTATTATTTTTTCTTAAATAAACTCAAAACTTACCGAACCTATAACTTTTTCAAAACTATCCGAATTTCCTTCGATCTCAGTAATAAAACTGCATTGATAGTTGGAAATATTTTTTTTTCGAAATTTATTTCAAAACTTTCCGAACCTATAACTTTGTTAAAACTGAACCTATTTTCAGAATGAAAGGCTTTTTCGCCGTGGGTCGATCTCAATAATAATACTGCATTCATAGTTGAAAATTAAATTTTTTCCAAATTTCATGTCAAAATTTTCCAATCCTATAACTTTGATAAAACTTTTCGAACCTATACCTTTGTTAATACTTTCCCAACCTATAAATTTGTCAAAACTGAACCAAATTTAAAAAGGAAATGCGTGTTAGTCGTGGCTCGATCTCTATAATAGTACTGCATTCATAGTTGGAATTTTTTTTTTTTTAATTAAACTCAAAACTTACCGAACCTATAACTTTTTCAAAACTATCCGAATTTCCTTCGATCACAATAATAAAACTGCATTGATAGTTGGAAATATTTTTTTTTTCGAAATTTATTTCAAAACTTTCCGAACTTATAACTTTGTCAAAACTTTCCGAATTTCAAAAGGAAAGACGTTTTAGTCGTAGCTCGATCTCAATAATAGTACTGCATTCAAAGTTGGATTTTTTTTTTTTTTTAAATTCAAGTCCAAACTTTCCGAACCTATAACTTTGTCAAAACTGAACAAACTTTCAAAAGGAGCAGTCTCGGCTGGATCTCAATAATAGTACTGCATTCATAGTTGGAAATGTATTTTTTTGAAATTTATTTCAAAACTTTCCGAACCTATTACTTTGTCAAAACTTTCCGATTTTCAAAAGGAAAGGCGTGTTAGTCGTGGTTCAAATCTCAATAATAATACTGCATACATAGTTGGAATTTTTATTTTTTTTTTAATTCATGTCCAAACTTTCCGAACCTATAACTTTGTCAAAACTGAACCAAATTTCGAAAGGAAAGGCGTGTTAGTCGTGGCTCGATTTCAATAATAATACTGCATTCATAGTTGGAAATATATTTTTTTGAAATTTATTTCAAAACTTTCCGAACGTATTATTTTGTCGATACTTACCGAATTTCAAAAGGAAATGCGTGTTAGTCGTAGCTCGATCTCAATAATATAACTTCACCCATTGAAATTTTTTTTTCCAAATTTCATGTCAAAGTTTTCCGAACCTATAACTTTGTCAAAACTTTCCGAACCTATTACTTTGTCAAAACTTTCCGAATTTCAAAAGGAAAGGCGTGTTAGTCGGTGTTCAAATCTCAATAATAATACTGCATACATAGTTCGAATTTGTATTTTTTTTAAATTCAAGTCCAAACTTTCCGAACCTATAACTTTGTCAAAACTGAACCAAATTTCGAAAGGAAAGGCGTGTTAGTCGTAGCTCGATCTCAATAATAATACTGCATTCATAGTTGGAAATGGTTTTTATTTTTTTGAAATTTATGTCAAAACTTACCGAGCCTATAACTTTGTCAAAACTGAACCAACTTTCAAAAGGAAAGGCGTGTTAGTCTCGGCTGGATCTCAATAATAATACTGCATTCATAGTTGGAAATTTATTTTTTTGAAATTTATTTCATAACTTTCCGAACCTATTACTTTGTCAAAACTTTCCGAATTTCAAAAGGAAAGGCGTGTTAGTCGTAGCTCGATCTCAATAATATAACTGCACCCATTGAAATTTTTTTTTCCAAATTTCATGTCAAAGTTTTCCGAATCTATAACTTTGTCAAAACTTTCCGAACCTATAACTTTGTCCAAACTGAACCAAATTTCAAAATGGAAAGGCGTGTTAGTCGTAGCTCGATCTCAATAATAGTACTGCATTCATAGTTGGAAATGGTTTTTATTTTTTTGAAATTTATGTCAAAACTTACCGAGCCTATAACTTTGTCAAAACTGAACCAACTTTCAAAAGGAAAGGCGTGTTAGTCTCGGCTGGATCTCAATAATAGTACTGCATTCATAGTTGGAAATTTATTTTTTTGAAATTTATTTCATAACTTTCCGAACGTATTACTTTGTCAAAACTTTCCGAATTTCAAAAGGAAAGGCGTGTTTGTCGTGGTTCGATCTCAATAATAATACTGCATTCATAGTTGGAATTATTATTTTTTAAATTTTCAAAACTTTGCGAACCTAATGTCCAAACTTTCCGAACCTATAACTTTGTCAAAACTGAACCTATTTTCAGAATGAAAGGCTTTTTCGCCGTGGCTCGATCTCAATAATAATACTGCATTCATAGTTGAAAATTAATTTTTTCCAAATTTCATGTCTAAGTTTTCCGAACCTATAACTTTGTCAAAACTTTCCGAACCTATTCCTTTGTCAAAACTTTAAGAACATCTAACTTTGTCAAAACTGAACCTATTTTCAAAAGGAAATGCGTGTTAGTCGTGGCTCGATCTCAATAATAATACTGCATTCATAGTTGGAAATATATTTTTTTGAAATTTATTTCAAAACTTTCCTTACCTATAACTTTGTCAAAACTGAACCAAATTTCAAAAGCAAAGGCGTGTTAGTCGTGGCTCGATCTCAATAATAGTACTGCATTCATAGTTGGAAAAGGTTTTTATTTTTTTGAAATTTTTGTCAAAACTTTCCGAACCTATAACTTTGTCAAAACTTTCCGAACCTATAACTTTGTGAAAACTGAACCAAATTTCAAAAAGAAAGGCGTATTAGTCGTGGCTCGATCTCAATAATAGTACTGCATTCATAGTTGGAAATGGTTTTTATTTTTCAAAATTTATGTCAAAACTTTCCGTACCTATAACTTTGTCAAAACTTTCCAAACCCATAACTTTGTCAAAACTTTCCGAATTTCAAAAGGAAAGTCGTGGTTCCATCTCAATAATAATACTGCATTCATAGTTGGAGTTTTTTTTGTTTTTAAATTAATGTCAAAACTTTCCGAACCTATAACTTTGTCCAAACTGAACCTATTTTCAAAAGGAAATGCGTTTTAGCCGTTGCTCGCTCTCAATAATAATACTGCATTCATAGTTGGAAATGTTTTTTTTTTTCAAAATTTATGTCAAAATTTTCCGAAAATATAACTTTGTCAAAACTTTCCGAACCTATAACTTTGTCAAAACTTACCGAATTTCAAAAGAAAAGGCGCGTTCCATCGTGGCTCGATCTCAATAATAATACTGCATTCATAGTTGGAAATTTTTTTTTTCGAAATTTATGTCAAAACTTTCCAAACCTTTAACTTTTTCAAAACTTTCCGAACCTATAACTTTGTCAAAACTTCCGAATTTCAAAAGGAAAGGCGTGTTACTCGTGGTTCGATCTCAATAATAATACTGCATTCATAGTTGGAAATGTTTTTTTTTCGAAATTTATTTCAAAACTTTCCGAACCTATTACTTTGTCAAAACTTTCCGAATTTCAAAAGGAAAGGCGTGTTAGTCGTAGCTCGATCTCAATAATATAACTGCACCCATTGTTGGAAATTTATTTTTTCCAAATTTCATGTCAAAGTTTTCCGAACCTATAACTTTTTACAAACTTTCCGAACCTATACCTTTGTCAAAACTTTCCGAACCTATAACTTTGTCAAAACTGAACCAAATTTCAAAAGGAAGGCTCGAACTCTAATAATAGTACTGCATTCATAGTTGGAAATGTTTTTTTTTTAAAATTTATGTCAAAACTTTCCAAACCTATAACTATTGTTAAAAATTTCCAAACCTGTAACTTTTTAAAAAGTTTCTGAATCTATAACTTTGTGAAAACTGAACAAATTTTCAAAAGGAAATGCGTTTTAGTCGTGGCACGATCTCAATAATAACAATGCATTCATAGTTGGAAATGTTTTTTTTTTCGTTAATTTATGTCAAAACTTTCCGAACCTATAACTTTGTCAAAACTGAACCAAATTTCAAAAGGAAATGCGTTTTAGCCGTTGCTCGATCTCAATAATAATACTGCATTCATAGTTGGAAATTTATTTTTTTGAAATTTATTTCAAACCTTTCCGAACGTATTACTTTGTCAAAACTTTCCGAATTTCAAAGGGAAAGGCGTCTTAGTCGTAGCTCGATCTCAATAATATAACTTCATCCATTGTTAGAAATTTTTTTTTTCCAAATTTCATGTCAAAGTTTTCCGATCCTATAACTTTGTCAAAACTTTTCGAACCTATTACTTTGTCAAAACTTTCCAAATTTCAAAAGGAAAGGCGTGTTAGTCGTAGCTCGATCTCAATAATATAACTTCATACATTGTTAAAAATTTTTTTTTTCCACATTTCATGTCAAACTTTTCCGATCCTATAACTTTGTCAAAACTGATCCTATTTTCAGAATGAAAGGCCCGTTCGCCGTGGGTCGATCTCAATAATAATACTGCATTCATAGTTGGAAATTTATTTTTTTCCAAATTTCATGTCAAAGTTTTCCGATCCTATAACTTTGTCAAAACTTTTCGAACCTATACCTTTGTTAATACTTTCCCAAGCTATAAATTTGTCAAAACTGAACAAAATTTCGAAAGGAAAGGCGTGTTAGTCCTGGCTCGATCTCTCTGCATTCATAGTTGGAAATATATTTTTTTGAAATTTATTTCAAAACTTTCCGAACATATTACTTTGTCGTCAAAACTTTCCGAATTTCAAAAGGAAAGGCGTTTTAGTCGTGGTTCTCAATAATAATACTGAATTCATAGTTGGAAATTTAATGTTTTGAAATTTATTCCAAAACTTTCCAAAATATTACTTTGACGTCAAAACTTTCTGAATTTGAAAAAGAAAGGCGTGTTAGTCGTGGTTCGATCTCAATAATAATACTGCATTCATAGTTGGAATTTTTTTTTTTTAAATTCAAGTCCAAACTTTCCGAACCTATAACTTTGTCAAAACTGAACCTATTTTCAGAAGGAAAGGCGCGTTCGCCGTGGCTCGATCTCAATAATAATACTGCATTCATAGTTGGAAATTTATTTTTTTTAAATTTATTTCAAAACTTTTCGAACCTATTACATTGTCAAAACTTTCCGAATTTCAAAAGGAAAGTCGTGTTAGTCGTAGCTCGATCTCAATAATATAACTGCATCCATTGTTAAAAATTTTTTTTTTTCTAATTTTCTAATTTCATGTCAAAATTTCCCGATCCTATAACTTTGTCAAAACTTTCCGAACCTATACCTTTGTCAATACTTTCCGAACCTATAACTTTGTCCAAACTGAACCAAATTTAAAAAGGAAAGGCGTGTTAGTCGTGGTTCGATCTCAATAATAATACTGCATTCATAGTTGGAAATATTATTTTTTTTAAAATAAATTCAAAACTTACCGAACCTATAACTTTTTCAAAACTATCCGAATTTCCTTCGATCTCAATAATAAAACTGCATTGATAGTTGGAAATATTTTTTTTTCGAAATTTATTTTAAAACTTTCCGAACCTATAACTTTGTTAAAACTGAACCTATTTTCAAAATGAAAGGCTTTTTCGCCGTGGGTCGATCTCAATAATAATACTGCATTCATAGTTGAAAATTAAATTTTTTCCAAATTTCATGTCAAAATTTTCCAATCCTATAACTTTGATAAAACTTTTCGAACCTATAACTTTGTTAATACTTTCCCAACCTATAAATTTGTCAAAACTGAACCAAATTTAAAAAGGAAATGCGTGTTAGTCGTGGCTCGATCTCAATAATAGTACTGCATTCATAGTTGGAAATTTTTTTTTTTTAAATTATATCTCAAAACTTACCGAACCTATAACTTTTTCAAAATATCCGAATTTCCTTCGATCTCAATAATAATACTGCATTGATAGTTGGAAATATTTTTTTTTCGAAATTTATTTCAAAACTTTCCGAACTTATAACTTTGTCAAAACTTTCCGAATTTCAAAAGGAAAGGCGTTTTAGTCGTAGCTCGATCTCAATAATAGTACTGCATTCAAAGTTGGATTTTTTTTTTTTTTAAATTCAAGTCAAAACTTTCCGAACCTATAACTTTGTCAAAACTGAACAAACTTTCAAAAGGAGGCGAGTCTCGGCTGATCTCAATAATAGTACTGCATTCATAGTTGGAAATGTATTTTTTTGAAATTTATTTCAAAACTTTCCGAACCTATTACTTTGTCAAAACTTTCCGAATTTCAAAAGGAAAGGCGTGTTAGTCGTGGTTAAATCTCAATAATAATACTGCATACATAGTTGGAATTTTTATTTTTTTTTAATTCATGTCCAAACTTTCCGAACCTATAACTTTGTCAAAACTGAACCAAATTTCGAAAGGAAAGGCGTGTTAGTCGTGGCTCGATTTCAATAATAATACTGCATTCATAGTTCGAATTTGTATTTTTTTAAAATTCAAGTCCAAACTTTGTCAAAACTATCCGAATTTCGAAAGGAAAGGCGTGTTAGTCGTAGCTCGATCTCAATAATAATACTGCATTCATAGTTGGAAATGGTTTTTATTTTTTCGAAATTTATGTCAAAACTTTCCGATCCTATAACTTTGTCAAAACTTTCCAAACCTATACCTTTGTCAAAACTTTCCGAACCTATAACTTTGTCCAAACTGAATAAAATTTCAAAAGGAAAGGCGTGTTAGTCGTGGTTCGATCTCAATAATAATACTGCATTCATAGTTGGAATTATTATTTTTTTTTAAATCCAAGTCAAAACTTTCCGAACCTATAACTTTGTCAAAACTGAACCAATTTTCAAAAGGAAAGGCGTTTTAGTCGTGGCTGGATCTCAATAATAATACTGCATTCATAGTTGGAAATTTATTTTTTTGAAATTTATTTCAAAACTTTTCCGAACCTATTACATTGTCAAAACATTCCGAATTTCAAAAGGAAAGGCGTGTTAGTCGTAGCTCGATCTCAATAATATAACTGCACCCATTGTTGGAAATTTTTTTTTCCAAATTTCAAGTCAAAGTTTTCCGAACATATAACTTTGTCAAAACTTTCCGAACCTATACGTTTGTCAAAACTTTCCGAAGCCATAACTTTGTCAAAACTGAACCAAATTTCAAAAGGAAAGGCGTGTTAGTCGTGGCTCGATCTCAATAATAATACTGCATTCATAGTTGGAAATGTATTTTTTTGAAATTTATTTCAAAACTTTCCGAACCTATTACATTGTCAAAACTTTCCGAATTTCAAAAGGAAATGCGTGTTAGTCGTAGCTCGATCTCAATAATATAACTGCATCCATTGAAATTTTTTTTTCCAAATTTCATTTCAAAGTTTTCCGAATCTATAACTTTGTCAAAACTTTCCGAACCTATAACTTTGTCCAAACTGAACCAAATTTAAAATGGAAAGGCGTGTTAGTCGTGGCTCGATCTCAATAATAGTACTGCATTCATAGTTGGAAATGTTTTTATTTTTTTGAAATTTATGTCAAAACTTACCGAGCCTATAACTTTGTCAAAACTGAACCAACTTTCAAAAGGAAAGGCGTGTTAGTCGTGGCTGGATCTCAATAATAGTACTGCATTCATAGTTGGAAATTTATTTTTTTGAAATTTATTTCAAAACTTTCCGAACCTATTACTTTGTCAAAACTTTCCGAATTTCAAAAGGAAAGGCGTGTTAGTCGTGGCTCGATCTCAATAATAATACTGCATTCATAGTTGGAAATGTTTTTTTTTTTGAAATTTATTTCAAAACTTACCGAACCTATAACTTTGTCAAAATTTTCCGAACCTCTAAATTTGTTAAAACTGAATCAAATTTCAAAACGAAAGGCATGTTAGTCGTGGCTCGATCTCAATAATAATATTGCATTCATAGTTGGAAATTTATTTTTTTTAAATTTATTTCAAAACTTTCCGAACCTATTACTTTGTCAAAACTTTCCGAATTTCAAAAGGAAAGGCGTGTTAGTCGTAGCTCGATCTCAATAATATAACTTCATCCATTGTTAAAAATTTTTTTCTCGGCTCCTCGATCTCAATAATAATATTGCATTCACAGTTGGAAATTTATTTTTTTTAAATTTATTTCAAAACTTTTCGAACCTATTACATTGTCAAAACTTTCCGAATTTCAAAAGGAAAGGCGTGTTAGTCGTGGTTCGATCTCAATAATAATACTGCATTCATAGTTGGAATATTTTTTTTTTTTAAATTTATGTCCAAACTTTCCGAACCTATAACTTTGTCAAAACTGAACCTATTTTCAGAATGAAAGGCTTTTTAGTCGTGGGTCGATCTCAATAATAATACTGCATTCATAGTTGAAAATTAAATTTTTTCCAAATTTCATGTCAAAATTTTCCGAACCTATAACTTTGTTAATACTTTCCCAACCTATAAATTTGTCAAAACTGAACCAAATTTCAAAAGGAAATGCGTGTTAGTCGTGGCTCGATCTCAATAATAGTACTGCATTCATAGTTGGAATTTTTTTTTTTTTTTAATTTCAATCAAAACTTTCCGAACCTATAACTTTGAAATTTATTTCAAAACTTTCCGAACGTTATACTTTGTCAAAACATTCCGAATTTCAAAAGGAAAGGCGTGTTAGTCATAGCTCGATCTCAATAATATAACTGCATCCATAGTTGGAATTTTTTTTTTCCAAATTTCATGTCAAAGTTTTCCGAACCTATAACTTTGTCAAAACTTTCCGAACCTATTCCTTTGTCAAAACTTTAAGAACATCTAACTTTGTCAAAACTGAACCTATTTTCAAAAGGAAATGCGCGTTCGTCGTGGCTCGATCTCAATAATAATACTGCATTCATAGTTGGAAATATATTTTTTTGAAATTTATTTCAAACTTTTCCGAACCTATTACTTTGTCAAAACTTCAGAATTTCAAAAGGAAAGGCGTGTTAGTCGTAGCTCGATCTCAATAATAAAACTGCATCCATAGTTAAAAATTTATTTTTCCAAATTTCATGTCAAACTTTTCCGAACCTATAACTTTGTCAAAACTGAACCTATTTTCAAAAGGAAATGCGTTTTAGTCGTGGCTCGATCTCAATAATAATACTGCATTCATAGTTGGAAATGTTTTTTTTTTTCGAAATTTATTTCAAAACTTTCCGAACCTATAACTTTTTCAAAACTTTCCGAACTATAACTTTTTTCAAAAGATTCCGTGTTAGTCGTGGCTCGATCTCAATAATAATACTGCATTCATAATTGGAAATGTTTTTTTTATATGTCAAAATTTTCCGAACCTATAACTTTGTCAAAATTTTCCGAACCTATAACTTTGTCAAAACTGAACCTATTTTCAGAAGGAAAGGCGCATTCGTCGATTTTCAAAAGGAAAGGCGTGTTAGTCGTGGCTCGATCTCAATAATAATACTGCATTCATAGTTGGAAATTTATTTTTTTGAAATTTATTTCAAAACTTTCCGAACGTATTACTTTGTCAAAACTTTCCGAATTTCAAAAGGAAAGGCGTGTTAGTCGTAGTTCGATCTCAATAATATAACTGCACCCATTGTTGGAAAATTTTTTTTTTCCAAATTTCATGTCAAAGTTTTCCGAACCTAGAACTTTGTCATAACTTTCCGAACCTATTCCTTTGTCATAACTTTCCGAACTTATAACTTTGTCAAAACTTTCCGAACCTATAACTTTGTCAAAATTTCCGAACCTATAACTTTGTCAAAACTGAACCTATTTTCAGAAGGAAAGGCGTGTTCGTCGTGGCTCGATCTCAATAATAATACTGCATTCATAGATGGAAATATATTTTTTTGAAATTTATTTCAAAATTTTCCGAACCTATTACTTTGTCAAAACTCTCCGAATTTCAAAAGGAAAGGCGTGTTACTCGTGGCTCGATCTCAATAATAAAACTGCATCCATAGTTGGAATTTTTTTTTCCAAATTTCATGTCAAAATTTTCCGATCCTATAACTTTGTCAAAACTGTCCGAACCTATAACTTTGTCAAAACTTTCCGAATTTCAAAAGGAAAGACGTGTTAGTCGTGGCTCGATCTCAATAATAGTACTGCATTCATAGTTGGAAATGTTTTTTTTTTCGAAATTTATGTCAAAATTTTCCAAACCTTTAACTTTTTCAAAACTTTCCGAACCTATAACTTTGTCAAAACTTTCCGAACCTATAACTTTGTCAAAACTGAACATTTTCAAAAGGAAATGCGTTTTAGTCGTTGCTCGATCTCAATAATAATACTGCATTCATTGTTGGAAAATTTTTTTTTTTCAAAATTTATGTCAAAATTTTTCGTAAATATAACTTTGTCAAAACTTTCCGAACCTATAACTTTGTCAAAACTTTCCGAACCTATAACTTTGTCAAAACTTTCCGTATTTCAAAAGGAAAGGCTGTTAGTCGTGGCTTGATCTCAATAATAAAACTGCATCCATAGTTGGAAATGTTTTTTTTTTCGAAATTTATTTCAAAACTTTCCGAACCTAAAACTTTGTCAAAACTTTCCGAACCTATAACTTTGTCAAAACTTTCCGAACCTATAACTTTGTCAAAACTTTCCGATTTTCAAAAGGAAAGGCGTGTTCGTCGTGGTTCGATCTCAATAATAATACTGCATTCGATAATTGAAATGATTTTTTTTTTGAAATTTTTTTCATAACTGAACCGAATTTCAAAAGAAAAGGCGTGTTAGTCGTGGCTCGATCTCAATAATAGTACTGCATTCATAGTTGGAAATGTTTTTTTTTTTAAAATTTATGTCAAAACTTTCCGAACATATAACTTTGTCAAAACTTTCCGAACCTATAACTTTTTTAAAAAGTTTCTGAATCTATAACTTTGTCAAAACTGAACCAATTTTCAAAAGGAAAGGCGCGTTCGTCGTGGCTCGATCTCAATAATAATACTGCATTTATAGTTGGAAATTTTTTTTTTTTGAAATTTATTTCAAAATTTCCGAACCTATAACTTTGTCAAAACTTTCCGAATTTCAAAAGGAAAGGCGTGTTAGTCGTAGCTCGATCTCAATAATATAACTGCATCCATTGTTGGAAATTTTTTTTTTCCAAATTTCATGTCAAAGTTTTTCGAAACTATAACTTTGTCAAAACTTTCCGAACCTATACCTTTCTCAAAATTTTCCGAACCTATAACTTTGTGAAAACTGAACCAAATTTCAAAAGGAAAGGCGTGTTAGTCGTGGCTCGATCTCAATAATAGTACTGCATTCATAGTTGGAAAAGGTTTTTATTTTTTTGAAATTTATGTCAAAACTTTCCGAACCTATAACTTTGTCAAAACTTTCCGAATTTCAAAAGGAAAGGCGTGTTATCGTGGTTCGATCTCAATAATACTGCATTCATAGTTGGAAATGTATTTTTTCCAAATTTATTTCAAAATTTCCTCACCTATAACTTTGTCAAAACTGAACCAAATTTCAAAAGGAAAGGCGTGTTACTCGTGGTCGATCTCAATAATAATACTGCATTCATAGTTGGAAATTTTTATTTTTTTGAAATTTATTTCAAAACTTTCCGAACCTATAACTTTGTCAAAACTTTCCGAACCTATAAATTTGTCAAAACTGAACCAAATTTCAAAACGAAAGGCGTTTTAGTCGTGGCTCGATCTCAATAATAATACTGCATTCATAGTTGGAAATTTTTTATTTTTCGAAATTTATGTCAAAACTTTTCGAACATATAATTTTATCAAAACTTTCCGAACCTATAACTTTGTCAAAACTTTCCGAATTTCAAAAGGAAAGTCGTGGTTCGATCTCAATAATAATACTGCATTCATAGTTGGAATTTATTTTGTTTTAAATTTATTTCAAAACTTTCCGAACCTATAACTTTGTCCAAAATCTGAACCTATTTTCAAAAGGAAATGCGTTTTAGTCGTTGCTCGATACTCAA
This sequence comes from Scaptomyza reducta, assembly GCA_035044485.1. Lineage (NCBI taxonomy): Eukaryota > Metazoa > Arthropoda > Insecta > Diptera > Drosophilidae > Scaptomyza > Scaptomyza reducta. Next base: position 16,197 of record JAWNNV010000836.1, read on the forward strand.
TAATAATACTGCATTCATAGTTGGAAATTTTTTTTTTTTTTCGAAATTTATTTCAAAACTTTCCGAACCTATAACTGTTTTACAAAACTTTCCGAACCTATAACTTTTCAAAACTTTCCGAACCTATAACTTTGTCAAAACTTTCCGAATTTCAAAAGGAAAGGCGTGTTAGTCGTGGCTCGATCTCAATAATAATACTGCATTCATAGTTGGAAATGTTTTTTTTTCAAATTTATTTCAAAACTTTCCGAACCTATAACTTTGTCAAAACTAACCGAATTTCAAAAGGAAAGGCGTGTTAGTCGTGGCTCGATCTCAATAATAATACTGCATTCATAGTTGGAATTTTTTTTTTTTAAATTTAATTCAAAACTTTCCGAACCTATAACTTTGTCAAAACTTTCCGAATTTCAAAAGGAAAGGCGTGTTAGTCGTGGCTCGATCTCAATAATAATACTGCATTCATAGTTGGAAATGTTTTTATTTTTTTGAAATTTATTTCAAAACTTTCCGAACCTATAACTTTGTCAAAACTTTCCGAATTTCAAAAGGAAAGGCGTGTTAGTCGTGGCTCGATCTCAATAACAATACTGCATTCATAGTTGGAAAGTTTTATTTTTTTGAAATTTATTTCAAAATTTTCCGAACCTATAACTTTGTCAAAACTTTCCGAACCTATAACTTTGTCAAAACTGAACCAAATTTCAAAACGAAAGGCGTGTTAGTCGTGGCTCGATCTCAATAATAATACTGCATTCATAGTTGGAAATTTTTTTTTTTCGAAATTTATTTCAAAACTTTCCGAACCTATAACTTTGTCAAAACTTTCCGAACCTATAACTTTGTCAAAACTTTCCGAATTTCAAAAGGAAAGGCTGTTAGTCGTGGCTCGATCTCAATAATAATACTGCATTCATAGTTGGAAATTTTTTTTTTAAATTTATTTCAAAACTTTCCGAACCTATAACTTTGTCAAAACTTTCCGAATTTCAAAAGGAAAGGCGTGTTAGTCGTGGCTCGATCTCAATAATAATACTGCATTCATAGTTGGAAATTTTTTTTTTTTTTCGAAATTTATCAAAATTTTCCTAAATATAACTTTGTCAAAACTTTCCGAACCTATAACTTTTCAAAACTTTCCGAACCTATAACTTTGTCAAAACTGAACCGAATTTCAAAAGGAAAGGCGTGTTCGTCGTGGCTCGATCTCAATAATAATACTGCATTCATAGTTGGAAATATTTTTTTTTTGAAATTTATTTCAAAACTTCCCGAAATTATTACTTTGTCAAAACTTTCCGAATTGTTGGAAATTTTTTTTTTCCAAATTTCATGTCAAAGTTTTCCGAACCTATAACTTTTAAAACTTTCCGAACCTATAACTTTGTCAAAACTTTCCGAACCTATAACTTTGTCAAAACTGAACCAAATTTCAAAACGAAAGGCGTGTTAGTCGTGGTTCGATCTCAATAATAATACTGCATTCATAGTTGGAAATTTATTTTTTTGAAATTTATTTCAAAACTTTCCGAACCTATAACTTTGTCAAAACTTTCCGAATTTCAAAAGGAAAGGCGTGTTAGTCGTAGCTCGATCTCAATAATATAACTGCATCCATTGTTGAAATTTTTTTTCCGAAATTCATTTCAAAACTTTCCGAACCTATAACTTTGTCAAAACTGATCCAAATTTCAAAAGGAAAGGCGTGTTAGTCGTGGCTCGATCTCAATAATAATAATGCATTCATAGTTGGAAATTTATTTTTTCGAAATTTATTTCAAAACTTTCCGAACCTATAACTTTGTCAAAACTTTCCGATTTTCAAAAGGAAAGGCGCGTTAGTCGTGGCTCGATCTCAATAATAATACTACATTCATAGTTGGAAATTTTTTTTTTTCGAAATTTATTTCAAAACTTTCCGAACCTATAACTTTCAAAACTTTCCGAATTTCAAAAGGAAAGGCGTGTTAGTCGTAGCTCGATCTCAATAATATAACTGCATTCATTGTTGGAAATTTTGTTTTTCCAAATTTCATGTCAAAACTTTCCGAACTTATAACTTTGTCAAAACTTTCCGAACCTCTAACTTTGTCAAAACTGAACCAAATTTCAAAAAGAAAGGCATGTTAGTCGTGGCTCGATCTCAATAATAATACTGCATTCATAGTTGGAAATTTATTTTTGTGAAATTTATTTCAAAACTTTCCAAATTTCAAAAGTAAAGGCGTGTTAGTCGTAGCTCGATCTCAATAATATAACTGCATCCATTGTTGGAATTTTTTTTTCCGAATTTCATGTCAAAACTTTCCGAACCTATAACTTTGTCAAAACTTTCCGAACCTCTAACTTTGTCAAAACTGAACCAAATTTCAAAACGAAAGGCGTTTTAATTAGTGTTCGATCTCAATAATAATACTGCATTCATAGTTGGAAATTTATTTTTTTGAAATTTATTTCAAAACTTTCCGAACTAATTACTTTGTCAAAACTTTCCGAACCTATAACTTTGTCAAAACTGAACCCATTTTCAAGAGGAAAGGCGTTTTAGTCGTAGATCGATCTCAATAATAATACTGCATTCATTGTTGGAAATTTATTTTTTTCGAAATTCATGTCATAATTTTCCGAACCTATAACTTGTCAAAACTTTCCGAATTTCAAAAGGATAGGCCTTTTAGTCGTGGCTTGATCTCAATAATATAACTGCATACATTGTTGAAATTTATTTTCCGAAATTCATGTCAAAACTTTCCGAACCTATAACTTTGTCAAAACTTTCCGAACCTATAACTTTGTCAAAACTGAACACATTTTCAAGAGGAAAGGCGTTTTAGTCGTAGATCGATCTCAATAATAATACTGCATTGATAGTTGGAAATGTTTTTTTTTCGAAATTTATTTCAAAACTTTCCGAACCTATAACTTTGTCAAAACTTTCCGAATTTCAAAAGGAAAGGCGTGTTAGACGTGGCTCGATCTCAATAATAGTACTGCATTCATAGTTGGAAATGGTTTTTATTTTTTTGAAATTTATGTGAAAACCTTCCGAACCTATAACTTTATCAAAACTTTCCGAACCTCTAACTATATCAAAACTTTACCAAATTTCAAAACGAAGGCGCGTTCGTCGTGGCTTGATCTCAATAATAATACTGCATTCATAGTTGGAAATTTATTTTTTTGAAATTTATTTCAAAACTTTCCGAACCTATAATTTTTCAAAACTTTCCGAACCTATAACTTTGTCAAAATTTTCCGAACCTATAACTTTGTCAAAACTTTCCGAACCTATAACTTTGTCAAAACTTTCCGAATTTCAAAAGGATAGGCGTTTTAGTCGTGGCTTGATCTCAATAATATAACTGCATCCATAGTTGAAATTTTTTTTTTCGAAATTCATGTCAAAACTTTCCGAACCTATAACTTTGTCAAAACTTTCCGAACCTCTAACTTTGTCAAAACTGAACCAAATTTCAAAACGAAAGGCGTGTTAGTCGTGGCTCGATCTCAATAATAATACTGCATTCATAGTTGGAAATTTTTTTTTTGAAATTTATTTCAAAACTTTGTCAAAACTTTCCGAATTTCAAAAGAAAAGGCGTGTTAGTCGTGGCTCGATCTCAATAATATAACTGCATTCATTGTTGAAATTTTTTTTCCGAAATTCATTTCAAAACTTTCCGAACCTATAACTTTGTCAAAACTTTCCGAACCTATAACTTTGTCAAAACTGAACCGATTTTCAAAAGGAAAGGCGCGTTAGTCGTGGGTCGATCTCAATAATAATACTGCATTCATAGTTGGAAATTTATTTTTTTGAAATTTATTTCAAAACTTTCCGAATTTCAAAAGGAAAGGCGTGTTAGTCGTGGCTCGATCTCAATAATATAACTGCATCCATTGTTGGAATTTTTTTTTTTCCAAATTTCATGTCAAAATTTTCCGAACCTATAACTTTGTCAAAACTTTCCGAACCTCTAACTTTGTCAAAACTGAACCCATAATAATACTGCATTCATAGTTGGAAATTTATTTTTTTGAAATTTATTTCAAAACTTTCCGAATTTCAAAAGGAAAGGCGTGTTAGTCGTGGCTCGATCTCAATAATAACACTGCATTCATAGTTGGAAATGTTTTTTTTTCTTAATTTATGTCAAAACTTTCCGAACCTATAATTTTGTCAAAACTTTCCGAACCTATAACTTTGTCAAAACTGAACCAAATTTCAAAAGGAAAGGCGTGTTAGTCGTGGCTCGATCTCAATAATAATACTGCATTCATAGTTGGAAATGTTTTTTTTTTTTAATTTATTTCAAAACTTTCCGAACCTATAATATTGTCAAAACTTTCCGAACCTATAACGTTGTCAAAACTTTCCGAACCTATAATTTTGTCAAAACTTTCCGAATCTATAACTTTGTCAAAACTGAACCAAATTTAGTCGTGGCTCGATCTCAATAATAATACTGCATTCATAGTTGGAATTTTTTATTTTTTTTTAATGTCAAGTTAAAATTTCCGAACCTATAACTTTGACAAAACTGAACCCATTTTCAAGAGGAAAGGCGTTTTAGTCGTAAATCGATCTCAATAATAATACTGCATTCATTGTTGGAAATTTATTTTTTTTGAAATTCATGTCAAAATTTTCTGAACCTATAACTTTGTCAAAACTTTCCGAATTTCAAAAGGAAAGGCGTGTTAGTCGTGGCTCGATCTCAATAATATAACTGCATTCATAGTTGGAAATGTTTTTTTTTTTTGAAATTTATTTCAAAACTTTGTCAAAACTTTACACATTTAAAAAGAAAACGCGTGTCAGTCGTGGCTTGATCTCAATAATATATCTGCATCCATTGTTGAAATATTTTTTTCCGAAATTCATGTCGAAACTTTCCGAACCTATAACTTTGTCAAAACTTTCAGAACCTATAACTTTGTAAAAACTGAACCGATTTTCAAAAGGAAAGGCGTGTTAGTCGTGTCGTGGCTCGATCTCAACAATAATACGGCATTCATAGTTGGAAATGTTTTTATTTTTTTTAAATTTATGTCAAAACTTTCCGAACCTATAACTTTGTCAAAACTTTCCGAATTTCAAAAGGAAAGGTGTGTTATTTGTGGGTCGATCTCAATAATAGTTCTGCATTCATAGTTGGAAATGGTTTTTTTTTTTCGAAATTTATTTCAAAACTTTCGTATAACTTTGTCAAAACTTTCCGAATTTCAAAAGGAAAGGTGAGTTAGTCGTGGCTCGATCTCAATAATATAACTGCATTCATAGTTGGAAATGTTTTTTTTTTTGAAATTTATTTCAAAACTTTCGATATAATTTTGTCAAAACTTTCCGAACCTATAACTTTGTCAAAACTGAACCGAATTTAAAAAGGAAAGGCGCGTTCGTCGTGACTCGTTCTCAATAATAATACTGCATTCATAGTTGGAAATTTATTTTTTTTGAAATTTATGTCAAAATTTCCGAACCTATAACTTTGTCAAAACTTTCCGAACCTATAACTTTGTCAAAACTTTCCGAAACTATAACTTTGTCAAAACTTTCCGAATTTCAAAAGGAAAGGTGAGTTAGTCGTGGCTCGATCTCAATCATATAACTGCATTCATAGTTGGAAATGGTTTTTTTTTTTTGAAATTTATTTCATAACTTTCGTATAATTTTGTCAAAACTTTCCAAACCTATAACTTTGTCAAAACTGAACCGATTCTTAAAAGGAAAGGCGCGTTCGTCGTGGCTCGTTCTCAATAATAATACTGCATTCATAGTTGGAAATTTATTTTTTTTGAAATTCATGTCAAAATTTCCGAACCTATAACTTCGTCAAAACTTTCCGAACCTATAACTTTGTCAAAACTTTCCCAACCTATAACTTTGTCAAAACTTTCCGAAATTATAACTTTCGTGATTCGATCTGAATAATAAAACTGCATTCATAGTTGGAAATTTATTTTTTTTAAATTTATTTCAAAACTTTCCGAATGTATTACTTTGTCAAAACTTACCGAATTTCAAAAGGATAGGCCTTTTAGCCGTGGCTTGATCTCAATAATAATACTGCATTCATAGTTGGAAATGTTTTTTAATGTTTTTTTTTTTTAATTTATGTCAAAACTTTCCGAACCTATAATTTTGTCAAAACTTTCCGAAACCTACAACTTTGTCAAAACTAAACCGATTTTCAAAAGGAAAGGCGCGTTCGTCGTGGCTCGGAATCAATAAAAATACTGCATTCATAGTTGGAATTTTGGTTTTCTTTTTTAATTTCAAGTCAAAACTTTCCGAACCTATAACTTTTGTCAAAACTTTCCGAATTTCAAAAGGATAGGCCTTTTAGTCGTAGCTTGATCTCAAAAATATAATGCATCCATTGTTGAAATTTTTTTTTCCCGAAATTCATGTCAAAATTTTCCGAACCTAAAACTTTTTCAAAACCTTCCGCACCTATAACTTTGTCAAAACTGAACCAAATTTTAAAACGAAAGGCGTGTTAGTCGTGGCTCGATCTCAATAATAATACTGCATTCGTAGTTGGAAATGTTTTTTTTTTTTTTCGAAATTTATGTCAAAACTTTCCGACCCTATGACTTTGTCAAAACTTTCCGAACCTATAACTTTGTCAAAACTGAACCAATTTTCAAGAGTAAAGGCGTTTTAGTCGTAGATCGATCGCAATAATAATACTGCATTCATTATTGCAAATTTATTTTTTTTGAAATTCATGTAAAAACTTTCCGAAGCTATAACTTTGTCAAAACTTTCCGAATTTCAAAAGGATAGGCCTTTCGTGGCTTGATCTCAATAATATAGCTGCATCCATTGTTGAAATTTTTTTTCCGAAATTCATGTCAAAACTTTCCGAACCTACAACTTTGTCAAAACTTTCCGAATTTCAAAAGGAAAGGCGTTGGTATCGTGGTTTGATCTCAATAATAATACTGCATTGATAGTTGGGAATGTTTCTGTTTTCGAAATTTATTTCAAAACTTTCCGAACCTATAACTTTGTAAAATTTTCCGAATTTCAAAAGAAAAGGCGTATTAGTCGTGGCTCGATCTCAATAATAGTACTGCATTCAAAGTTGGAAATTTATTTTTTTGAAATTTATTTCAAAACTTTCCGAACCTATAACTTTGTCAAAACTGAACCCATTTTCAAGAGTAAAGGCGTTTTAGTCGTAGATTGATCGCAATAATAACACTGCATTCATTATTGGAAATTTTTTGATTATTTTTTAATTCATGTCAAAACTTTCCGAAGCAATAACTTTGTCAAAACTTTCCGAATTTCAAAAGGATAGGCCTTTTAGTCGTGTCTTGATCTCCATAATAATACTGAATTCATAGTTGGAAATGGTTTTGGTGGCGTGTTACTCGTGGTTCGATCTCAATAATAATACTGCATTGATAGTTGGAAATGTTTTTTTTTTCGAAATTTATTTAAAAACTTTCCGAACCTATAGCTTTGTCAAAACTTTCGAATTTCAAAAGGAAAGGCGTGTTAGTCGTGCTCCGATCTCAATAATAGTACTGCATCCATTGTTGGAAATAGTTTTTATTTTTTTGAAATTTATGTCAAAACCTTCTGAACCTATAACTTTGTCAAAACTTTCAGAACCTCTAACTTTGTCAAAACTGAACAAAACTTCAAAACGAAAGGCGCGTTCGTCGTGGCTCGATCTTAATAATAATACTGCATTCATAGTTGAAAATTTATTTTTTTGAAATTTATTTCAAAACTTTCCGAGCTTATTACTTTGTCAAAACTTTCCGAATTTCAAAAGGAAAGGCATTTTAGTCGTGTTTCGATCTAAATAATAGTACTGCGTTCATAGTTGGAAATGTTTTTTTTTTTAAATTTATCAATAATAATACTGCATTGATAGTTGGAAATGTTTTTTTTTTTCGAAATTTATTTCAAAACTTTCCGAACCTTTGTCAAAACTTTCGAATTTCAAAGGGAAATGCGTGTTAGTCGTGGCTCGATCTCAATAATAGTACTGCATTAATAGTTGGAAATGGTTTTAATTTTTTTAATATTTATGTCAAAACCTTCCGAACCTATAACTTTCTCAAAACTTTCCGAACCTCTAACTTTGTCAAAACTGAACAAAACTTCAAAACCAAAGGCGCGTTCGTCGTGGCTCGATCTCAATAATAATACTGCATTCATAGCTGGAATTTATTTTTTTGAAATTTATTTCAAAACTATCCGACCCTATTACTTTGTCAAAACTTTCCGAATTTCAAAAGAAAAGGCGTGTTAGTCGTGGTTCGATCTCAATAATAATACTGCATTAATAGTTGGAAATGTTTTTTTTTTCGAAATTTATTTCAAAACTTTCCGAACCTTTGTCAAAACTTTCGAATTTCAAAGGGAAAGGCGTGTTAGTCGTGGATCGATCTCAATAATAGTACAGCATTAATAGTTGCAAATTGTTTTTATTTTTTTGAAATTTTTGTCAAAACTTTCCGAACCTATAATTTTGTCAAAACTTTCCAAACCTATAACTTTGTCAAAACTTTCCGAACCTATAACTTTGTCAAAACTGAACCGATTTTCAAAAGAAAAGGCGCGTTCGTCGTTGCTCGATCTCAATAATAATACTGCATTCATAGTTGGAAATTTATTTTTTTAAATTTCAAGTCAAAACTTTCCGAACCTATAACTTTGTCAAAACTTTCTGAATTTTAAAAGGAAAGGCGTGTTAGTCGTAGCTCGATCTCAATAATATAACTGCACCCATAGTTGGAAATTTTTTTTTTTCCAAATTTCATGTCAAAGTTTTCCGAACGTAGAATTTTGTCAAAACTTTCCGAACCTATACCTTTGACAAAACTTTCCGAACCTATAACTTTGTCAAAATTTTCCGAACCTCTAACTTTGTCAAAACTGAACCTATTTTCAGAAGGAAAGGCGTGTTAGTCGTTGCTCGATCTCAATAATAATACTGCATTCATAGTTGGAAATTTATTTTTTTAAATTTATGTCAAAACTTTCCGAACCTATAACTTTGTCAAAACTTTCCGAATTTTAAAAGGAAAGGCGTGTTAGTCGTAGCTCGATCTCAATAATATAACTTCATCCATTGTTAGAAATTTTTTTTTCGAAATTTCATGTCAAACTTTTTTGATCCTATAACTTTGTCAAAACTGTCCGAAACTATAACTTTGTCCAAACTGAACTTATTTTCAAAAGGAAAGCGTTTTAGCCGTTGCTCGCTCTTAATAATAATACTGCATTCATAGTTGGATTTTTTTTTTTTTTTCAAAATTTATGTCAAAATTTTCCGTAAATATAACTTTGTCAAAACTATCCGAACCTATAACTGTTTTCAAAACTTTCCGAACCCATAACTTTGTCAAAACTGAACCAAATTTCAAAAGGAAAGGCGGGTTCGTCGTGGCTCGACCTCAATAATAGTACTGCATTCATAGTTGGAAATGTTTTTTTTTTCAAATTTCATGTCAAAGTTTTCCGAACCTATAGCTTTTTCAAAACTTTCCGAACCTATACCTTTGTCAAAACTTTCCGAACCTATAACTTTGTGAAAACTGAACCAAATTTCAAAAGGAAAGGCGTGTTAGTCGTGGCTCGATCTCAATAATAGTACTGCATTCATAGTTGGAAATGGTTTTTATATTCTTGAAATTTATGTCAAAACTTTCCGAACCTATAACTTTGTCAAAACTGAACCCATTTTCAAGAAAAATGGCGTTTTAGTCGTAGATCGATCTCAATAATAATACTGCATTCATTGTTGGATATTTATTTTTTTTGACATTCATGTCAAAACTTTCCGAACCTATAACGTTGTCAAAACTTTCCGAATTTCAAAAGGATAGGCTAGTCGTGGCTTGATCTCAATAATATAACTGCATCCATTGTTGAAATTTTTTTTCCGAAATTCATGTCAAAACCTTCCGAACCTACAACTTTGTCAAAACTTTCCGAATTTCAAAAGGAAAGGCGTGTTACTCGTGCTTCGATCTCAATAATAATACTGCATTGATAGTTGGAAATGGTTTTTATTTTTTTGAAATTTATGTCAAAACTTTCCGAACCTATAACTTTGTCAAAACTTTCCGAACTATAACTTTGTCAAAACTTTCCGAACCTATAACTTTGTCAAAACTGAACCGAAAGGCGCATTCGTCGTGGCTCGATGTCAATAATAATACTGCATTCATAGTTGGAAATTTTTTTTTTTTTTAATTTCAAGTCAAAACTTTCCGAACCTATAACTTTGAAATTTATTTCAAAACTTTCCGAACGTTATACTTTGTCAAAACTTTCCGAATTTCAAAAGGAAAGGCGTGTTAGTCGTAGCTCGATCTCAATAATAAAACTGCATTCATAGTTGGAATTTTTTTTTTTAAATTTCATGTCTAAGTTTTCCGAACCTATAACTTTGTCAAAACTTTCCGAACCTATTCCTTTGTCAAAACTTTAAGAACATCTAACTTTGTCAAAACTGAACCTATTTTCAGAAGGAAATGCGTTTTAGCCGTTGCTCGCTCTTAATAATAATACTGCATTCATAGTTGGAAATGTTTTTTTTTTTAAAATTTATTTCAAAATTTTCCGAACCTATAACTTTGTCAAAACTTAAACGAATTTCAAAAGAAAAGGTGCGTTCCACGTGGCTCTATCTCAATAATAATACTGCATTCATAGTTGGAAATGTTTTTTTTTTTCAAAATTTATGTCAAAACTTTCCAAACCTTTAACTGTTTTTACAACTTTCCGAACCTATAACTTTGTCAAAACTTTCCGAACCTATAACTTTGTCAAAACTTTCCGAATTTCAAAAGGAAAGGCGTGTTAGTCGTGGTTCGATCTCAATAATAATACTGCATTCATATTTGGAAATGTTTTTTTTTTCAAATTTATTTCAAAACTTTCCTAACCTATAACTTTGTCAAAACTGAACCAAATTTCAAAGGGAAAAGCGTGTTAGACGTGGCTCGATCTCAATAATAGTACTGCATTCATAGTTGGAATTTTTTTTTTTTTAAATTAAACTCAAAAGTTTTCGAACCTATAACTTGTTCAAAACTTTCCGAATTTCAAAAGGAAAGGCGTGTTAGTCGTAGCTCGATCTCAATAATAAAACTTCATCCATTGTTAGAAATTTTTTTTCCAAATTTCATGTCAAACTTTTCCGATCCTATAACTTTGTCCAAACTGAACCTATTTTCAAAAGGAAATGCGTTTTAGCCGTTGCTCGCTCTTAATAATAATACTTCATTCATAGTTGGAAATGTTTTTTTTTTTCAAAATTAATGTCAAAACTTTCCGAATTTCAAAAGGAAAGACTGTTAGTCGTGGCTCGAACTCAATAATAGTACTGCATTCATAGTTGGAAATGTTTTTTTTTTCCAAATTTATGTCAAAATTTTACAATCCTATAACTGTTTTCAAAACTTTCCAAACCTATTACTTTTTTCAAAAGTTTCCGTTTCAGTCGTGGCTCGATCTCAATAATAACACTGCATTCATAGTTGGAAATGTTTTTTTTTATATGTCAAAACTTTCCGAACCTATAACTTTGTCAAAATTTTCCGAACCTATAACTTTGTCAAAACTGAACCTATTTTCAGAAGGAAAGGCGCATTCGTCAATTTTCAAAAGGAAAGGCGCGTTCGTCGTGGCTCGATCTCAATAATAATACTGCATTCATAGTTGGAAATTTATTTTTTTGAAATTTATTTCAAAACTTTCCGAACGTATTACTTTGTCAAAACTTTCCGAATTTCAAAAGGAAATGCGTGTTAGTCGTAGTTCGATCTCAATAATATAACTGCACCCATTGTTGGAAAATTTTTTTTTTCCAAATTTCATGTCAAAGTTTTCCGAACCTATAACTTTGTCAAAACTTTCCGAACCTATTCCTTTGTCATAACTTTCCGAACCTATACCTTTGACAAAACTTTCCGAACCTATAGCTTTGTCAAAATTTTCCGAACCTCTAACTTTGTCAAAACTGAACCTATTTTCAGAAGGAAAGGCGCGTTCGTCGTGGCTCGATCTCAATAATAATACTGCATTCATAGTTGGAAAGTTTTTATTTTTTTGAAATTTTTGTCAAAACTTTCCGAACCTATTACTTTGACAAAACTCTCCGAATTTCAATAGGAAAGGCGTGTTACTCGTGGCTCGATCTCAATAATATAACTTCATCCATTGTTAGAATTTTTTTTTCCAAATTTCATGTCAAACTTTTCCGATCCTATAACTTTGTCAAAACTGTCCGAACCTATAACTTTGTCCAAACTGAACCTATTTTCAAAAGGAAATGCGTTTTAGCCGTTGCTCGCTCTTAATAATAATACTGCATTCATAGTTGGAAATGTTTCTTTTTTTTTCAAAATTTATGTCAAAACTTTCCGATCCTATAACTTTGTCAAAACTTTCCGAACCCATAACTTTGTCAAAACTTTCCGAATTTCAAAAGGAAAGACTGTTAGTCGTGGCTCGAACTCAATAATAGTACTGCATTCATAGTTGGAAGTGTTTTTTTTTTTCAAAATTTATGTCAAAACTTTCCAAACCTTTAACTGTTTTCAAAACTTTCCGAACCTATAACTTTGTCAAAACTTTCCGAACCTATAACTTTGTCCAAACTGAACCTATTTTCAAAAGGAAATGCGTTTTAGCCGTTGCTCGCTCTTAATAATAATACTGCATTCATTGTTGGAAATATTTTTTTTTTTCAAAATTTATGTCAAAACTTTCCGTAAATATAACTTTGTCAAAAGTTTCCGAACCTATAACTTTGTCAAAACTTTCCGAACATATAACTTTGTCAAAACTTTCCGTATTTCAAAAGGAAAGGCTGTTAGTTGTGGCTTGATCTCAATAATATAACTGCATCCATTGTTGGAAATGTTTTTTTTTATCGAAATTTATTTCAAAACTTTCCGAACCTAAAACTTTGTCAAAACTTTCCGAACCTATAACTTTGTCAAAACTTTCCGAACCTATAACTTTGTCAAAACTTTCCGATTTTCAAAAGGAAAGGTGCGTTCATCGTGGCTTGATCTCAATAATAACACTGCATTCATAGTTAGAAATTTATTTTTGTGAAATTTATTTCAAAACTTTCCGAACTTATTACTTTGTCAAAACTTTCCGAATTTCAAAAGGAAAGGCGTGTTAGTCATAGCTCGATCTCAATAATATAACTGCACCCATTGTTGGAATTTTTTTTTTCATAACTGAACCAAATTTCAAACGAAAGGCGTGTTAGTCGTGGCTCGATCTCTATAATAGTACTGCATTCATAGTTGGAAATGTTTTTTTTTTTCAAAATTTATGTCAAAACTTTCCAAACCTTTAACTGTTTTCAAAACTTTCCAAACCTGTAACTTTTTTAAAAAGTTTCTGAATCTATAACTTTGTCAAAACTGAACAAATTTTCAAAAGGAAATGCATTTTAGTCGTGGCACGATCTCAATAATAACAATGCATTTATAGTTGGATATTTTTTTTTTTTTGTTAATTTATGTCAGAACTTTCCGAACCTATAACTTTGTCAAAACTTTCCGAATTTCCAAAGGAAAAGCGTGTTAGTCGTAGCTCGATCTCAATAATATAACTGCACCCATTGTTGGAAATTTTTTTTTTTCCAAATTTCATGTCAAAGTTTTCCGAATCTATAACTTTTTCAAAACTTTCCGAACCTATACCTTTGTCAAAACTTTCCGAACCTATAACTTTGTGAAAACTGAACCAAATTTCAAAAGGAAAGGCGTGTTAGTCGTGGCTCTATCTCAATAATAGTACTGCATTCATAGTTGGAAAAGGTTTTTATTTTTTTGAAATTTTTGTCAAAACTTTCCGAACCTATAACATTGTCAAAACTTTCCGAATTTCAAAAGGAAAGGCGTGTTACTCGTGGTTCGATCTCAATAATACTGCATTGATAGTTGGAAATGTAATTTTTTCCAAATTTATTTCAAAACTTTCCTTACCTATAACTTTGTCAAAACTGAACCAAATTTCAAAAGCAAAGGCGTGTTAGTCGTGGCTCAATCTCTATAATAGTACTGCATTCATAGTTGGAAAAGGTTTTTATTTTTTTGAAATTTTTGTCAAAACTTTCCGAACCTATAATTTTGTCAAAACTTTCCGAACCTATAACTTTGTGAAAACTGAACCAAATTTCAAAAGGAAAGTCGTGGTTCCATCTCAATAATAATACTGCATTCATAGTTGGAGTGTTTTTTGTTTTTAAATTAAAGTCAAAACTTTCCGAACCTATAACTTTGTCCAAACTGAACCTATTTTCAAAAGGAAATGCGTTTTAGACGTTGCTCGCTCTTAATAATAATACTGCATTCATAGTTGGAAATGTTTTTTTTTTTTCAAAATTTATGTCAAAATTTTCCGTAAATATAACTTTGTCAAAACTTTCCGAACCTATAACTTTGTCAAAACTTAAACGATTTTCAAAAGAAAAGGTGCGTTCCACGTGGCTCTATCTGAATAATAATACTGCATTCATAGTTGGAAATGTTTTTTTTTCCAAATTTATTTCAAAACTTTCCGAACCTATAACTTGTTCAAAACTTTCCGAATTTCAAAAGGAAAGGCGTGTTAGTCGTGGGTCGATCTCAATAATAATACATTCATAGTTGGAAATGGTTTTTATATTCTTGAAATTTATGTCAAAACTTTCCGAACCTATAACTTTGTCAAAACTGAACCAAATTTCAAAAGCAAAGGCGTGTTAGTTGTGGCTCGATCTCAATAACAGTACTGCATTCATAGTTGGAAAAGGTTTTAATTTTTTTGAAATTTATGTCAAAACTTTCCGAACCTATAACTTTGTCAAAACTTTCCGACCTATAACTTTGTGAAAACTGAACCAAATTTCAAAAAGAAAGGCGTGTTAGTCGTGGCTCAATCTCAATAATAGTACTGCATTCATAGTTGGAAATGGTTTTTATCTTTCAAAATTTATGTCAAAACTTTTCGTACCTATAACTTTGTCAAAACTTTCCGAACCCATAACTTTGTCAAAACTTTCCGAATTTCAAAAGGAAAGGCTGTTAGTCGTGGTTCGATCTCAATAATAATACTGCATTCATAGTAGGAGTTTTTTTTGTTTTTAAATTAAAGTCAAAACTTTCCGAACCTATAACTTTGTCCAAACTAAACCTATTTTCAAAAGGAAATGCGTTTTAGCCGTTGCTCGCTCTTAATAATAATACTGCATTCATAGTTGGAAATGTTTTTTTTTTTCAAAATTTATGTTAAAATTTTCCGTAAATATAACTTTGTCAAAACTTTCCGAACCTATAACTTTATCAAAACTTTCCGAACCTATAACTTTGTCAAAACTTCAACGATTTTCAAAAGAAAAGGCGCGTTCCTCGTGGCTCGATCTGAATAATAATACTGCATTCATAGGAGATGATTTTTTTTTTCGAAATTTATTTCAAAACTTTCCAAAATTATTACTTTGTCAAAACTTTCCGAATTTCAAAAGGAAAGGCGTGTGAGTCGTAGCTCGATCTCAATAATATAACTGCACCCATTGTTGGAAATTTATTTTTTCCAAATTTCATGTCAAAGTTTTCCGAACCTATAACTTTTCAAAACTTTCCGAACCTATAACTTTTTCAAAACTATCCGAATTTCCTTCGATCTCAATAATAAAACTGCATTGATAGTTGGAAATATTTTTTTTATCGAAATTTATTTCAAAACTTTCCGAACTTATAACTTTGTCAAAACTCTCCGAATTTCAAAAGGATAGACGTCTTAGTCGTAGCTCGATCTCAATAATAGTACTGCATTCAAAGTTGGATTTTTATTTTTTTTTTAAATTCAAGTCTAAACTTTCCGAACCTATAACTTTGTCAAAACTGAACCAACTTTCAAAAGGAAAGGCGTGTTAGTCTCGGCTGGATCTTAATAATAGTACTTCATTCATAGTTGGAAATTCATTTTTTTGAAATTTATTTCAAAACTTTCCGAACCTATTACATTGTCGACACATTCCGAATTTCAAAAGGAAAGATGTGTTAGTCGTAGCTCGATCTCAATAATATAACTGCACCCATTGTTGGAAATTTTTTTTTCCAAATTTCAAGTCAAAGTTTTCCGAACTTTGTCAAAACTTTCCGAACCTATACGTTTGTCAAAACTTTCCGAAGCCATAACTTTGTCAAAACTGAACCAAATTTCAAAAGGAAAGGCGTGTTAGTCGTGGCTCGATCTCAATAATAATAATGCATTCATAGTTGGAAATGTATTTTTTTGAAATTTATTTCAAAACTTTCCGAAACTATTACATTGTCGATACTTACCGAATTTCAAAAGGAAATGCGTGTTAGTCGTAGCTCGATCTCAATAATATAACTGCATCCATTGAAATTTTTTTTTCCAAATTTCATGTCCAAGTTTTCCGAATCTATAACTTTGTCAAAACTTTCCGAACCTATAACTTTGTCCAAACTGAACCAAATTTAAAAAGCAAAGGCGTGTTAGTCGTAGCTCGATCTCAATAATAGTACTGCATTCATAGTTGGAAATGGTTTTTATTTTTTTGAAATTTATGTCAAAACTTACCGAGCCTATAACTTTGTCAAAACTGAACCATCTTTCAAAAGGAAAGGCGTGTTAGTCTCGGCTGGATCTCAATAATAGTACTGCATTCATAGTTGGAAATTTATTTTTTTGAAATTTATTTCATAACTTTCCGAACCTATTACTTTGTCGAAACTTTCCGAATTTCAAAAGGAAAGGCGTGTTAGTCGTAGCTCGATCTCAATAATAGTACTGCATGCATAGTTGGAAATGGTTTTTATTTTTTGAAATTTATGTGAAAACTTACCGAGCCTATAACTTTGTCAAAATTTTCCGAACCTCTAACTTTGTTAAAACTGAATCAAATTTCAAAAGGAAAGGCATGTTAGTCTCGGCTCGATCTCAATAATAGTATTGCATTCACAGTTGGAAATTTATTTTTTTGAAATTTATTTCAAAACTTTCCGAACCTATTACTTTGTCGACACATTCCGAATTTCAAAAGGAAAGGTGTGTTAGTCGTAGCTCGATCTCAATAACATAACTGCACCCATTGTTGGAAATTTTTTTTCCAAATTTCAAGTCAAAGTTTTCCGAACATATAACTTTGTCAAAACTTTCCGAACCTATACCCTGGTCAAAACTTTCCGAACCCATAACTTTGTCAAAACTGAACCAAATTTCAAAAGGAAAGACGTGTTAGTCGTGGCTCGATCTCAATAATAATACTGCATTCATAGTTGGAATTTTATTTTTTTTAAATTTATTTCAAAACTTTTCGAACCTATTACATTGTCAAAACTTTCCGAATTTCAAAAGGAAAGTCGTGTTAGTCGTAGCTCGATCTCAATAATATAACTTCATCCATTGTTAAAAATTTTTTTTTTCTAAATTTCATGTCAAAATTTCCCGATCCTATACCTTTGTCAATATTTTCCGAACCTATAACTTTGTCCAAACTGAACCAAATTTAAAAAGGAATGGCGTTTTAGTCGTGGTTCGATCTCAATAATAATACTGCATTCATAGTTGGAATTATTATTTTTTTTTAAATGCAAGTCTAAACTTTCCGAACCTATAACTTTGTCAAAACTGAACCAACTTTCAAAAGGAAAGGCGTGTTAGTCTCGGCTGGATCTTAATAATAGTACTGCATTCATAGTTGGAAATTTATTTTTTTGAAATTTATTTCAAAACTTTCCGAACCTATTACATTGTCAAAATTTTCCGAATTTCAAAAGGAAAGTCGTGTTAGTCGTAGCTCGATCTCAATAATATAACTTCATCCATTGTTAAAAATTTTTTTTTTTCTTAATTTCATGTCAAAATTTCCCGATTTTATACCTTTGTCAATATTTTCCGAACCTATAACTTTGTCCAAACTGAACCAAATTTAAAAAGGAAAGGCGTGTTAGTCGTGGTTCGATCTCAATAATAATACTGCATTCATAGTTGGAATTATTATTTTTTTTTAAATGCAAGTCCTAACTTTCCGAACCTATAACTTTGTCAAAACTGAACCTATTTTCAGAATGAAAGGCTTTTTCGCCGTGGGTCGATCTCAATAATAATACTGCATTCATAGTTGAAAATTAAATTTTTTCCAAATTTCATGTCAAAATTTTCCAATCCTATAACTTTGATAAAACTTTTCGAACCTATACCTTTGTTAATACTTTCCCAACCTATAAATTTGTCAAAACTGAACCAAATTTAAAAAGGAAATGCGTGTTAGTCGTGGCTCGATCTCTATAATAGTACTGCATTCATAGTTGGAATTTTTTTTTTTTTAATTAAACTCAAAACTTACCGAACCTATAACTTTTTCAAAACTATCCGAATTTCCTTCGATCTCAATAATAAAACTGCATTGATAGTTGGAAATATTTTTTTTTTCGAAATTTATTTCAAAACTTTTCGAACTTATAACTTTGTCAAAACTCTCCGAATTTCAAAAGGAAAGACGTCTTAGTCGTAGCTCGATCTCAATAATAGTACTGCATTCAAAGTTGGATTTTTATTTTTTTTTTAAATTCAAGTCTAAACTTTCCGAACCTATAACTTTGTCAAAACTGAACCAACTTTCAAAAGGAAAGGCGTGTTAGTCTCGGCTGGATCTTAATAATAGTACTGCATTCATAGTTGGAAATTTATTTTTTTGAAATTTATTTCAAAACTTTCCGAACCTATTACTTTGTCGACACATTCCGAATTTCAAAAGGAAAGGTGTGTTAGTCGTAGCTCGATCTCAATAACATAACTGCACCCATTGTTGGAAATTTTTTTTCCAAATTTCAAGTCAAAGTTTTCCGAACATATAACTTTGTCAAAACTTTCCGAACCTATACCTTTGTCAAAACTTTCCGAACCCATAACTTTGTCAAAACTGAACCAAATTTCAAAGGGAAAGACGTGTTAGTCGTGGCTCGATCTCAATAATAATACTGCATTCATAGTTGGAATTTTATTTTTTTTAAATTTATTTCAAAACTTTTCGAACCTATTACATTGTCAAAACTTTCCGAATTTCAAAAGGAAAGTCGTGTTAGTCGTAGCTCGATCTCAATAATAGTACTGCATGCATAGTTGGAAATGGTTTTTATTTTTTGAAATTTATGTCAAAACTTACCGAGCCTATAACTTTGTCAAAACTTTCCAAACCTATACCTTTGTCAATACTTTCCGAACCTATAACTTTGTCCAAACTGAACAAAATTTAAAAAGGAAAGGCGTGTTAGTCGTGGTTTGATCTCAATAATAATACTGCATTCATAGTTGGAATTATTATTTTTTTTTAAATGCAAGTCCAAACTTTCCCAACCTATAACTTTGTCAAAACTGAACCTATTTTCAGAATGAAAGGCTTTTTCGCCGTGGGTCGATCTCAATAATAATACTGCATTCATAGTTGGAAATTAAATTTTTTCCAAATTTCATGTCAAAGTTTTCTAATCCTATAACTTTGTCAAAACTTTTCGAACCTATACCTTTGTTAATACTTTCCCAACCTATAAATTTGTCAAAACTGAACCAAATTTAAAAGGGAAATGCGTGTTAGTCGTGGCTCGATCTCTATAATAGTACTGCATTCATAGTTGGAATTTTTTTAGTTTTTTTTGAATTAAACTCAAAACTTTCCGAACCTATAACTTTTTCAAAACTATTCGAATTTCGTTCGATCTCAATAATAAAACTGCATTGATAGTTGGAAATATTTTTAATTCGAAATTTATTTCAAAACTTTCCGAACTTATAACTTTGTCAAAACTCTCCGAATTTCAAAAGGAAAGACGTCTTAGTCGTAGCTCGATCTCAATAATAGTACTGCATTCAAAGTTGGATTTTTATTTTTTTTTTAAATTCAAGTCCAAACTTTCCGAACCTATAACTTTGTCAAAACTGAACCAACTTTGAAAAGGAAAGGCGTGTTAGTCTCGGCTGGATCTTAATAATAGTACTGCATTCATAGTTGGAAATTTATTTTTTTGAAATTTATTTCAAAACTTTCCGAACCTATTACATTGTCAACACATTCCGAATTTCAAAAGGAAATGCGTGTTAGTCGTAGCTCGATCTCAATAATATAACTGCACCCATTGAAATTTTTTTTTCCAAATTTCATGTCAAAGTTTTCCGAATCTATAACTTTGTCAAAACTTTCCGAACCTCTAACTTTGTTAAAACTGAACCAAATTTCAAAAGGAAAGGCATGTTAGTCTCGGCTTGATCTCAATAATAGTATTGCATTCATAGTTGGAAATTTATTTTTTTGAAATTTATTTCAAAACTTTCCGAACCTATTACATTGTCAACACATTCCGATCTTCAAAAGGAAAGGTGTGTTAGTCGTAGCTCGATCTCAATAATATAACTGCACCCATTGTTGGAAATTTTTTTTTCCAAATTTCAAGTCAAAGTTTTCCGAACATATAACTTTTTCAAAACTTTCCGAACCTATACCTTTGTCAAAACTTTCCGAACCCATAACTTTGTCAAAACTGAACCAAATTTCAAAAGGAAAGGCGTGTTAGTCGTGGCTCGATCTCAATAATAATACTGCATTCATAGTTGGAAATGTATTTTTTTGAAATTTATTTCAAAACTTTCCGAACCTATTACTTTGTCGATACTTACCGAATTTCAAAAGGAAATGCGTGTTAGTCGTAGCTCGATCTCAATAATATAACTGCACCCATTGAAATTTTTTTTTCCAAATTTCATGTCAAAGTTTTCCGAATCTATAAATTGTTCAAAACTTTCCGAACCTATTACTTTGTCAAAACTTTCCGAATTTCAAAAGGAAAGGCGTGTTAGTCGTGGTTCAACTCTCAATAATAATACTGCATACATAGTTGGAATTTTTTTTTTTTTTAAATTCAAGTCCAAATATTCCGAACCTATAACTTTGTCAAAACTGAACCAAATTTCGAAAGGAAAGGCGTGTTAGTCGTGGCTCGATCTCAATAATAGTACTGCATTCATAGTTGGAAATTTATTTTTTTGAAATTTATTTCAAAACTTTCCGAACCTATTACTTTGTCGAAACTTTCCGAATTTCAAAAGGAAAGGCGTGTTAGTCGTGGTTCGATCTCAATAATATCGGTTGGGAAAGCAGCAGAAAATGGTTTCTCAGTAAAGTCTAACCCTGGAGGTGCTAAAATATTTGATATTAAAGGCTTATTAATATTATCGACCAAAAAGGTTAAGCGGATTGTTTCTTTGAAAACGAAAAATTGTGTATGTCACAAGCTAAGAACGAGTTGGTTAAATGGCATGAGTGCTATGGTCATTTAAATGTGCAAAGTCTGCGTGAACTTAAAATTAAGGATATGGTTCGAGGTTTGACATTTGATTCCAAAGATGGAATTGTGGATTGCATAAACTGCATAAAGAATAAATGTCAAGTGAAGCCATTCGAAAAGTCGCACACAAGGGCAACTAAGTTATTGGATTTGTTGCATAGCGATGTGTGTGGGGCTATAAGTAAAGCATCAAATGGCGGAAACAGATATTTTCTCACTGTAATAGATGACAAGAGTCTGTATGTTCATGTGTATTTTATGAAGCCCAAGTCAGAGGTGAGAAAATTATTACAAGATCACTTTGTAATGGTGGAACGTCAGACAGGCTTGAAGGTGAAGTGTATCAGGAGCGATAACGGTACTGAGTACATCAATAAAGATTTTGATGGGTATCTTAGATCTGCAGGCATAAAGCGGCAGCTGTCGGTTCCATACACTCCACAACAAAACGGGGTAGCTGAACGCTTTAATAGAACCCTAGTTAAACGCCATTCGAGCTGTTTACTGGCCAGTAGTAAAACACTTCAGAGTGATTGGGTGCATAGCAGTTGCACTAGATAAGGGCCCAAAGAAAAAATTCCAAGAGAAGGGCAATGGTCGGATACTCGAATACCTCAAAAGCGTATCGTTTGTATGATAAAAGCACAGGAGGCAAATGAGGAAGCCACATATCAAAAGATCAACGTGATTGCTGTCTACGTTGATGACTTGCTGTTGGCGTGCTCAGACATGGGTGAGATGGAGGCAACTAAAAAGGCTCTTGCTTCTGAATTTCAGGTTGTCGATAAAGGTTTAGTGGAGAACTTTCTTGGTCTGGAAGTGAAACGAGAAGGCGAAACTGGTGCGATTCGTGTTGGCCAGAAGAAGCATATTATGGGACTGCTTCAAGAGTTGGGCATGGACAATTGTCGCACGACGTCAACGCCATTGGAAGCCAATTTCCAAGTCAACTGTCAAAACGAGATGTGCAAACGTGTTGATATGAAAGAGTATCAATCTGTCATTGGATCCCTAATGTATATTGCGCTGTGCACTCGTCCTGATTGATATCTGCACTCTACAGCAGATCTGGCGTTGGTCTATAAGCGAACCAACGAGGCGATTGCAGGCTACGCGGATGCAGATTGGGCAGGCGATTCAACGGACAGGAAATCCTACGCATACGTGTGGGGCACTTCTTTTTTTTTCGTGGACATCAAAGAAGCAGAAGTCAGTTGCGCTCAGAAGTACGGAGGCAGATGCTGCAAAGGAAGCTATTTCCTTGAGTAAAATAGTAAATGAAATGAAATTAGTTTTCAAACTGAACTACGTAACTGTGCATGCCGATAATGTTAGTGCTTTAAACCTAATAAGAAATCCTGTTTGTCATGCTAGCAAGCATATTGATGTTAAATACTACCATGTAAGAAATAGTTATGAAGAGAATATAATTAATTTAAAGTACTGTCCAACACAAGAAATGATTGCCGATATACTAACTAAAAACTTGTCAAAGGTAAATCATGTAAAATATACTGCGTTGCTCGGCCTAGAATAATGGTATACATTTATGAATTGAGGAGGAGTGTTAAGTAGGCAATACCCGTAATGTATATTGTATATCGATGTACTTGATAAACTGTTTATAAATCAGTCTCTCCCGAACAACCAAACGTTGTGTATGTCTTTTGCTCTTCAGCGCACTCGCCAACAGTTTTGACAAAGTTAAAGGTTCGGCAAATTTTGACTTTATTTAAAAAAAAAAAAAAAAATCCAACTATGAATGCAGTATTATTATTGAGATCGAACAACGACTAACACGCCTTTCGTTTTGAAATTTGGTTCAGTTTTGACTAAGTTAGACGTTCGGAAAATTTTGACAAAGTTATAGACTCGGTAAGTTTTGACATAAATTTCAAAAAAATAAAAACCATTTCCAACTGTGAATGCAGTACTATTATTGAGATCGAGCCACGACTAATATGCCTTTCCTTTTGAAATTTGGTTCAGTTTTGACAAAGTTATAGGTTCGGAATGTTTTGAAATAAATTTCGAAAAAAAAACATTTCCAACTATGAATGCAGTACTATTATTGAGATCGAGCCACGAATAACACGCCTTTCCTTTTTAATTTAAATTTGGTTCAGTTTTGACAAAGTTATAGGATCGGAAAACTTTGACATGAAATTTGGAAAAAAAAAATTTCTAACAATGGATGAATTTATATTATTGAGATCGACCTACGACTAACACGCCTTTCCTTTTGAAATTCGGAAAGTTTTGATGACAAAGTAATAGGTTCGGAAAGTTTTGAAATAAATTTCAAAAAAATAAATTTCCAACTATGAATGCAGTATTATTATTGAGATCGAGCCACGAGTAACACGCCTTTCCTTTTGAAATTCGGAAAGTTGCGACAAAATAATACGTTCGGAAAGTTTTGAAATAAATTTCAAAAAAATATATTTCAAACTATAAATGCAGTATTATTATTGAGATCGAGCCACGACGAACGCGCATTTCCTTCTGAAAAAAGGTTCAGTGTTGACAAAGTTATAGGTTCGGAAAATTTGGACTTGAATTTAAAAAAAAATAAAAATTCCAACTATGTATGCAGTATTATTATTAAGAGCGAGCAACGGCTAAAATGCATTTCCTTTTGAAAATAGGTTCAGTGTTGACAAAGTTATAAGTTCGGAAAATTTGGACTTGAATTTAAAAAAAAAAAAACCAACTATGTATGCAGTACTATTATTGAGATCGAGCCACGACTAACACGCCTTTCTTTCTGAAATTCGGAGAGTTTCGACAAAATAATACGTTCGGAAAGTTTTGAAATAAATTTCAAAAAAATATATTTCAAACTATAAATGCAGTATTATTATTGAGATCGAGCCACGACGAACGCGCATTTCCTTCTGAAAAAAGGTTCAGTGTTGACAAAGTTATAGGTTCGGAAAATTTGGACTTGAATTTAAAAAAAAATAAAAATTCCAACTATGTATGCAGTACTATTATTGAGATCGAACCACGACTAACACGCCTTTCCTTTTGAAATTCGGAAAGTTTTGAACAAGTTATACGTTCGAAAAGTTTTGAGTTTAATTTAAAAAAAAAAAAAATTCCAACTATGAATGCAGTACTATTATTGAGTTCGATCCACGACTAACAGCTTTTCCTTTTAAAATTCGGAAAGTTTTGACAAAGTTATGGGTTCGGAAACTAACACGCCTTTCGTTTTGAAATTTGGTTCAGTTTTGACAAAGTTAGAGGTTCGGAAAGTTTTGAAAAAGTTATATGTTCGGAAAACTTTGACTTGAAATTTGGAAAAAAAAATTTCCAACAATGGGTGCAGTTATATTATTGAGATCGAGCTACGACTAACACACCTTTCCTTTTGAAATTCGGAAAGTTTTGACAAAGTTATAGGTTCGGAAAGTTTTGAGTTTAATTTATTTGGACTTGAATTTAAAAAAAAAAAAAAATTCCAACTATGTATGCAGTATTATTATTGAGATCGAACCACGACTAACACGCTTTTCCATCTGAAATTCGGAAAGTTTTGACAAAGTAATAGGTTCGGAAATTTTTGAAATAAATTTCAAAAAAATATATTTCCAACTATGAATGCAGTATTATTATTGAGATCGAGCCACGAGTAACACGCCTTTCCTTTTGAAATTCGGGAAGTTGCGACAAAATAATACGTTCGGAAAGTTTTGAAATAAATTTCAAAAAAATATATTTCAAATTATAAATGCAGTATTATTATTGAGATCGAGCTACGACGAACGCGCATTTCCTTCTGAAAATAGGTTCAGTGTTGACAAAGTTAAAGGTTCGGAAAATTTGGACTTGAATTTAAAAAAATATAAAAATTCCAACTATGTATGCATCGGTTGAGATCTAAGATACCCATCAAAATCTTTATTGATGTACTCAGTACCGTTATCGCTCCTGATACACTTCACCTTCAAGCCTGTCTGACGTTCCACCATTACAAAGTGATCTTGTAATAATTTTCTCACCTCTGACTTGGGCTTCATAAAATACACATGAACATACAGACTCTTGTCATCTATTACAGTGAGAAAATATCTGTTTCCGCCATTTGATGCTTTACTTATAGCCCCACACACATCGCTATGCAACAAATCCAATAACTTAGTTGCCCTTGTGTGCGACTTTTCGAATGGCTTCACTTGACATTTATTCTTTATGCAGTTTATGAATCCACAATTCCATCTTTGGAATCAAATGTCAAACCTCGAACCATATCCTTAATTTTAAGTTCACGCAGACTTTGCACATTTAAATGACCATATCACTCATGCCATTTAAATAACTCATTCTTAGTTTGTGACATACACAATTTTCATTGTCGTTTGTTTACAAAGAAACAATCCGCTGACCTTTTTGGCCGATAATATTAATAAGCCTTTATTATCAAATATTTTAGCATTTTTAGGGTTAAACTTGACTGAGAAACCATTTTCTGCTGCTTTCCCAACCGATACAAAATTGCATTGCAATCCTGGCACATACAAAACTTCTCGCAGTGTAATTGTGTAGCCATACAGGCTGTGCACAACCACTGTGCCACGGCCTCTCGCCGATATGTAGCTTTTTCCCACCAGTTCAATTTTTTCAATGTATTGTTCGAACTTACCGAACAATTCACGTCGCGCTCACATGTGTGATGTTCGCCGCTATCGACGCACCAAACATCGCCGTTCAATTTTCGGTTCGTAGCAACTCCAGCAAACGAACGCTGTTTTTCACCGTCCATGCTATTTCTTTCATTACTTGTTCTATTTCTCTCGTTGTAATCTTTTTCATTACAGTTTCTCTCTTTCTGGCCTTCCTTCTTTGTACAATATTTCGCAAAGTGAACTTTTTGGCCGCACTTATAACATTGTAGATCATGTCGCCTTTCTGCCGTCGCTCCGTTATTCTCTCTACCCTTCTTGCCTACCGAGCGCGCCGAAAATGCCTGTATGCTATCGTTTTGATTGATGCATTTGCGCCGCTCGTTCTCCTCTGCTAGCTTACATTTGACTGCGTGTAATTTTGGCAAATCATCACGCGCTTCCAATGCAACTACAAAGTTCTCATAGGATGTAGGTAGACTTGCTAATAACATTATGACAACCAATTCATCTGGTAGAGTAATGCCTATTTACGATAGCTTGTCGACTACATTCACAAATTAATTTACATGCCCCTGAACTGGCTCTCCCTCCGCCATGCGTTTATTTATCAACTGCTTGAACAATGTTACCTTGCGCACAGGTCCCGCTGGTCTGTGTAACTTTTCCAACTAGCTCCATATCTCATGTGCAGTGACGCCCTGTTTGATAGAGCTAATCTGCGACGCACTTATTGACAAGAACAGCAAAGCCATAGCTTTGTCGTTTTGACGCTTCCATAACTTATACTCCGCATTGGCCTGATCTTCTGGTACAGCTTCCGTATCGGACACAACTGACCATAAATCCTAATGAACCAAAATACTGCGTACCAGCAAGCACCACGTGTCATAGTTGGTATCATCTAACTTCTCTATGTTGTATTGGGAACTCATTGTCACTTTTCTCTACACATAAGACTTTAACTTAGGCACACATATACAGTTACTTTTTTACCGTAATCTCACTCTCGCTTTTGCTCTTATTCTTTTTGCATATTATTCGCAAGCCTGGGCCCATAACCGGTTGGCGAGTGCGCTGAAGAACAAAAGATATACAATATACATTAGGGGGATTGCCTACTTAACAAAAACTGAACCTATTTTAAAAAGGAAATGCGTTTTAGCCGTTGCTCGATCTCAATAATAATACTTCATTCATAGTTGGAATTTTTTTTTTTTTTTTAATTAAAGTCACAATTTTCCAAACCTATAACTTTTTTCAAAAGTTTCCGAACCTCTAACTTTGTCAAAACTGAACAAATTTTCAAAAGGAAAGGCGTTTTAGTCGTGGCTCGATCTCAATAATAACAGTGCATTCATAATTGGAAATGTATTTTTTTTTTTTAAATTTATGTCAAAACTTTCCGAGCCTATAAATTTGTCAAAACCTTCCGAACCTATAACTTTGTCAAAACTTTCCGAACCTCTAACTTTGTCAAATCTGAACCAAATTTCAAAACGAAAGGCGCGTTCGTCGTGGCTCAATATCAAAAATTGTATTGCATGCATAGTTGAAAATGTTTTTTATTTTTCAAAATGTATGTCAAAACTTTCCGTACCTATAACTTTGTCAAAACTTTCCGAACCTATAACTTTGTCAAAACTTTCCGAATTTCAAAAGGAAAAACTGTTAGTCGTGTCTCGAACTCAATAATAATAGTACTGCATTCATAGTTGGAAATGTTTTTTTTTTTAAATTTATGTCAAAACTTTCCAAACATTTAACTGTTTTCAAAACTTTCCAAACCTATAACTTTTTTCAAAAGTTTCCGAAACTCTAACTTTGTCAAAACTGAACAAATTTTCAAAAGGAAAGTCGCGTTCGTCGTGGCTCTATCTGAATAATAATACTGCATTCATAGTTGGAAATGTATTTTTTTTTTTTAATTTATGTCAAAACTTTCCGAGCCTATAAATTTGTCAAAACGACTAACACGCCTTTTATTTTTTTTTAAATTCAAGTCCAAGCTTTCGTACATATTACTTTATCAAAACTTTCCGAACCCATAACTTTGTCAAAACTGAACCAAATTTTAAAAGGAAAGGCGTGTTAGTCGTGGTTCGATCTCAATAATAATACTTCATTCATAGTTGGAATTTTTTTTTTTTAAAATCAAAGTCACAATATTCCGAACCTATAACTTTGTCAATAATTTCCGAACCTATAACTTTGTCAAAACTGAACCAAATTTCAAAAGGAAAGGCGTGTTAGTCGTGGCTCGATTTCAATAATAGTACTTCATTCATAGTTGGAAATGGTTTTTATTTTTTTTTAAATTTATGTCAAAACTTTCCGAACCTATAACTATGTTAAAACTATCCGAATTTCAAAAGGAAAGGCGTGTTAGTCGTGGCTCGATATCAATAATAGTAAGGCATTCATAGTTGGAAATGTTTTTTTTTTCGAAAATTTTGTCAAAATTTTCCAAGCCTATAAGTTTGTCAAAACTGAACAAATTTTCAAAAGGAAAGGCGTTTTAGTCGTGGCTCGATCTCAATAATAATATTGCATTCATAGTTGGAAATTTATTTTTTTGAAATTTATTTTAAAACTTTTCGAACCTATTACTTTGTTAAAACTTTTCGAATTTCAAAAGGAATGGCGTGTTAGTCGTAGCTCGATCTCAATAATATAATAACTCATACTTGGAAATGGTTTTTATTTTTTTGAAATTTATGACAAAACCTTCCGAACCTACAACTTTCAAAACATTCCGAACCTCTAACTTTGTCAAAACTGAAACAAATTTCAAAAGGAAAGGCGTGTTAGTAGTGGCTCGATCTCAATAATAGTAAGGCATTCATAGTTGGAAATGTTTTTTTTTTCGAAAATTATGTCAAAACTTTCCAAGCCTATAACTTTGTCAAAACTGAACAAATTTTCAAAAGGAAAGGCGTTTTAGTCGTGGCTCGATCTCAACAATAATATTGCATTCATGGTTGGAAATTTATTTTTTTGAAATTTATTTCAAAACTTTTCGAACGTATTACTTTGCTAAAACTTTCCGAATTTCAAAAGGAAAGTCGTAGATCGATCTCAATAATATAACTGCATCCATTGATAGACATTTTTTTTTCCAAATTTCATGTCAAAGTTTTCGATCCTATAACTTTGTCAAAACTGAACCAAATGTCAAAAGGAAAGGTGTGTAAGTCGTGGCTCGATCTCAATAATAGTACTGCATTCATAGTTGAAAATGGTTTTTTTTTCAAAATTGATGTCAAAACTTTCAGTACCTATAACTTTGTCAAAACTTTCCGAACCTATAACTTTGTCAAAACTTTCCGAATTTCTAAAGGAAAGGCGTGTTACTCGTGGTTCGATCTCAATAATAATACTGCATTGATAGATGGAATTGTTTTTTTTTTCGAAATTTTTTTCAGAACTTTCCGAATTTATAACTTTGCCAAAACTTTCCGAACCTATAACTTTGTAAAAACTGAACCTATTTTAAAAAGGAAAGGCGAATTCGTCGTGGCTCGATGTCAATAATAGTACTGCATTCATAGTTGGAAATTTATTTTTTTGAAATTTATTTCAAAACTTTCCGAACCTATAACTGTTTTCAAAACTTTCTGAACCTATATCTTGTCAAAACTGAACAAATTTTCAAAATAAAGGGCGTTTTAGTCGTGGCTTGAACTCAATAATAATACTGTATTCATAGTTGGAAATTTATTTCAAAACTTTTCGAACGTATTACTTTGTTAAAACTTTCCGAATTTCAAAAGGAAAGTCGTAGATTACTTTGTTAAAACTTTTCGAATTTCAAAAGGAATGGCGTGTTAGTCGTAGCTCGATTTCAATAATATAATAATTCATACTTGGAAATGGTTTTAATTTTTTTGAAATTTATGTCAAAACCTTCCGAACCTACAACTTTCAAAACATTCCGAACCTCTAACTTTGTCAAAACTGAAACAAATTTCAAAAGGAAAGGCGTGTTAGTCGTGGCTCGATCTCAATAATAGTACTGCATTCATAGTTGGAAATTTATTTTTTTGAAATATATTTCAAAACTTTCCGAACATCTGACTTTGTCAAAACTGAAACAAATTTCAAAAGGAAAGGCGTGCAAGTCGTGGCTCGATCTTAATAATAGTACTGCATTTATAGTTGGAAATGTTTTTTTTTCGAAATTTATGTCAAAACTTTCCGTACCTATAACTTTGTCAAAACTTTTCGAATTCCAAAAGGAAAGGCGTGTTAGTCGTGGCTCGATCTCAATAATAGTAAGGCATTCATAGTTGGAAATATTTTTTTTTTCCAAAATTATGTCAAAACTTTCCAAGCCTATAACTTTGTCAAAACTGAACCAAATTTCAAAAGGAAAGGCGTGTTAGTCGTGGCTCGATTTCAATAATAGTACTTCATTCATAGTTGGAAATGGTTTTTATTTTTTTTTAAATTTATGTCAAAACTTTCCGAACCTATAACTATGTTAAAACTATCCGAATTTCAAAAGGAAAGGCGTGTTAGTCGTGGCTCGATATCAATAATAGTAAGGCATTCATAGTTGGAAATGTTTTTTTTTGAAAATTTTGTCAAAATTTTCCAATCCTATAAGTTTGTCAAAACTGAACAAATTTTCAAAAGGAAAGGCGTTTTAGTCGTGGCTCGATCTCAATAATAATATTGCATTCATAGTTGGAAATTTATTTTTTTGAAATTTATTTTAAAACTTTTTGAACCTATTACATTGTTAAAAGTTTTCGAATTTCAAAAGGAAAGGCGTGTTAGTCGTAGCTCGATCTCAATAATATAACTGCATCCATAGTTGGAATTTTTTTTTTTCCAAATTTCTTTTCAAAACTTTCCGAACCTATAACTTTGTCAAAACTTTCCGAACCTATACCTTTGTCAAAACTTTCCGAACCTATAACTTTGTCAAAACTGAACCAAATTTCAAAAGGAAAGCAGTGTTAGTCGTGGTTCGATCTCAATAAAATTACTGCATTGATAGTTGGAAATATTTTTTTTTTCGAAATTTATTTCAAAACTTTCCGAACCTATAACTTTGTCAAAACTTTCCGAACCTATAACTATGAAAAAACTTTCCGAATTTCAAAAGGAAAGGCGTGTTAGTCGTGGCTCGATCTCAATAATAGTAAGGCATTCATAGTTGGAAATGTTTTTTTTTTCGAAAATTATGTCAAAACTTTCCAAGCCTATAACTTTGTCAAAACTGAACAAATTTTCAAAAGGAAAGGCGTTTTAGTCGTGGCTCGATCTCAATAATAATATTGCATTCATAGTTGGAAATTTATTTTTTTGAAATTTATTTTAAAACTTTTCGAACCTATTACTTTGTTAAAACTTTTCGAATTTCAAAAGGAATGGCGTGTTAGTCGTAGCTCGATCTCAATAATATAATAATTCATACTTGGAAATGGTTTTTATTTTTTTGAAATTTATGACAAAACCTTCCGAACCTACAACTTTCAAAACATTCCGAACCTCTAACTTTGTCAAAACTGAAACAAATTTCAAAAGGAAAGGCGTGTTAGTAGTGGCTCGATCTCAATAATAGTAAGGCATTCATAGTTGGAAATGTTTTTTTTTTCGAAAATTATGTCAAAACTTTCCAAGCCTATAACTTTGTCAAAACTGAACAAATTTTCAAAAGGAAAGGCGTTTTAGTCGTGGCTCGATCTCAACAATAATATTGCATTCATGGTTGGAAATTTATTTTTTTGAAATTTATTTCAAAACTTTTCGAACGTATTACTTTGCTAAAACTTTCCGAATTTCAAAAGGAAAGTCGTAGATCGATCTCAATAATATAACTGCATCCATTGATAGACATTTTTTTTTTCCAAATTTCATGTCAAAGTTTTCGATCCTATAACTTTGTCAAAACTGAACCAAATGTCAAAAGGAAAGGTGTGTTAGTCGTGGCTCGATCTCAATAATAGTACTGCATTCATAGTTGAAAATGGTTTTTTTTTTCAAAATTGATGTCAAAACTTTCAGTACCTATAACTTTGTCAAAACTTTCCGAACCTATAACTTTGTCAAAACTTTCCGAATTTCTAAAGGAAAGGCGTGTTACTCGTGGTTCGATCTCAATAATAATACTGCATTGATAGATGGAATTGTTTTTTTTTTTCGAAATTTTTTTCAGAACTTTCCGAATTTATAACTTTGTCAAAACTTTCCGAACCTATAACTTTGTAAAAACTGAACCTATTTTAAAAAGGAAAGGCGAATTCGTCGTGGCTCGATGTCAATAATAGTACTGCATTCATAGTTGGAAATTTATATTTTTACAATTTATGTCAAAACTTTCCGTACCTATAACTTTGTCAAAACTTTCCGAACCTAACTTTGTCAAAACTGAATCAAATTTCGAAACGAAAGGCGTGTTAGTCGTGGCTCGATCTCAATAATAATACTGCATTCATAGTTGGAAATTTATATTTTTACAATTTATGTCAAAACTTTCCGTACCTATAACTTTGTCAAAACTTTCCGAACCTATAACTTTGTCAAAACTTTCCGAACCTATAACTTTCGTGATTCGATCTCAATAATAATACTGAATTGATAGTTGGAAATGTTTTTTTTTTTCGAAATTTATGTCAAAATTTTCCTAACCTATGACTTTGTCTAAACTTTCCGAATTTCGAAAGGAAATGCGTGTTAGTCGTTGCTCGATCTCAATAATAATACTGCATTCATAGTTTTAAAAATGTTTTTTTTTCGAAATTTATGTCAAAACTTTTCAAACCTATAACTTTGTCAAAACTGAACCAAATTTCAAAAGGAAAGGCTGTTAGTCGTGGCTCGAACTAAATATTAGTACTGCATTCATAGTTGGAAATGTCGTTTTTTTTTTCAAAATTTATGTAAAAACTTTCTAACCCTTTAACTGTTTTTAAAACTTTCCGAAGCTATAACTTTGTCAAAACTGAACAAATTTTCCAAAGGAAAGGCGTGTTAGTCGTGGCTGGAACTCAATAATAATACTGCATTCATAGTTGGAAAAATGTTGTTCTTTTCAAAATTTATGTCAAAACTTTCCGTACCTATAACTTTGTCAAAACTTTCCGAACCTATACCTTTGTCAATACTTTCCGAACTGAAAACTTTGTCAAAACTGAACCAAATTTCAAAAGGAAAAGCGTGTTAGTCGTGGCTGGAAGTCAATAATAATACTGCACACATAGTTGGAAATGTTGTTTATATTTTTGAAATTTATGTCAAAACCTCCCGAACTTTGTCAAAACTTTCCGAACCCACAACTTTTTCAAAACTGGACCGATTTTCAAAAGGAAAAGCGTGTTAGTCGTGGCTCTATCTCAATAATAGTACTGCATTCATAGTTGGAAATGTTTTTTATTTTTTTTAAATTTATGTAAAAATTTACCGAGCCTATAACATTGTCAAAACTTTCCAAACCCATAACTTTGTCAAAACATTCCGAATTTCAAAAGGAAAAGCTGTTAGTCGTGTCTGGAACTCAATAATAATACTGCACACATAGTTGGAAATGTTTTTTATTTTTTTGAAATTTATGTCAAAACCTCCCGAACCTATAACTTTGTCAAAACTTTCCGAACCCACAACTTTGTCAAAACTGGACTGATTTTCAAAAGGAAAGGCGTTTTAGTCGTGGCTGGAACTTAATAATAATACTGCATTCATAGTTGGAAATGTTTTTTATTTTTCTGAAATTTATGTCAAAACTTTCCGAACCTATAACTTTGCCAAAACTGAACCGATTTTCAAAACGAAAGGCGCGTTCGTCGTGGCTCGATCTCAATAATAATACTGCATTCAAAGTTCATTCATAGTTGGAAATTTATTTTTATGAAATTTATTTCAAAACTTTCCGAACATATTACTTTGTCTAAACTTTCCGAATTTCAAAAGGAAAGGCGTGTTAGTCGCAGCTCGATCTCAATATATAACTGCATCCACAGTTGGAATTTTTTTTTTTTTCCAAATTTATGTCAAAACTTTCCGAACCTATAACTTTGTCAAAACTGAACTAAATTTCAAAAGGAAATGCGTGTTACTCGTGTTCGATCTCAATAATTATACTGCATTGATAGTTGGAAATGTTTTTTTTTTCGAAATTTATTTCAAAACTTTCCGAACTTATAACTTTGTCAAAACTTTCCGAATTTCAAAAGGAAAAGCGTGTTAGTCATGGCTCTATCTCAATAATAGTACTGCATTCATAGTTGGAAATGTTTTTTATTTTTTTTTAAATTTATGTAAAATCTTACCGAGCCTATAACATTGTCTAA
This sequence comes from Scaptomyza reducta, assembly GCA_035044485.1. Classification (NCBI taxonomy): domain Eukaryota; kingdom Metazoa; phylum Arthropoda; class Insecta; order Diptera; family Drosophilidae; genus Scaptomyza; species Scaptomyza reducta. The sequence continues at coordinate 50,476 of JAWNNV010000836.1, forward strand.
ACTATCCAAACCCATAGCTTTGTCAAAACTTTCCGAACCTTTAACTTTGTCAAAATTGAACCGATTTCAAAAGGAAAGTCGCGTTCGTCGTGGCTCGATCTGAATAATAATACTGCATTCATAGTTGGAAATGTCTTTTTTTTTTTCAAAATTTATGTCAAAATTTTCCGTACCTATAACTTTGTCAAAACTTTCCGAACCTATAACTATGTCAAAACTTTCCAAACCCATAACTTTGTCAAAACTTTCCGAATTTCAAAAGGAAAAGCTGTTAGTCGTGTCTCGAACTCAATAATAGTACTGCATTCATAGTTGGAAATGTTTTTTTTTTTTTTAATTTATGTCAAAACTTTCCAATCATTTAACTGTTTTCAAAATTTTCCAAACCTATAACTTTTTTCAAAAGTTTTCGAAACTCTAACTTTGTCAAAACTGAACAAATTTTCAAAAGGAAAGGCGTTTTAGTCGTGGCTCGATCTGAATAATAACAGTGCATTCATAGTTGGAAATATATATTTTTTTTTTCAAAATTTATGTCAAAACTTTCCGTACCTATAACTTTGTCAAAACTTTCCGAATTTCTAACTTTGTCAAAATTGAACCAAATTTCAAAACGAAAGGCGTGTTAGTCGTGGTTTGATCCCAATATTAATGCTGCATTCATAGTAGGAATATTTTTTAAAAATTAATATCAAAACTTTCCGAACATATAAATGTCAAAACTGAACCTATTTTCAAAAGAAAATGCGTTTTAGCCGTTGCTCGATCTTAATAATAGTACTGCATTCATAGTTGGAAATGTTTTTTTTTTCAAAATTTATGTAAAAAGTTTCCAACCCTATAACTGTTTTTAAAACTTTCCGAACCTATAACTTTGTCAAAACTGAACAAATTTTCCAAAGGAAAGGCGTTTTAGTCGTGGCTGGAACTCAATAATAATACTGCATTTTTAGTTGGAAATGTTTTTTATTTTTCTGAAATTTATGTCAAAACTTTCCGAACTTATAACTTTGTCAAAACTGAACCGATTTTCAAAACGAAAGGCGCGTTCGTCGTGGCTCGATCTCAATAATAATACTGCATTCAAAGTTCATTCATAGTTGGAAATTTATTTTTATGAAATTTATTTCAAAACTTTCCGAACATATTACTTTGTCTAAACTTTCCGAATTTCAAATGGAAAGGCGTGTTAGTCGTAGCTCGATCTCAATATATAACTGCATCCACAGTTGGAATTTTTTTTTTTTTTCCAAATTTATGTCAAAACTTTCCGAACCTATAACTTTGTCTAAACTTTCCGAATTTCAAAAGGAAAGGCGTGTTAGTCGTAGCTCGATCTCAATATGTTACTGCATGCACAGATGGAATTTTTTTTTTTCCAAATTTATGTCAAAACTTTCCGAACCTATAACTTGTCAAAACTTTCTGAACCTATAACTTTGTCAAAACTGATCCAAATTTCAAAACGTGTTAGTCGTGGCTCGTAATAATAATAATACTGCATTCATAGTTTGAAATGTTTTTTTTTTTCGAAATTTATTTCAAAACCTTCCGAACCTATAACATTGTCAAAACTTTCCGAATTTCAAAAGGAAAGGCGTGTTAGTCGTGGCTCGATCTCAATACTAGTACTGCATTCATAGTTGGAAATGGTTTTAATTTTTTTGGAATTTATGTGAAAACTTTCCGAACTTATAACTTTGTCAAAACTTTCCGCACCTATAACTTTGTCATAACTGAACCAAATTTCAAAACGAAAGGCGTGTTAGTCGTGGCTCGATCTGAATAATAATACTGCATTCATAGTTGGAAATGTATTTTTTTTTTTCAAAATTTATGTCAAAACTTTCCGTACCTATAACTTTGTCAAAACTTTCCGAATTGTAAAAGGAAAGGCGTGTTAGTCGTGGCTCGATCTCAATAATAATACTGCATTCATAGTTGGAAAAATGTTTTTTTTATCGAAATTTATGTCAAAACTTTCCAAGCTTATAACTGTTTTCAAAACTTTCCAAACCTATAACTTTGCCAAAACTGAAAAATTTTCAAAAGGAATGGCATTTTAGCCGTGGCTCGATCTCAATAATACCGCTGCATTCATAGTTGGAAATGTTTTTTTTTTTTCAAAATTTATTTCAAAACTTTCCGTACACTGCATTGACAGTTGGAAATGTTTTTTTTTTCGAAATTTATTTCAAAACTTTTTGAACTTATAACTTTGTCAAAACTTTCCGAATTGTAAAAGGAAAGGCGTGTTAGTCGTGGCTCGATCTCAATAATAATACTGCATTCATAGTTGGAAAAATGTTTTTTTTATCGAAATTTATGTCAAAACTTTCCAAACCTATAACTTTGCCAAAACTGAACAAATTTTCAAAAGGAAAGGCATTTTAGCCGTGGCTCGATCTCAATAATAACACTGCATTCATAGTTGGAAATGTTTTTTTTTTTTTTTTCAAAATTTATATCAAAAATTTCCGTACCCATAACTTTGTCAAAACTTTCCGAACCTATAACTTTGTTAAAACTTTCCGAACTTATACCTTTCGTAATTCGATCTCTATAATAATACTGCATTGATAGTTGGAAATTTTTTTTTTTCGAAATTTATGTCAAAATTTACCCAACCTATAATTTTGTCTAAACTTTCCGAATTGTAAAAGGAAAGGCGTGTTAGTCGTGGCTCGATGTCAATACTAGTACTGCATTCATAGTTGGAAATGGTTTTAATTTTTTTGGAAATTATGTCAAAACTTTCCGAACTTATAACTATGTCAAAACTTTCCGAACCCATAACTTTGTCAAATCTTTCCGAATTTTAAAAGAAAAGGCGTGTTAGTCGTGGCTCGATGTCAATACTAGTACTGCATTCATAGTTGGAAATGGTTTTAATTTTTTTGGAATTTATGTGAAAACTTTCCGAACTTATAACTTTGTCAAAACTGAACAAAATTTCAAAAGGAAATGCGTGTTAGTCGTGGCTGGAACTCAATAATAATACTGCATTCATAGTTGGAAATGTTTTTTATTTTACTGAAATTTATGTCAAATCTTTACGAACCCATAACTTTGTCAAAACTTTCCGCACCTATAACTTTGTCATAACTGAACCAAATTTCAAAACGAAAGGCGTGTTAGTCGTGGCTCGATCTGAATAATAATACTGCATTCATAGTTGGAAATGTATTTTTTTTTTTCAAAATTTATGTCAAAATTTTCCGAACCTATAACATTGTCTCAACTTTCCGAATTTCAAAAGGAAAAGCTGTTAGTCGTGTCTCGAACTCAATAATAGTACTGCATTCATAGTTGGAAATGTTTTTTTTTTTTAATTTATGTCAATACTTTCCGAGCCTATATATTTGTCAAAACTTTCCGAACCTATAACTTTGTCAAAACTTTCCGAACCTAAAACTTTGTCAAAATTGAACCGATTTCAAAAGGAAAGTCGCGTTCGTCGTGGCTCGATCTGAATAATAATACTGCATTCATAGTTGGAAATATATATATTTTTTTTTTCAAAATTTATGTCAAAACTTTCCGTACCTATAACTTTGTCAAAACTTTCCGAATTTCTAACTTTGTCAAAACTGATCCAAATTTGAAAACGTGTTAGTCGTGGCTCGATCTCAATAATAATACTGCATTCATAGTTTGAAATGTTTTTTTTTTTCAAAATTTATTTCAAAACCTTCCGAACCTATAACATTGTCAAAACTTTCCGAATTGTAAAAGGAAAGGCGTGTTAGTCGTGGCTCGATCTCAATAATAATACTGCATTCATAGTTGGAAAAATGTTTTTTTTATCGAAATTTATGTCAAAACTTTCCAAGCTTATAACTGTTTTCAAAACTTTCCAAACCTATAACTTTGCCAAAACTGAAAAATTTTCAAAAGGAATGGCATTTTAGCCGTGGCTCGATCTCAATAATACCGCTGCATTCATAGTTGGAAATGTTTTTTTTTTTCAAAATTTATTTCAAAACTTTCCGTACACTGCATTGACAGTTGGAAATGTTTTTTTTTTCGAAATTTATTTCAAAACTTTACTTTGTCAAAAATTTCCGAATTGTAAAAGGAAAGGCGTGTTAGTCGTGGCTCGATCTCAATAATAATACTGCATTCATAGTTGGAAAAATGTTTTTTTTATCGAAATTTATGTCAAAACTTTCCAAACCTATAACTTTGCCAAAACTGAACAAATTTTCAAAAGGAAAGGCATTTTAGCCGTGGCTCGATCTCAATAATAACACTGCATTCATAGTTGGAAATGTTTTTTTTTTTTTTTTTTTCAAAATTTATATCAAAAATTTCCGTACCCATAACTTTGTCAAAACTTTCCGAACCTATAACTTTGTTAAAACTTTCCGAACTTATACCTTTCGTAATTCGATCTCTATAATAATACTGCATTGATAGTTGGAAATTTTTTTTTTTCGAAATTTATGTCAAAATTTACCCAACCTATAATTTTGTCTAAACTTTCCGAATTGTAAAAGGAAAGGCGTTTTAGCCGTGGTTTATGACAAAACGTTCCGAACCTACAACTTTGTCAAAACTTTCCGTACCTATAACTTTGTCAAAACCGTTTTTCAAACGGAAAGGCGCGTTAGTCGTGGTTCGCTATCAATAATAATACCGCATTCATAGTTGAATTTTTTTTTTTTTAATTTCAAGTCAAAACTTTCCGAACCTATAACTTTGTCAAAACTGAACCGATTTCAAAAGAAAATGCGTTTTAGCCGTTGCTCGATCTTAATAATAGTACTACATTCATAGTTGGAAATGTTTTTAATTTTTTTGAAATTTATGTCAAAACTTTCCGAACCTATATCTTTGTCAAAACTTAACCAAATTTCAAAACGAAAGGAGTGTAAGTCGTGGTTTGATCCCAATAATAATGCCGCATTCATAGTAGGAATTTTTTTTTTAAAATTAAAGTCAAAACTTTCCGAACCTATGACTTTGTCAAAACTGAACCTATTTTCAAAAGAAAATGCGTTTTAGCCGTTGCTCGATCTTAATAATAGTACTGCATTCATAGTTGGAAATGTTTTTTTTTTTTTTTAAATTTATTTCAAAACCTTCCGAACCTATAACATTGTCAAAACTGAACAAATTTTCAAAAGGAAAGGCGTTTTAGTCGTGGCTGGAACTCAATAATAATACTCCATTCATACTTGGAAATGTTTTTTATTTTTTGAAATTTATTTCAAAACCTTCCGAACCTATAACATTGTCAAAACTTTCCGAATTTCAAAAGGAAAGTCGTGTTAGTCGTGGCTCGATCCCAATAATAATACTGCATTCATAGTTCGAAATATTTTTTTTTTTTCGAAATTCATGTCAAAACTTTCCGAACATATAACTTTGTTAAAACCTTCCGAACCTATAACTTTGTTAAAACTTTCCGAATATCAAAAGGAAAGGCGTGTTAGTCGTGGCTCGATCTCAATAATAATACTGCATTCATAGTTGGAAAAATGTTTTTTTTTTTCGAAATTTATGTCAAAACTTACCGAACCTATAACTTTGTCTAAACTTTCCGAATTGTAAAAGGAAAGGCGTGTTAGTCGTGGCTCGATCTCAATAATAATACTGCACTCATAGTTGGAAATGTTTTTTTTTTTTTCAAAATTTATGTCAAAACTTTCCGTACCCATAACTTTGTCAAAACTTTCCGAACATATAACTTTGTCAAAACTTTCCGAACTTATACCTTTCGTAATTCGATCTCTATAATAATACTGCATTGATAGTTGGAAACGTTTTTTTTTTTCGAAATTTATGTCAAAACTTACCGAACCTATAACTTTGTCTAAACTTTCCGAATTGTAAAAGGAAAGGCGTGTTAGTCGTGGCTCGATCTCAATAATAATACTGCATTCATAGTTGGAAAAATGATTTTTTTTTTCGAAATTCATGTCAAAACTTTCCAAACCTATAACTTTTTCCAACACTTTCCGAACCTATAACTTTTTCAAAACTGAACAACTTTTCGAAAGGAAATGCATTTTTGTCGTGGCTAAATCTCAATAACAATACTGCATTCATAGTTGGAAATGTATTTATTTTTTTTAAATTTATGTCAAAACTCTCCAAACTTAATGTTCGAAATGTTTTTTTTTTTTTTCAAAATTTACTTCACAATTTTCCGAACTATAACTTTGTCAAAACTGAACAATTTTCGAAAGGAAAGGAGTTTTAGTCGTGGCTAAATCTCAATAATAATACTGCATTCATAGTTGAAAATATTTTTTTTCCGAAATTCATGTCAAAACTTCCCCAAACCTATAACTTTTTTCAAAACTTTCCGAACCTACAAGGATATCAAAACTGAAAAAAATTTCAAAAGGAAAGGCGTTTTATTGGTAGATTTATCTCAATAATAATACGGCATTCATTGTTGGAAATTTAATTTATTTTTTTTAAATTTATGTAAAAACTTTCCGAACATATAACTTTGTCAAAACTGAACAAATTTTCAAAAGAAAACTTTCCGAACCTATAACTTTGTCAAAACTGGACAAATTTTCGAACGGACAAGCATTTTAGTCGTGGTTAAATCTCAATAACAATACTGCATTCATAGTTGAAAATGTATTTATTTTTTTTCCAAATTTATGTCAAATCTTCGCAAACCTATTACATTTTTGAAAACGTTCCGAACCTATAACTTTGTCAAAACTGATCAAATTTTCAAAAGAAAACTTTCCGAACATATAACTTTGCCAACACTGGACAAATTTTCGAACGGAATGGCGTGTTAGACGTGGCTCGATCTCAAAAATAATTCTGCACTCATAGATGAAAATGTTTTTTTTTCCGAAATTCATGTCAAATTTTCCGAACATATAACTTTATCAAAACTGAACAAATTTTCGAACGGAAAGGCATGTTAGTCGTGGCTAAATCTCAATAACAATACTGTATTCATAGTTGGAAATGTTTTTTAAATTTTTATTTTTTTTTTAATATATGTAAAAATTTTCCAAACCTATAACTTTGTCAAAACTTTCCGAATTTCAAAAGGAACGGCGTGTTTGACATGGGTCGATCTCAATAATAATACTGCATTCATAGTTGGAAATGTTTTTTTTTATTTTTTTCGAAATTCAAAACTTTTCGTACCTGTCAAAACTGAACAAATGTTCAAAAGAAAACTTTCCAAACATATAACTTTGTCAAAACTGGTCAAATTTTCGAAAGGAAACTTTCCGAACCTATAACTTTTTCAAAAGTGAACAAATTTTCGAAAGGAAAGGAGTGGTAGTCGTGGCTAAATCTCAATAACATCTGCATTCATAGTTGGAAATGTATTTATTTTTTTTTTCGAAATTTATGTCAAAACTTTCCGAAATTCAAAAGGAAAGGTGGGTTAGTCGTGGTTCGATCTCAATAATAAAACCGCATTCATAGTTGATTTTTTTTTATTTTTTTTTATTTCAAGTCAAAATATTCCGAACCTATAACTTTGTCAAAACTGAACCGATTTCAAGAGGAAAAGTGTTTTAGTCTTATCTCGCTCTCAATAATAATACTGCATTCATAGTTGGAAATAGTTTTTTTTTTTTTAAATTTAAGTAAAAACTTTCCGACATATAACTTTGTCAAAACTGAAAAAATTTTCAAAAGGAAAGGCGTTTTATTCGTAGATCGATCTCAATAATAATATTGCATTCATTGTTGGATATTTTTTTTTTTTAAATTCATGTCAACATTTTCCGAATCTATATCTTTGTCAAAACTTAACCAAATTTCAAAACGAAAGGAGTGTAAGTCGTGGTTTGATCCCAATAATAATGCCGCATTCATAGTAGGAATTTTTTTTTTAAAATTAAAGTCAAAACTTTCCGAACCTATGACTTTGTCAAAACTGAACCTATTTTCAAAAGAAAATGCGTTTTAGCCGTTGCTCGATCTTAATAATAGTACTGCATTCATAGTTGGAAATGTTTTTTTTTTTTTTTAAATTTATTTCAAAACCTTCCGAACCTATAACATTGTCAAAACTGAACAAATTTTCAAAAGGAAAGGCGTTTTAGTCGTGGCTGGAACTCAATAATAATACTCCATTCATACTTGGAAATGTTTTTTATTTTTTGAAATTTATTTCAAAACCTTCCGAACCTATAACATTGTCAAAACTTTCCGAATTTCAAAAGGAAAGTCGTGTTAGTCGTGGCTCGATCCCAATAATAATACTGCATTCATAGTTCGAAATATTTTTTTTTTTCGAAATTCATGTCAAAACTTTCCGAACATATAACTTTGTCAAAACCTTCCGAACCTAAAACATTGTCAAAACTTTCCGAATATCAAAAGGAAAGTCGTGTTAGTCGTGGCTCGATCCCAATAATAATACTGCAATCATAGTTCGAAATATATATTTTTTTTTTCGAGATTCTCGTCAAAACTTACCGAACATATAACTTTGTCAAAACTTTCCAGACCTATAACTTTTTTCAACACTTTCCGAACCTATAACTTTGTCAAAACTGAACCGATTTGCAAAAGGAAAAGCGTTTTAGTCTTATCTCGATCTCAATAATATTACTGCATTCATAGTTGGAAATGTTTTTTTATTTTTATATTTTTTAAATTTATGTCCAAACTTTCCGAACCTATAACTTTGTTAAAACTTTCCGAATATCAAAAGGAAAGGCGTGTTAGTCGTGGCTCGATCTCAATAATAATACTGCATTCATAGTTGGAAAAATGTTTTTTTTTTCGAAATTTATGTCAAAACTTACCGAACCTATAACTTTGTCTAAACTTTCCGAATTGTAAAAGGAAAGGCGTGTTAGTCGTGGATCGATCTCAATAATAATACTGCACTCATAGTTGGAAATGTTTTTTTTTTTTCAAAATTTATGTCAAAACTTTCCGTACCCATAACTTTGTCAAAACTTTCCGAACATATAACTTTGTCAAAACTTTCCGAACTTATACCTTTCGTAATTCGATCTCTATAATAATACTGCATTGATAGTTGGAAACGTTTTTTTTTTTCGAAATTTATGTCAAAACTTACCGAACCTATAACTTTGTCTAAACTTTCCGAATTGTAAAAGGAAAGGCGTGTTAGTCGTGGCTCGATCTCAATAATAATACTGCATTCATAGTTGGAAAAATGATTTTTTTTTTCGAAATTCATGTCAAAACTTTCCAAATCTATAACTTTTTCCAACACTTTCCGAACCTATAACTTTTTCAAAACTGAACAACTTTTTGAAAGGAAATGCATTTTTGTCGTGGCTAAATCTCAATAACAATACTGCATTCATAGTTGGAAATGTATTTATTTTTTTTAAATTTATGTCAAAACTCTCCAAACTTAATGTTCGAAATGTTTTTTTTTTTTTTCAAAATTTACTTCACAATTTTCCGAACTATAACTTTGTCAAAACTGAACAATTTTCGAAAGGAAAGGAGTTTTAGTCGTGGCTAAATCTCAATAATAATACTGCATTCATAGTTGAAAATATTTTTTTTCCGAAATTCATGTCAAAACTTCCCCAAACCTATAACTTTTTTCAAAACTTTCCGAACCTACAAGGATATCAAAACTGAAAAAAATTTCAAAAGGAAAGGCGTTTTATTGGTAGATTTATCTCAATAATAATACGGCATTCATTGTTGGAAATTTAATTTATTTTTTTTAAATTTATGTAAAAACTTTCCGAACATATAACTTTGTCAAAACTGAACAAATTTTCAAAAGAAAACTTTCCGAACCTATAACTTTGTCAAAACTGGACAAATTTTCGAACGGACAAGCATTTTAGTCGTGGTTAAATCTCAATAACAATACTGCATTCATAGTTGAAAATGTATTTATTTTTTTTCCAAATTTATGTCAAATCTTCCCAAACCTATTACATTTTTGAAAACGTTCCGAACATATAACTTTATCAAAACTCAACAAATTTTCGAACGGAAAGGCATGTTAGTCGTGGCTAAATCTCAATAACAATACTGTATTCATAGTTGGAAACGTTTTTTAAATTTTTATTTTTTTTTAAATTTATGTAAAAATTTTCCAAACCTATAACTTTGTCAAAACTTTCCGAATTTCAAAAGGAACGGCGTGTTTGACATGGGTCGATCTCAATAATAATACTGCATTCATAGTTGGAAATGTTTTTTTATATTTTTTTCGAAATTCAAAACTTTCCGAACCTGTAAAAACTGAACAAATGTTCAAAAGAAAACCTATAACTTTGTCAAAACTGGTCAAATTTTCGAAAGGAAACTTTCCGAACCTATAACTTTTTCAAAAGTGAACAAATTTTCGAAAGGAAAGGAGTGGTAGTCGTGGCTAAATCTTAATAACAATACTGCATTCATAGTTGGAAATGTATTTATTTTTTTTTCGAAATTTATGTCAAAACTTTCCGAAATTCAAAAGGAAAGGAAGGTCGATCTCAATAATAAAACTGCATTCATAGTTGATTTTTTTTTATTTTTTTTTATTTCAAGTCAAAATGTTCCGAACCTATAACTTTGTCAAAACTGAACCGATTTCAAGAGGAAAATTGTTTTAGTCTTATCTCGCTCTCAATAATAATACTGCATTCATAGTTGGAAATAGTTTTTTTTTTTTTAAATTTAAGTAAAAACTTTCCGACATATAACTTTGTCAAAACTGAAAAAATTTTCAAAAGGAAAGGCGTTTTATTCGTAGATCGATCTCAATAATAATACTGCATTCATTGTTGGAATTTTTTTTTTTTTTTAAATTCATGTCAACCATTTCCGAACCTATAACTTTGTCAAAACTGAACCGATTTGCAAAAGGAAAGGCATTTTAGTCGTGGCTAAATCTCAATAACAATACTTCATTTATAGTTGGAAATGTATTTATATTTTTTCGAAATTTATGTGAAAACTTCCCAAACCTATAACTGTTGTTAAAACATACCGAACGTATAAGTTTGTCAAAACTGAAAACATTTTTCAAAAGGCGTTCTATTCGTAGATCGATCTCAATAATAATACTGCATTCATTGTTGGATATTTTATTTTTTTTTTAAATTCATGTCAACATTTTCCGAACCTATAACTTTGTCAAAACTGAACCGATTTGCAAAAGGAAAAGTGTTTTAGTCTTATCTCGCTCTCAATATTAATACTGCATTCATAGTAAGAAATGTTTTTTTTTTTAAATTTATGTCAAAACTTTCCGAACCTATAACTTTGACAAAAGTTTCCGAACCTATAACTTTGTCAAAACTGAACAAATTTTCAAAAAGAAATGCGCGTTCGTCGTGGCTCGATCTCAATAACAATACTGCATTCAAAGTTAATTCATAGTTGGAAATGTTTTTTTTTATTTTTATATTTTTTAAATTTATAACAAAACTTTCCGAACCTACAACTTTGTCAAAACTTTCCGTACCTATAACTTTGTCAAAACCTTCCGAACCTATAACATTGTCAAAACTTTCCAAATATCAAAAGGAAAGGCGTGTTAGTCGTGGCTCGATCTCAATAATAACACTGCATTCATAGTTGGAAATGGTTTTATTTTTTTTTAAATTTATGACAAAACGTTCCGAACCTACAACTTTGTCAAAACTTTCCGTACCTATAACTTTGTCAAAACCATCCGAACCTATAACATTGTCAAAACTTTCCAAATATCAAAAGGAAAGGCGTGTTAGTCGTGGCTGGAACTCAATAATAATACTGCATTCATAGTTGGAAAAATGTTTTTTTTTTCGAAATTTATGTCAAAACTTTCCGAACCTATAAATTTGTCAAAACTGAACCTATTTTCAAAGGGAAATGCGTTTTAGCCGTTGCTCGATCTTAATAATAGTACTGCATACATAGTTGGAAATGTTTTTAATTTTTTTGAAATTTATGTCAAAACTTTCCGAACCTATATCTTTGTCAAAACTTAACCAAATTTCAAAACGAAAGGAGTGTTAGTCGTGGTTTGATCCCAATAATAATGCTGCATTCATAGTAGGAATTTTTTTTTTTTAAATTAAAGTCAAAACTTTCCGAACCTATAATTTTGTGAAAACTGAACCTATTTTCAAAAGAAAATGCGTTTTAGCCGTTGCTCGATCTTAATAATAGTACTGCATTCATAGTTGGAAATGTTTTTTTTTTTTTTAAAAATTTATGTAAAAACTTTCCAACCCTATAACTGTTTTTAAAACTTTCCGAACCTATAACTTTGTCAAAACTGAACAAATTTTCCAAATGAAAGGAGTTTTAGTCGTGGCTGGAACTCAATAATAATACTGCATTCATAGTTGGAAATATTTTTTATTTTTTTGAAATTTTTGTGAAAACTTTCCAAACTTATAACTTTGTCAAAACTGAACAAATTTTCAAAAGGAAAGGCGTTTTAGTCGTGGCTGGAACTCAATAATAATACTCCATTCATAGTTGGAAATGTTTTTTATTTTTTTGAAATTTATTTCAAAACCTTCCGAACCTATAACATTGTCAAAACTTTCCAGACCTATAACTTTTTTCAACACTTTCCGAAACTATAACTTTGTCAAAACTGAACCGATTTGCAAAAGGAAAAGCGTTTTAGTCTTATCTCGATGTCAATAATATTACTGCATTCATAGTTGGAAATGTTTTTTTATTTTTATATTTTTTAAATTTATGTCAAAACTTTCCGAACCTATTACTTTGTTAAAACTTTCCGAATATCAAAAGGAAAGGCGTGTTAGTCGTGGCTCGATCTCAATAATAATACTGCATTGACAGTTGGAAATGTTTTTTTTTTTCGAAATTTATTTCAAAACTTTTTGAACTTATAACTTTGTCAAAACTTTCCGAATTGTAAAAGGAAAGGCGTGTTAGTCGTGGCTCGATCTCAATAATAATACTGCATTCATAGTTGGAAAAATGTTTTTTTTTTCGAAATTTATGTCAAAACTTACCGAACCTATAACTTTGTCTAAACTTTTCGAATTGTAAAAGGAAAGGCGTGTTAGTCGTGGCTCGATCTCAATAATAATACTGCATTCATAGTTGGAAATGTTTTTGTTTTTTTTTTCAAAATTTATGTCAAAACTTTCCGTACCCATAACTTTGTCAAAACTTTCCGAACCTATAACTTTGTCAAAACTTTCCGAACTTATACCTTTCGTAATTCGATCTCTATAATAATACTGCATTGATAGTTGGAAACGTTTTTTTTTTTCGAAATTTATGTCAAAACTTACCGAACCTATAACTTTGTCTAAACTTTCCGAATTGTAAAAGGAAAGGCGTGTTAGTCGTGGCTCGATCTCAATAATAATACTGCATTCATAGTTGGAAAAATGTTTTTTTTTTCGAAATTTATGTCAAAACTTTCCAAGCCTATAACTGTTTTCAAAACTTTCCAAACTTACAACTTTGTCAAAACTGACCAAATTTTCAAAAGGAAAGGCGTTTTAGCCGTGGCTCGATCTCAATAATGCCACTGCATTCATAGTTGGAAATGTTTTTTTTTTTAAATTTATTTCAAAACTTTCCGAACCTATAACATTGTCACAACTTTCCGAATTTCAAAAGGAAAGGCGTGTTAGTCGTGGCTCGATCTCAATAATAGTAGTGCATTCATAGTTGGAAATGGTTTTTATTTTTTTTAAATTTATGTCAAAACCTTCCGAACCTACAACTTTGTCAAAACTTTCCGTACCTATAACTTTGTCAAAACCGATTTTCAAAAGGAAAGGCGCGTTAGTCGTGGTTCGATATCAATAATAATACCGCATTCATAGTTAAATTTTTTTTTTTTTTTAATTTCAAGTCAAAATTTTCCGAACCTATAACTTTGTCAAAACTGAACCGATTTCAAAAGGAAAAGTGTTTTAGTCTTATCTCGCTCTCAATAATAATACTGCATTCACAGTTGGAATTAGTTTTTTTTTTTTTTAAATTGATGTCAAAACTTTCCAAACCTATAACTTTGACAAAAGTTTCCGAACCTATAACTTTGTCAAAACTGAACAAAAGAAAAGGCGTTTTAGTCGTGGCTGGAACTCAATAATAATACTGCATGGAAATGTTTTTTATTTTTTTGAAATTTATGTCAAAACTTTCCGAACCTATAACTTTGTCTAAGCTCTCCGAATTTCAAAAGGAAAGGCGTGTTAGTCGTGGCTCGATCTCAATAATAATACTGCATTCATAGTCGGAAAAATGTTTTTTTTTTCGAAATTTATGTCAAAACTTTCCGAACCTATACCTTTGTCAATACTTTCCGAACTTATAACTTTGTCAAAACTGAACCAAATTTCCAAAGGAAAGGCGTGTTAGTCGTGGCTGAAACTTAATAATAGTACTACATTCATAGTTGAAAATTTATTTTTTTGAAATTTATTTGAAAACTTTTCGAACGTATTACTTTGTCAAAACTTTCCGAATTTGAAAAGGAAAGGCGTGTTAGCCGTATCTCGATCTTAATAATATAACTCCATTCATAGTTGGAAAAATTTTTTTTTTCGAAATTTATGTCAAAACTTTCCGAACCTATACCTTTGCCAAAACTTTCCGAACCTATTTTCAAAAGAAAAGGCGTTTTAGTCATTCATAGTTGGAAAAGTTTTTTATTTTTTTTAAATTTATGTCAAAATTTTCCGAACCTATAACTTTGTCAAAACTTAACGAATTTCAAAAGGAAAGGCGTGTTAGTCGTGGTTCGATCTCAATAATAATACCGCATTCATAGTTCAATTTTTTATTTTTTTTTAATTTCAAGTTAAAACTTTTCGAACCTATAACTTTGTCAAAACTGAACCGATTTCAAGAGGAAAAGTGTTTTAGTCTTATCTCGCTGTCAATAATAATACTGCATTCATAGTTGGAAATAGTTTTTTTTTTTTAAATTTATGTCAAAACTTTCCAAACCTATAACTTTGTCAAAATTTTCCGAATTTCAAACCGAAAGGCGTGTTAGTCGTGGTCGATCCCAATAATAATACTGCATTCATTGTTCGAAATGTTTTTTTTTCGAAATTCATGTCAAAACCTTCCAAACCTATAACTTTTTCCAACACTTTCCGAACCTATAACTTTTTCAAAACTGAACAAATTTTCGAAAGGAAATGCATTTTTGTCGTGGCTAAATCTCAATAACAATACTGCATTCATAGTTGGAAATGTATTTATTTTTTTTAAATTTATGTCAAAACTCTCCAAACTTAATGTTCGAAATGTTTTTTTTTTTTTTCAAAATTTACTTCACAATTTTCCGAACTATAACTTTGTCAAAACTGAACAATTTTCGAAAGGAAAGGAGTTTTAGTCGTGGCTAAATCTCAATAATAATACTGCATTCATAGTTGAAAATATTTTTTTTTCCGAAATTCATGTCAAAACTTCCCCAAACCTATAACTTTTTTCAAAACTTTCCAAACCTACAAGGATATCAAAACTGAAAAAAATTTCAAAAGGAAAGGCGTTTTATTCGTAGATTTATCTTAATAATAATACGGCATTCATTGTTGGAAATTTAATTTTTTTTTTTAAATTTATGTAAAAACTTTCCGAACATATAACTTTGTCAAAACTGAACAAATTTTCAAAAGAAAACTTTCCGAACCTATAACTTTGTCAAAACTGGACAAATTTTCGAACGGACAGGCATTTTAGTCGTGGGTAAATCTCAATAACAATACTGCATTCATAGTTGAAAATGTATTTATTTTTTTTCCAAATTTATGTCAAATCTTTCCAAACCTATTACATTTTTGAAAACGTTCCGAACCTATAACTTTGTCAAAACTGATCAAATTTTCAAAAGAAAACTTTCCGAACATATAACTTTGCAAACCTGGACAAATTTTCGAACGGAATGGCGTATTAGACGTGGCTCGATCTCAATAATAATTCTGCACTCATAGATGAAAATGTTTTTTTTCCGAAATTCATGTCAAAACTTTCCGAACATATAACTTTATCAAAACTGAACAAATTTTCGAACGGAAAGGCATGTTAGTCGTGGCTAAATCTCAATAACAATACTGTATTCATAGTTGGAAATGTTTTTTAAATTTTTATTTTTTTTTTAATATATGTAAAAATTTTCCAAACCTATAACTTTGTCAAAACTTTCCGAATTTCAAAAGGAACGGCGTGTTTGACATGGGTCGATCTCAATAATAATACTGCATTCATAGTTGGAAATGTTTTTTTTTATTTTTTTCGAAATTCAAAACTTTCCGTACCTGTCAAAACTGAACAAATGTTCAAAAGAAAACTTTCCAAACATATAACTTTGTCAAAACTGGTCAAATTTTCGAAAGGAAACTTTCCGAACCTATAACTTTTTCAAAAGTGAACAAATTTTCGAAAGGAAAGGAGTGGTAGTCGTGGCTAAATCTCAATAACATCTGCATTCATAGTTGGAAATGTATTTATTTTTTTTTTCGAAATTTATGTCAAAACTTTCCGAAATTCAAAAGGAAAGGTGGGTTAGTCGTGGTTCGATCTCAATAATAAAACCGCATTCATAGTTGATTTTTTTTTATTTTTTTTTATTTCAAGTCAAAATATTCCGAACCTATAACTTTGTCAAAACTGAACCGATTTCAAGAGGAAAAGTGTTTTAGTCTTATCTCGCTCTCAATAATAATACTGCATTTGTTGAGCTATTGAGCTTTTTCAATAGCTATAAACTTTTCACAATAACTAAAAACGCACGAAATTTGCATTATTATAAATAGTTTATTTGCACGAAATTTGCATTAATCTAAATAGTTTATTTGCCTTCGTGGCCAAACTTAAACGAGTTATAAATGTTAAATGTTAATAATAAGCTCCGAAATGAACTTATTATCTACCGAAATGCAGCTGCTGTTGCTGTTGAAATCAAACAAACACCTTTCGCGATCAAAAACGACTGATTAGCTGCCGAATTGCAGCGGCTGTTGCTCCCCATCGGGGAGTCTTCCTCTCTCTCCCTCTCATGCAAAACAAAGTTATTGTAGTTACGTTAAACTTGCTCTTATGCTGCGCAGAGCATAACTTATCATACGGTTAAATATTTAAGAGCGAAACTAATTTAGTGGTTGTTTGGTGAGGATACATGCGTCACCAAACATTCTCCCCCCGTTGAAAGACACGGGCTTTCAACAGAATCCTCCTTCGGAAGCGCACACAACTTGCGCACAGCTCTCTTTATTATTCCAGTTGGCGTTTTGAGAACAGCTACCCGGGAAACGCCGTCAGCACCAGCAACAAGCTCGACCACACGAGCCAGCGGCCATTTAAGGGGCGGCAAGTTTTCGTCCTTTACAAGGACCACATCATCTATGTGAACGCCCGGGTAAGCTGTTCTCCATTTGGACCGTTGCTGAAGAAGCGTTAGGTATTCGTCACGCCAACGACTCCAGAAAATTTGTTGGTAATAGGCTATACGCTGCCAGCGATCTAGGCGGCTAACGTTTAGCTTCGTTACATCCGGCTCCGGATAAATTGCCAGTGGCGCAGTGCCAAGGAAGTGCGCAGGAGTTAACACATCCAGATCTGCAGGGTGCTCTGAAAGTGGAAACAGAGGTCGAGAATTTATTATTGCCCCAATGTGGCAGACGAGTGTGCGCAGATCATCCAGGGGCAAAACCGAGGGTCCGACCGACCGATAAAAATGGTATTTTGCTGTCTTCACAGCTGCCTCCCAAAGTCCACCAAAGTGTGGGGAGCGAGGTGGGATGAATTTCCATTCAATGTCGTCAGAGACACAAAACTCTCGGACAGAGTCGATGTGCTTCTCGCTGAGGAAGAGTCGCTTGAGCTCAGCCAGGTCATTCTTGGCTCCGACGAAATTTGTCGCATTGTCCGACCATATGCGAACAGGTTTGCATCGAGTCAGAATGAACCGCTTAAGCGCATTAAGAAAGGCTGCTGTTGAAAGGTCAGGAACCAGTTCAAGATGTACTGCCTTTGTTGCGAAGCAAATGAAGACCGAGATGTAGCACTTTACTGGTCCTTTGTTACGAATCTCGCTCTTGTAGTAAAACGGTCCACAGTAGTCCACTCCAGTGACAGCGAAAGGATGCGAGCCGCGAACACGATCGCGGGGAAGATCCGCCATGATTTGCTCAACAAGGACCGGTTTAGCTCGAAAACACATAATGCATTTTGTTGTTACGCTGGAGACAGTCTTACGCCCCCCAATAGGCCAATAGTGGAGCCGAATATGCGCAAGCAGAGAACGAGGTCCGGCATGCAGCTGACGCCTGTGAAAATGCATGATGATGGCGCGTGTGACAGGATGAGCTCGGCAGTATAATGGGATGCTGCGCATCGAAATCCAGATTCGAGTGCTTTAGACGGCCACCAACACGAAGAAGTCCAAACTCATCGATGAATGGGTTAAGCGAGGCAATAGAGCTGGATGATGCGATCGTCCGTCCGTCTTGAAGAGCCCTATACTCATCACTCAGATTCGCCTTCTGGATGCTCCGCAAGAGTAGCTGAGTGCCCTTGTGTATCCAATCTACTGTTAGACTGGGATGCCTGATGCGATTTCGAAATTTATATATATATCCGAAGACACGACGCAGCTTATGAAAGGAATTTGCAAACTTGCATCCTAAGCTGACATCCAAGCATCTAGGGATGGCAACTAGCACCTTTTGCCGCAGCTCAGGAAGCGTACGGGCCGGTAAACATGATGCGGGCCAGTCGCACTCTCCTTTTGTTAAGAAATCGGGACCATGAGACCACAACGATGATTCTAAAAGGTCGCTGGGAAGCGCTCCTCTAGAAAGAATGTCTGCCGGGTTGCATTCCGTCGGTACGTAGCGCCATTCCATTCCTGTCGTTAGCTCCTGTATTAAAGATATGCGATTAGCTGTGAACGTTTGGAAACGTGAAGGCTCATCTCGTATCCAGGATAAAACAACTGCCGAATCCGACCAACAATAGTATCTAGCGTTAAATAAATTCATGTGAGCTACTTCGCGAATAAGTTGAGATAGAAGTGAAGCAGCAGATAATTCCAACTTGGGTACTGTGAGAGTTCGTAAAGGTGCCACTCGAGACTTAGAGCACAACAAATGAGCTATGCGCCGTCCCTCTGTTATGGATACAACGTAAATGCATCCACCGTAAGCCTCAATGCTCGCATCACTAAAACCATGAACTTCGATGATGCCCTTTGGAACAATGACCAGTCGAGGGAGTTTTATTTGCTCTGTGTTGCAAATATCTGCACACAAGTTGTTCCAAGAACAGTGCAAAGAAGCAGGAAGACTCTCATCCCAATCCAACTGCTCTCTCCAAATGTGCTGCAGAAAGATCTTGGCCTTGGCTACCACGGGTCCGATAAGTCCAAGCGGGTCATAGAAACGAGCAATGGTAGACAGCACCGACCGTTTGCTAGGCTTTCCAGGCGCTTTCATAGGCGAAAAGTTGAACAGAAGGCAGTCAGAGGCTGGATCCCACGCAAGTCCGAGAGTCTTCGTGATATCCGTGCCATCGTCAAATTTTAGAAAGGTCTCCCTCTCCTCTTCAGGAACCTGTTGAAGCACGCGAGGATCGTTGGAGCACCACTTCCTAAGTTCTAAAGTTTCCCTTTCGAAGCAGACTGACTGTTTGCTCCATGATATGAATAACTTCCTCGGCAGAGTCACCTCCAGTGATGAGATCATCTACGTAGAAATCGTTAAGGATCACTTTAGATCCAGCAGGAAATGATCTTCTTTCATCAATAGCTAACTGCTGCATGGAGCGAACCGCCAGAAAGGAAGCTGGCTTTGTGCCATAGGTGACAGTATCCAGCTTGAAAACTTTAATTTCCTGATGAGGCGAATCACGCCACAAGATACATTGCAAATAGGAATCGGGTTCAGCCATCCTAACACACCTATACATTTTGCAAATGTCACCAGTCAGGGCTATTGGGAATGTCCTAAACTGCAACAGTGTAGCGAACAGCTTGCGTTGAATAGTTGGGCCTGCCATAAGGATTTCATTCAGGGAATAACCAGACGAAGACACGGCCGAACCATCAAAAACAACTCTAAGCTTAGTTGTTGAGCTATCTTCCTTGAGAACACAATGATGAGGAAGATAATACTTGCAGCGACTTAGCATGTGCGACTCCACAAGAGACATGTGGTTCAAATCCACATACTCCTTGATAAATGCTGAATATTGTGACTTCAACCCAGGATGACGCTCTAATTTGCGCTCGAGGTTGCAAAAACGACGATATGCTTGTTGATGTGAATCTCCAAGTAGATCCACAGTATGCTTAACTGGAAGGCGAACCGAATATTCGCCAGTGTCCAAACGAGCAAAAGTTTGTTTAAAATGCGCTTCACAATCAAGTTCCTCCTTGGTAGATTCGTTGACTAAACGAGAACACGATTCTACCTCCCAAAACCGACGAACGATTTCATCAAGCCTGTGATCTGGGCTAGGATTTGGCATCGGAACCGAGCTAGTGACCATCAATGAGGCAGGGCTCGCTGAAGAAGTTCCTCCTGTCACTATCCAGCCCAATTGAGTTTTTTGAAGAATAGGCAAACCAGGCGCGATTTTGATTTGACCGACACACAACAATTCAAAAAACAGGCCAGCTCCAATTAACAAATCAATTTTGTGCGCCTTAAAGAAATCTGGATCAGCCAAGCGAATATTTGAGGGTATGTTCCAGAGCTCAGTGCTAATATCGTAGCTAGGCTGATTTCCAGTTATAGACGGAGCTATGAGAACTGAGATGTTGGCAGAGTACGCAGATGCTAGAGATTGAAAACTTATCTCGGCTGAATAGCCTTCTGAGGCAACAGTAGACTCCCCCAATCCTGAAATCAAAGTAGGTGAGCGATGCCTTCGCAGCTGGAGGTGCTGAGCTAGACGAGACGTAATAATGTGCACCTGCGAACCAGAATCAAGTAGCGCTCGGCAAGGGACTAAAACTCCAGTACGACTTCTAACGTTGATTACAGCAGTTGCCAAGAGCACCATGTCTTGACTACGATTTTGGGCTACAAGTGTTGCAGAAGGGTTTGCAGCACGCGGATGCGGAGCAACGTTAACTTGAGAGCCGTCAATCTGATTCTCGAAATGCAGAAGCGTATGATGCTTGGCCTTGCAACGGTAGCAGGTAGTGGAGCTGCACTCCTTTAACCGATGACCTTTACGCAGGCAATTGATGCAAAGGTTGAGCTTCTTCACCTCTTGTAGACGCAGTTGCGGAGACAGATTTGCAAAACGGGAACAGTTGTAAATAAAGTGGCCAGAGGTCTCACAAAACACACATTTATTTGTGTTGGAGTGAGTAGCAACAAAGGCCTTTCTACTGGTGTTAACGATTTTACTACTTTTCCCCACCTTAGAGCTAGGCGTATACGTTGCCATAGCGTGTTCCACATTTTCCAACCTTTGACATCGTCGATCCAGAAATGCCATGAACTGCTCACAGGTCGGAATAGTATCCATTGGTGCTGTCTCCTCCCAACTGGTCTGCGTTGCCGTGTCCACCTTCTGCAGCAAACTGTGCACAATAATGAAATCCGCAATCTGCTCCACGTTGCCCAGGCTTTGTAGAGCGCGAATGTTGGCGTTAACTGTATCCGAAAGGGCTCGAAGTTTTACTGCTGATGATGACTCGATGCAATCTAAACCCAAAATCTCCGTGACATGAGCTTGGAACATGAGACGCTTGTTGTTAAACCGTTTTTTAAGGAGCTCCAATGCAACTCGATAGTTAGCGCTGCTGATTTCCAACGAAGAAACACTATCTAGAGCTGAACCTTTCAGGCACGATCGCAAGTGCTGAAACTTCTCCACATCCGAAAGTCCTGAGTCCGCATCAATGATTGAAGAGAACATCGCTATGAACTCTGCAAACTTTGTATACCCTCCACTAAACTCGGGCAGCTTGATTTCAGGCAACCGGATTCTGCCTTGAGACAATGTGTGATTGTCACCACATGTATCTTGCCTCAAAGTCCAACACAACGGCGATGATAACTTTCGCTTGTCAATTTCGCGTCGCAAGCCGGTTTCAGCTAATATTGAGAAGTCATCAAAACTTGCACGTAACTCACTCCCGATTTCATCATAATCCAGCTCCTCCAATGAGTCATGCATGCGGTAAAATGCCTGCTGAGCACTTTCCAACGCCTTAAGCCGAACAACCAACTCTTGTTCGCTAAGATGCACAATTTGCTCCGGAGCAAGTACTTTGGCCATCCGTTTCACTTGCTCATCAATAGCCTTGGCTTTGGCTTTGTAAAACGGGGCACCAGGAGACTGAGCGGCAGCAGAATTATGCATTTTTAAATGTTTTTGTAGGAGTCAATCACTAATGCTTTAACACACACGTTCGACCGATGCAATGTCAATTTGAGGTCAAACTTTATTCACAAGCGCAGCAAAACGAAACAGGAAAAGCAATAACAATGCAGAAACGGCTGCTGCAACTGTTTAAGCAAACGAGATAAGGGCATCGACCGTACCGAAAGTGAGCACAAAACGAACCGTTGATAACGAAGACAATGCAAGAGCGCGAGAGCGAGGTTTATTAACTTTATAATTTAAATAATTTGTGTTTATTTAAACGAACGAATCACGTCGGGGTCACCAAATGTTGAGCTATTGAGCTTTTTCAATAGCTATAAACTTTTCACAATAACTAAAAACGCACGAAATTTGCATTATTATAAATAGTTTATTTGCACGAAATTTGCATTAATCTAAATAGTTTATTTGCCTTCGTGGCCAAACTTAAACGAGTTATAAATGTTAAATGTTAATAATAAGCTCCGAAATGAACTTATTATCTACCGAAATGCAGCTGCTGTTGCTGTTGAAATCAAACAAACACCTTTCGCGATCAAAAAAGACTGATTAGCTGCCGAATTGCAGCGGCTGTTGCTCCCCATCGGGGAGTCTTCCTCTCTCTCCCTCTCATATGCAAAACAAAGTTATTGTAGTTACGCGCAGAGCATAACTTATCATACGGTTAAATATTTAAGAGCTAAACTAATTGTTGTTGGTTGTTTGGTTAGGATGCATGCGTCACCAAACAGCATTCATAGTTGGAAATTGTTTATTTTTTTTTAAATTTATGTAAAAACTTTCCGAACATATAACTTTGTCAAAACTGAAAAAAATTTCAAAAGGAAAGCGTTTTATTCGTAGATCGATCTCAATTATTATATTGCATTCATTGTTGGAATTTTTTATTTTTTTTAAATTCATGTCAACATTTTCCGAACCTATAACTTTGTCAAAACTGAACCGATTTGCAAAAGGAAAGGCATTTTAGTCGTGGCTAAATCTCAATAACAATACTGCATTTATAGTTGGAAATGTATTTATATTTTTTCGAAATTTATGTGAAAACTTCCCAAACCTATAACTGTTGTTAAAACATACCGAACGTATAAGTTTGTCAAAACTGAAAACATTTTTCAAAAGGCGTTTTATTCGTAGATCGATCTCAATAATAATACTGCATTCATTGTTGGATATTTTATTTTTTTTTTAAATTCATGTCCAAACTTTCCGAACTATAACTTTGTCAAAACTGAACAATTTTCGAAAGGAAAGGAGTTTTAGTCGTGGCTAAATCTCAATAATAATACTGCATTCATAGTTGAAAATATTTTTTTTTCCGAAATTCATGTCAAAACTTCCCCAAACCTATAACTTTTTTCAAAACTTTCCGATCCTACAAGGATATCAAAACTGAAAAAAATTTCAAAAGGAAAGTCGTTTTATTCGTAGATTTATCTCAATAATAATATGGCATTCATTGTTGGAAATTTAATTTTTTTTTTTAAATTTATGTAAAAACTTTCCGAACATATAACTTTGTCAAAACTGAACAAATTTTCAAAAGAAAACTTTCCGAACCTATAACTTTGTCAAAACTGGACAAATTTTCGAACGGACAGGCATTTTAGTCGTGGGTAAATCTCAATAACAATACTGCATTCATAGTTGAAAATGTATTTATTTTGTTTCCAAATTTATGTCAAATCTTTCCAAACCTATTACATTTTTGAAAACGTTCTGAACCTATAACTTTGTCAAAACTGATCAAATTTTCAAAAGAAAACTTTCCGAACATATAACTTTGCCAAAACTGGACAAAAGTTCGAACGGAATGGCGTGTTAGACGTGGCTCGATCTCAATAATAATTCTGCACTCATAGATGAAAATGTTTTTTTTCCGAAATTCATGTCAAAACTTTCCGAACATATAACTTTATCAAAACTGAACAAATTTTCGAACGGAAAGGCATGTTAGACGTGGCTAAATCTCAATAACAATACTGTATTCATAGTTGGAAACGTTTTTTAAATTTTTATTTTTTTTTAAATTTATGTAAAAATTTTCCAAACCTATAACTTTGTCAAAACTTTCCGAATTTCAAAAGGAACGGCGTGTTTGACATGGGTCGATCTCAATAATAATACTGCATTCATAGTTGGAAATGTTTTTTTTTATTTTTTTCGAAATTTAAAACTTTCCGAACCTGTCAAAACTGAACAAATGTTCAAAAGAAAACTTTCCAAACCTATAACTTTGTCAAAACTGGTCAAATTTTCGAAAGGAAACTTTCCGAACCTATAACTTTTTCAAAAGTGAACAAATTTTCGAAAGGAAAGGAGTGGTAGTCGTGGCTAAATCTCAATAACAATACTGCATTCATAGTTGGAAATGTATTTATTTTTTTTTCGAAATTTATGTCAAAACTTTCCGAAATTCAAAAGGAAAGGTGGGTTAGTCGTGGTTCGATCTCAATAATAAAACCGCATTCATAGTTGAATTTTTTTAATTTTTTTTTATTTTAAGTCAAAACTTTCCGAACCTATAACTTTGTCAAAACTGAACCGATTTCAAGAGGAAAAGTGTTTTAGTCTTATCTCGCTCTCAATAATAATACTGCATTCATAGTTGGAAATTGTTTATTTTTTTTTAAATTTATGTAAAAACTTTCCGAACATATAACTTTGTCAAAACTGAAAAAAATTTCAAAAGGAAAGGCGTTTTATTCGTAGATCGATCTCAATAATAATACTGCATTCATTGTTGGAATTTTTTATTTTTTTTAAATTCATGTCAACATTTTCCGAACCTATAACTTTGTCAAAACTGAACCGATTTGCAAAAGGAAAGGCATTTTAGTCGTGGCTAAATCTCAATAACAATACTGCATTTATAGTTGGAAATGTATTTATATTTTTTCGAAATTTATGTGAAAACTTCCCAAACCTATAACTGTTGTTAAAACATACCGAACGTATAAGTTTGTCAAAACTGAAAACATTTTTCAAAAGGCGTTTTATTCGTAGATCGATCTCAATAATAATACTGCATTCTTTGTTGGATATTTTATTTTTTTTTTTAAATTCATGTCCAAACTTTCCGAACTATAACTTTGTCAAAACTGAACAATTTTCGAAAGGAAAGGAGTTTTAGTCGTGGCTAAATCTCAATAATAATACTGCATTCATAGTTGAAAATATTTTTTTTTCCGAAATTCATGTCAAAACTTCCCCAAACCTATAACTTTTTTCAAAACTTTCCGATCCTACAAGGATATCAAAACTGAAAAAAATTTCAAAAGGAAAGTCGTTTTATTCGTAGATTTATCTCAATAATAATATGGCATTCATTGTTGGAAATTTAATTTTTTTTTTTAAATTTATGTAAAAACTTTCCGAACATATAACTTTGTCAAAACTGAACAAATTTTCAAAAGAAAACTTTCCGAACCTATAACTTTGTCAAAACTGGACAAATTTTCGAACGGACAGGCATTTTAGTCGTGGGTAAATCTCAATAACAATACTGCATTCATAGTTGAAAATGTATTTATGTTGTTTCCAAATTTATGTCAAATCTTTCCAAACCTATTACATTTTTGAAAACGTTCTGAACCTATAACTTTGTCAAAACTGATCAAATTTTCAAAAGAAAACTTTCCGAACATATAACTTTGCCAAAACTGGACAAAAGTTCGAACGGAATGGCGTGTTAGACGTGGCTCGATCTCAATAATAATTCTGCACTCATAGATGAAAATGTTTTTTTTCCGAAATTCATGTCAAAACTTTCCGAACATATAACTTTATCAAAACTGAACAAATTTTCGAACGGAAAGGCATGTTAGACGTGGCTAA
The DNA here is from genome assembly GCA_035044485.1 of Scaptomyza reducta. NCBI lineage: Eukaryota > Metazoa > Arthropoda > Insecta > Diptera > Drosophilidae > Scaptomyza > Scaptomyza reducta. The sequence continues at coordinate 76,588 of JAWNNV010000836.1, forward strand.
ATCTCAATAACAATACTGTATTCATAGTTGGAAACGTTTTTTAAATTTTTATTTTTTTTTAAATTTATGTAAAAATTTTCCAAACCTATAACTTTGTCAAAACTTTCCGAATTTCAAAAGGAACGGCGTGTTTGATATGGGTCGATCTCAATAATAATACTGCATTCATAGTTGGAAATGTTTTTTTTTATTTTTTTCGAAATTCAAAACTTTTCGAACCTGTCAAAACTGAACAAATGTTCAAAAGAAAACTTTCCAAACCTATAACTTTGTCAAAACTGGTCAAATTTTCGAAAGGAAACTTTCCGAACCTATAACTTTTTCAAAAGTGAACAAATTTTCGAAAGGAAAGGAGTGGTAGTCGTGGCTAAATCTCAATAACAATACTGCATTCATAGTTGGAAATGTATTTATTTTTTTTTCGAAATTTATGTCAAAACTTTCCGAAATTCAAAAGGAAAGGTGGGTTAGTCGTGGTTCGATCTCAATAATAAAACCGCATTCATAGTTGAATTTTTTTAATTTTTTTTTATTTTAAGTCAAAACTTTCCGAACCTATAACTTTGTCAAAACTGAACCGATTTCAAGAGGAAAAGTGTTTTAGTCTTATCTCGCTCTCAATAATAATACTGCATTCATAGTTGGAAATTGTTTATTTTTTTTTAAATTTATGTAAAAACTTTCCGAACATATAACTTTGTCAAAACTGAAAAAAATTTCAAAAGGAAAGGCGTTTTATTCGTAGATCGATCTCAATAATAATACTGCATTCATTGTTGGAATTTTTTATTTTTTTTAAATTCATGTCAACATTTTCCGAACCTATAACTTTGTCAAAACTGAACCGATTTGCAAAAGGAAAGGCATTTTAGTCGTGGCTAAATCTCAATAACAATACTGCATTTATAGTTGGAAATGTATTTATATTTTTTCGAAATTTATGTGAAAACTTCCCAAACCTATAACTGTTGTTAAAACATACCGAACGTATAAGTTCAAAACTGAAAACATTTTTCAAAAGGCGTTTTATTCGTAGATCGATCTCAATAATAATACTGCATTCATTGTTGGATATTTTATTTTTTTTTTAAATTCATGTCCAAACTTTCCGAACCTATAACTTTGACAAAAGTTTCCGAATTTCAAAAGGAAAGGCGTGTGAGACGTGGATCGATCTCAATAATAAATCTGCATTCATAGTTGCAAATGTTTTTTTTTCCGAAATTCTTGTCAAAACTTTTCGAACATATAACTTTGTCAAAACTTTCCAAACCTATAACTTTTTTCTAAACTTTCCGAACCTATAACTTTTGCAAAACTGAACAAATTTTCGAATGGAAAGGCATTTTAGTCGTGGCTAAATCTCAATAACAATACTGCATTTTTTTTCCCGAAATTTAGGTCAAAACTTCCCAAACCTATAAATTTTTTCAAAACATTCCGAACCTATAACTTTGTCAATACTGAACAAATTTTCAAAAGAAAACTTTCCGAACCTATAACTTTGTCAAAACTGGACAAATTTTCGAACGGAAAGGCATTTTAGTCGTGGCTAAATCTTAATAACAATACTGCATTCATAGTTACAAATGTATTTATTTTTTTTTCGAAATTTATGTCAAAACTTCCCAAACCTATAACTTTTTTCAAAACATTCCGAACCTATAACATTGTCAAACTGAACAAATTTTCAAAAGAAAACTTTCCGAACCTATCCCTTTTTGAAAACTGGACAAATTTTTCGAAAGGAAAGGCGTTTTAGTCGTGGCTAAATCTCAATAATGATACTGCATTTATAGCTGGAATTTTTTTTTTTTTTCCAAATTTTTGTGAAAACTTCCCAGACCTATAACTTTGTCAAACTGAACAAATTTTCAAAAGGAAAGGCATTTTATTCGTAGATCGATCTCAATAATAATACTGCATTCATTGTTGGAATTTTTATTTTATTTTTAAATTCAAGTCAACACTTTCCGAACCTATAATTTTCTCAAAACTGAACCGATTTGCAAAAGGAAAAGCGTTTTAGTCTTATCTGGATCTCAATACTAAAACTGCATTCATAGTTGGAAATGTTTTTTTTATTTATTTTTTTAAAAATTTATTTTAAAATTTTTCGAACCTATAACTTTGTGAAAACTTTCCGAATTTCAAAAGGAAAGGCGTGTTCGTCGTGGGTCGATCTCAATAATAATACTGCATTCATATTTGAAAATGTTTTTTTTTTCGAAATTCACGTCAAAACTTTCCGAACCTATAACTTTGTCAAAACTGAACAAATTTTCAAAAGAAAACTTTCCGAACGTATAACTTTGTCAAAACTGAAAAAAATTTCAAAAGGAAAGGCGTTTTATTCGATAGATCGATCTCAATAATAATATTGCATTCATTGTTGGAATTTTTTATTTTTTTTAAATTCATGTCAACATTTTCCGAACCTATAACTTTGTCAAAACTGAACCGATTTGCAAAAGGAAAGGCATTTTAGTCGTGGCTAAATCTCAATAACAATACTGCATTTATAGTTGGAAATGTATTTATATTTTTTCGAAATTTATGTGAAAACTTCCCAAACCTATAACTGTTGTTAAAACATACCGAACGTATAAGTTTGTCAAAACTGAAAACATCTTTCAAAAGGCGTTTTATTCGTAGATCGATCTCAATAATAATACTGCATTCATTGTTGGATATTTTATTTTTTTTTTAAATTCATGTCCAAACTTTCCGAACTATAACTTTGTCAAAACTGAACAATTTTCGAAAGGAAAGGAGTTTTAGTCGTGGCTAAATCTCAATAATAATACTGCATTCATAGTTGAAAATATTTTTTTTTCCGAAATTCATGTCAAAACTTCCCCAAACCTATAACTTTTTTCAAAACTTTCCGAACCTACAAGGATATCAAAACTGAAAAAAATTTCAAAAGGAAAGGCGTTTTATTCGTAGATTTATCTCAATAATAATATGGCATTCATTGTTGGAAATTTAATTTTTTTTTTAAATTTATGTAAAAACTTTCCGAACATATAACTTTGTCAAAACTGAACAAATTTTCAAAAGAAAACTTTCCGAACCTATAACTTTGTCACAACATTCCAAACCTATAACTATTTTCTAAACTTTCCGAACCTATCACTTTTTTTTAAAACTGGACAAATTTTCGAACGGAAAGGCATTTTAGTCGTGGCTAAATCTCAATAACAATACTGCAATCATAGTTAGAAATGTATTTATTTTTTTTCCAAATTTGTGTCAAAACTTCCCAAACCTATAACTTTTTTCAAAACATTCCGAACCTATAACTTTGTCAACACTGACCAAATTTTCAAAAGAAAATGTGTTTTATTCGTAGATCGATCTCAATAATAATACTGCATTCATTGTTGAAATTTGTTTTTTTTTTCTAAATTTATGTCAACATTTTCCGAACCTATAACTTTGTCAAAACTGAACCCATTTGCAAAAGGAAAAGCGTTTTAGTCTTATCTCAATCTCAATAATAACACTGCATTCATAGTTGGAAATGTATTTTTATTTTTTTTTCTCTTATAAAATGATAAATTATATCAATATATTTACTTCGGGCGTGATACATATGATTTTTAGCCAATTGTTGAGCGCTAAGATTATCGCCATTGCACACAATGGTTGATCAGTATTAAAACACCCAATTTCCTTCATCAGACGTCTTAGATACACAGCTTCTTTTGCTGCTGATGCCAACGCCATATATTCTGCCTCTGTGCTACTTAAGGCCACCGTGTTTTGCTTGTGCGACTCCCATGAAAATGCAGTTCCACCCAGGAAGAACATAAATCCTGTGAAAGATCTGCGATCAATTATATTACCGCCCCTATCTGCGTCGGTATATCCCTCTATTTGTTTGCCAGTTTTCGTGTAGTGAAAATGAAGATCCTTTGTTCCAAATAAATATCGCAGTATGTGTTTAGAGCCAGCATCATTCTCGCTCGTCGGGTTTTTATTTTTCTGCGATAACTTGCATACTGAATGAAGTAAGTCCGGTCGTGTTGATATTGCCAAGTACATCAAGCTGCCTATAAGAGCCTGATACTTTGTTGCGTCCACGAATTTTTAATCGTCTTTAGATTGAATTTGATATCCTGTATCCAACGGAGTTTCCACTGACCTACAGTTTTGCATGTTGTATTGTTGCAGTAATGTATTGATATACTTGGTTTGAGACACAAACACCTCGCCAGTATCTTCAGATCGCTCTATTTCGAAGCCCAAAAAGTCCTCAACTTTACCCTTGTCGACTGACTTAAACTTTTTTCCAATGTATTGCTTGATTGCAAACAAGTCCTTTTTGCTCTTGCTCGCTATTAATATGCCATCGACATAAACTGCGACTATGTTAATATTGCCTTTAATATGCAATGTATATAAACATGGCTCGCTGCTACATGGAACAAATCCATAATTTCTTAAAGCTTCATCCAGTTTCGCGTTCCATTCGCGTCCAGACTGATTTAATCCGTGAATAGCTTTTTGAAGTTTGGCAACTCGGCTTGGATATTTTTTACTGCAAAATTCCTCAGGTTGCTTCATATATATCTCATCATTTAGCTCACCATTTAAATATGCCGTAAATACGTCCATTTGATGCATGTGTAATTGAAATTCTGCTGCAAGTGCGAATACCATACGTATTGTTGCATAACGCACAACGGGAGAGTAGGTTTCTTCATAGTTAACTCCGTACTGTTAGCTGCATCCCTTCGCAACTAATCTTGCCTTGAATCGATATATGTTACCATCGGAGTTCCGTTTTAAGCTATATACCCATTTTCATCCGATAGTTTTCTTTCCAGGAGGTAGGTCAACTAATGACGAGTCATACTCAATCTGCATCGCCTTCTTACTTCCCTCCGCTTGAGTGCTACATAGCGCCATCTTAACGTTGGCTGGAACTTCAGCTTCTTCTATTGTCTGCATTACGTTAAGCTTATTTTTCTGTTTTGCCGGTCTACCTGGTGCGCCTGTTCGCACGATGCGTGGTCGCCCCCTTTTCACTACTAGTCTGTATGGAACTAGCATTTTGGTCATCCTCAGCATCCTCGTAGTCAGTCTGAGGCGTGTGTGATCGTCGATCGTCGTCTTGTTCATGATCTGCATGCTCCTCTAGATCACTGTTGCTTTGAAAGACATTTTTCTGCTCTTCACAAGGTACATCTGGGCTTCTTTGATTCCCCATTAATAAGCTTTCTTCGAATCTTACATCCTGCTTAAGAACTACCTTATTATTTTCTGGATCATATAGTCTATAACCTTTTGTTGCTGTTTTGTCAAGACCTATAGCTAAACTGCCGAATGTTCTTAAATGTTTTACTACTCGTTTTCTATCAAACCAAACTTCAAATGGTGTTGTATCCTCTAATGCTCTTGTTGTTGTGCGATTGCTAATATATAGCGCACATGCACATGCTTCCGCCCAAAACTTTTCTTCAAGATCTGCATGTACTAACAAACAACGTGCCATTTCTACTAACGTACGATTAAAACGTTCCGCTACCCCGTTCTGTTGCGGTGTGTGTGATACTGTACGTTTTCTTTATGTGCAAATACCAACATTTCGTTATCCTCTTTTATTTTAATAATAACTCCTTTGTTATTAAAATTTATTTGTAAGCCATTCTCTGCATCTTTGCTAACTAAGAAAAAATTCGCTTGTAAGTTTGGTACATATAAAACGTCTTTTAATTTAAATTCCGAATTTTTAGTTTTAACACGCACGATCCCGATTCCAACTGCGTTTATTGTGTCATTTCCCGCTACTAACACGCTTTGTTGAGTTTCTGTATACTCTAAAAAATCCGTACGATTGTTACAAATATGTGAGGTGGCGCCACTGTCGACACACAATATATCGCGACGCATATTTTTACCAGACGCGAAAAGAGCACTATTCGGTGACATACACAAAAATGACCGCGCTTCCCGCACGAATAGCATCTACCGTTATTAATTACTGTTTCTTTTTTGCGATTCTCTTCGTTTTTATACCCTGAACCCATTGAAAATGGTTAAAAAGGGTATAATGGTTTTGTGCAAAAGTATGTAACAGGCAGAAGGAAGCATCTCCGACCCCATAAAGTATATATATTCTTGATCAGCATCAACAGCCGAGTCGATATAGCCATGTACGTCTGGCCGTCTGTCCGTCCGTCCGTCTGTCCGTCTGTCCGTCCGTATGTATGAACGCGTCGATCTCAGAGACTATAAGAGCTAGAGACTCCAGATTTGGTATATAAGCTCGCCTAATCCCTAGGCAGTACAAGTTTGTTTTAGATTTTCGATAACTCTTCCCGTTTCCGATATACACATGTGATCGATAACAACAAAATCTTCAATTTAGAATACTTTTTGATGCAGTTTGAAAGATTAGACTAAATAAAGACAATATAAGAAAATTTTATTGAAATCGGCTGAGAAACACTGGAGATATGGAGTATTGAAATTAAGAAGGTATGCCCTATACGCGTATACATACAGACACTCACACATACTTGCAAGCACTGACTGTATGCGTAAATTATAGGGTTAAGGGTATAAGTCTAGTCGGGATTTCTCGACTAGAGCATTCTTACTTGTTTATCATCTATGCTTGCTGAGCACTGCTTTCGCATTTGGTTTGATTTCTGCGATCTGCCTCTTCTAAAAGTTTATTGCGCATTATGTTAAAATTAGGCAGTTCATCGCGTATTTCCATTGTTATTACGAAATTTTCGGAAGATTGCGGTAAACTTGATAACATTATAATTACTACAATTTCGTCACTGAGCGAAACACTAACTTCTTTTAGTTTATCATACATACGTAACAATGTTCTCACTGTCTATGAATTTCATATTTAATAACTTTTTATATAAAGACACTTTTCTTGCTGGTCCTCTTGGCTCATGTATTTCCTTTAGTCTTTGCCAAGCCTCTGCAGATGTATTGCAGTTTTTTATGTAGCTTAATTGTGTTGATTTCACTGACAATGTAATTGTTGCTAATGCCTTTTGATCAGCCTTTTTCCAGTTGCCGCTATCTGTCACCGGCTTCACATCAACACCACTTGCTATTCTCCAAGCATCAGAATGAACAAGCACGCTGCGCATTTGGACACACCAAATATCATAGTTTTTCTCATCCAGCTTGTCAATTGAGTACATATTATTTGCCATTTTCCGCGTAATTTTGACACGCAAAATATTATTTATTGGACACACCAATCACAGCCCATACTTCTTTAATTTTCGAAACGTCAGTTTTTCTTTGTCTCTGGGCCCATAACCTGTTCTTATATTTTGTGGATAAAGCCTTTGCAGAGTAAAAGACCCGACAGACGTATTATATTCTTGTGCTCTTTATCCAATGGCATTCACTTACGTACTAATATTCGTAGCGCGATCATTCCATTATACATATTGTGCGCTCACGATACATCGATAATATTGGTTCTAAAAAGGGGTACCAGACTAACGACTACTTACATTTTGAGTTGTATAGCATTTAACTTAATTTCAACAAAAACTTCCCCAAACCTATACCTTTTTTCAAAACTTTCCGAACTTATAAGTTTGTCAAAACTGAAAAAATTTTCAAAAGGAAAGGCGTTTTATTCGTAGATCGATCTCAATAATAATACTGCATTCATTGTTGGAAATTTTACTTTTTTTTTTCATGTCAACATTTTCCGAACCTATATTTTTGTGAAAACTGAACCGATTTGCAAAAGGAAAAGCGTTTTAGTCTTATCTCGATCTCAATAATAATACTGCATTCATAGTTTGAAATGTTTTTTTTATTTTTTTTTTTTAAATTTATGTCAAAACTTTCCGAACCTATAACTTTGTTAAAACTTTCCGAATTTCAAAAGGAAAGACGTGTTAGTTGTGGCTCGATCTCAATAATAATACTGCATTCATAGTTGGAAATGTTTTTTTATTTTATTTTTTAATTCATGTCAAAACTTTAACTTTGACAAAAGTTTCCGAATTTGAAGAGGAAAGGCACGTTAGACGTGGCTCGATCTCAAAAATAAATCTGTAATCATAGTTCGAAATGTTTTTTTTTTTTCGAAATTCACGTCAAAACTTTCCGAACCTATAACTTTGTCAAAACTTTCCGAATTTTAAAAGGAAAGGCGTGTTAGTCGTGGGTCGATCCCAATAAAAATACTGCATTCATAGTTGGAAATGTTTTTTGATTTTTTTCGAAATTCACGTCAAAACTTTCCGAACCTATAACTTTGTCAAAACTGAACAAATTTTCAAAAGCAAACTTCCCGAACCTATAACTTTGTCAAAACTGGACAAATTTTCGAAAGGAAAGGCGTTTTAGTCGTGGCTAAATCTCAATAATAATACTGCATTCATAGTTGGAAATGTAATTATTTTTTTTTTTCGAAATTTATGTGAAAACTTCCCCAAACCTATAACTTTTTTCAAAACTTTCCGAACATAAAAGTTTGTCAAAACTGAAAAAATTTTCAAAAGGAAAGGCGTTTTATGCGTAGATCGATCTTAATAATAATACTGCATTCATAGTTGGAAATTTTATTTTTTTTTTTAATTCATTTCAACATTTTCCAAACCTATAACTTTTTTCTAAACTTTCCAAACGTATAACTTTTTCAAAACGGGACAAATTTTCGAAAGGAAAGGCGTTTTAGTCGTGGCTTGTTCTCAATAATAATACTGCATTCAAAGTTGGATTTTTTTTTTTTTTCGAAATTTACGTCAAAATTTTCCGATTTTAATAAGGAAAAGCGTATTAGTCGTGGCTCGATCTTAATAATAATACTGCATTCATTGTTGGAAATTTTTAATTTTTTTTTTTAAATTCATGTCAACACTTTCCGAACCTATAAGTTTATCAAAACTAAACCGATTTGCAAAAGGCAAAGCGTTTTAGTCTTATCTCGATCTCAAAAATAAATCTGCATTCATAGTTCGAAATGTTTTTTTTTTCCAAATTCACGTCAAAACTTTCCGAACCTATAACTTTGTCAAAACTTTCCGAATTTTAAAAGGAAAGGCGTGTTAGTCGTGGGTCGATCTCAATAATAATACTGCATTCATAGTTGGAAATGTTTTTTTTTTTTTTTTCGAAATTCACGTCAAAATTTCCGAACCTATAACTTTGTCAAAACTGAACAAATTTTCAAAAGAAAACTTCCCGAACCTCTAACTTTGTCAAAACTGGACAAATTTTCGAACGGAAAGGCATTTTAGTCGTGGCTAAATCTCAATAACATAACTGCATTCATAGTTGAAAATGTATTTTTTTTTTTTCGAAATTTATGTCAAAATTTCCCAAACCTACAACTTTTTTCAAAACATTCCAAACCTATAAGTTTGTTAAAACTTTCCGAATTTCAAAAGGAAATGCGTTTTAGTCTTATCTCGATCTCAATAATACTACTTCATTCATAGTTGGAAATGTTGTTTTTATTTATTTTTTTTTAAATTTATTTCAACATTTTCCGAACCTATAACTTTTTCAAAACGGGACAAATTTGCAAAAGAAAACTTTCCGAACCTATAACTTTGTCAAAACTCAACAAATGTTCAAAAGGAAAAGTGTTTTATTCGTATATGGATCTCAATAAGAATACTGCATTCATTGTTGGAAATTTTATTTATTTTTTTTAAATTCATGTCAAAACTTTCCAAACATATAACTTTGTCAAAACTGAACCTATTTTCAAAAGGAAAGGCGTGTTAGTCGTGGCTGGAAATCAATAATAATACTGCATTCATTGTTGGAAATTTTACTTTTTTTTTTCATGTCAACATTTTCCGAACCTATATTTTTGTGAAAACTGAACCGATTTGCAAAAGGAAAAGCGTTTTAGTCTTATCTCGATCTCAATAATAATACTGCATTCATAGTTTAAAATGTTTTTTTTATTTATTTTTTTTTAAATTTATGTCAAAACTTTCCGAACCTATAACTTTGTTAAAACTTTCCGAATTTCAAAAGGAAAGACGTGTTAGTTGTGGCTCGATCTCAATAATAATACTGCATTCATAGTTGGAAATGTTTTTTTATTTTATTTTTTAATTCATGTCAAAACTTTAACTTTGACAAAAGTTTCCGAATTTGAAGAGGAAAGGCGCGTTAGACGTGGCTCGATCTCAAAAATAAATCTGTAATCATAGTTCGAAATGTTTTTTTTTTTCGAAATTCACGTCAAAACTTTCCGAACCTATAACTTTGTCAAAACTTTCCGAATTTTAAAAGGAAAGGCGTGTTAGTCGTGGGTCGATCCCAATAAAAATACTGCATTCATAGTTGGAAATGTTTTTTGATTTTTTTCGAAATTCACGTCAAAACTTTCCGAACCTATAACTTTGTCAAAACTGAACAAATTTTCAAAAGCAAACTTCCCGAACCTATAACTTTGTCAAAACTGGACAAATTTTCGAAAGGAAAGGCGTTTTAGTCGTGGCTAAATCTCAATAATAATACTGCATTCATAGTTGGAAATGTAATTATTTTTTTTTTTCGAAATTTATGTGAAAACTTCCCCAAACCTATAACTTTTTTCAAAACTTTCCGAACATAAAAGTTTGTCAAAACTGAAAAAATTTTCAAAAGGAAAGGCGTTTTATGCGTAGATCGATCTTAATAATAATACTGCATTCATAGTTGGAAATTTTATTTTTTTTTTTAATTCATTTCAACATTTTCCAAACCTATAACTTTTTTCTAAACTTTCCAAACGTATAACTTTTTCAAAACGGGACAAATTTTCGAAAGGAAAGGCGTTTTAGTCGTGGCTTGTTCTCAATAATAATACTGCATTCAAAGTTGGAATTTTTTTTTTTTTTTTCGAAATTTACGTCAAAATTTTCCGATTTTAATAAGGAAAAGCGTATTAGTCGTGGCTCGATCTTAATAATAATACTGCATTCATTGTTGGAAATTTTTAATTTTTTTTTTTAAATTCATGTCAACACTTTCCGAACCTATAAGTTTATCAAAACTAAACCGATTTGCAAAAGGCAAAGCGTTTTAGTCTTATCTCGATCTCAAAAATAAATCTGCATTCATAGTTCGAAATGTTTTTTTTTTCCAATTTCACGTCAAAACTTTCCGAACCTATAACTTTGTCAAAACTTTCCGAATTTTAAAAGGAAAGGCGTGTTAGTCGTGGGTCGATCTCAATAATAATACTGCATTCATAGTTGGAAATGTTTTTTTTTTTTTTTTCGAAATTCACGTCAAAATTTCCGAACCTATAACTTTGTCAAAACTGAACAAATTTTCAAAAGAAAACTTCCCGAACCTCTAACTTTGTCAAAACTGGACAAATTTTCGAACGGAAAGGCATTTTAGTCGTGGCTAAATCTCAATAACATAACTGCATTCATAGTTGAAAATGTATTTTTTTTTTCGAAATTTATTTCAAAATTTCCCAAACCTACAACTTTTTTCAAAACATTCCAAACCTATAAGTTTGTTAAAACTTTCCGAACCTATAACTTTGTCAAAACTTTCCGAATTTTAAAAGGAAATGCGTTTTAGTCTTATCTCGATCTCAATAATAATACTTCATTCATAGTTGGAAATGTTGTTTTTATTTATTTTTTTTAAAATTTATTTCAAAATTTTCCGAACCTATAACTTTTTCAAAACGGGACAAATTTGCAAAAGAAAACTTTCCGAACCTATAACTTTGTCAAAACTCAACAAATGTTCAAAAGGAAAAGTGTTTTATTCGTATATGGATCTCAATAAGAATACTGCATTCATTGTTGGAAATTTTATTTATTTTTTTTAAATTCATGTCAAAACTTTCCAAACATATAACTTTGTCAAAACTGAACCTATTTTCAAAAGGAAAGGCGTGTTAGTCGTGGCTGGAAATCAATAATAATACTGCATTCATTGTTGGATTTTTTTTTATTTTTAAATTTATGTCAACCATTTCCGAACCTATAACTTTGTCAAAACTGGACAAATTTTCGAACGGAAAGGCATTTTAGTCGTGGCTAAATCTCAATAACAATACTGCATTTTTTTTTTCGAAATTTAGGTCAAAACTTCCCAAACATTTTTCAAAACATTCCGAACCTATAACTTTGTCAAAACTGAACAAATTTTCAAAAGAAAACTTTCCGAACCTATAAATTTTTCAAAACGGGACAAATTTTCGAAAGGACAGGCGTTTTAGTCGTGCCTAAATCTCAATAGTAATCCTGCATTCATTGTTGGAAATGTTTTTCCTCCGAATTTCATGTCAAAACTTTCCGAACATATAAGTTTGTCAAAACTTTCCGAACCTATAACTTTTTCAAAACGGGACAAATTTTCGAAAGGAAAGGCGTTTTAGTCGTGGCTCGATCTCAATAATAATACTGCATTCATAGTTGGAAATTATTATTATTTTTTTTTGTTCGAAATTTACGTCTAAATTTTCCGATTTTAATAAGGAAAAGCGTATTAGTCGTGGCTCGATCTTAATAATAATACTGCATTCATTGTTGGAAATTTATATTTTTTTTTTAAATTCATGTCAACACTTTCCGAACCTATAAGTTTCTCAAAACTGAACCGATTTGCAAAAGGAAAAGTCTTATCTCGATCTGAGTAATAAAACTGCATTCATAGTTGGAAATGTTTTTTTATTAATTTTTTTTTAAATTTATGTCAAAACTTTCCGAGGTATAACTTTGTTAAAACTTTCCGAATTTCAAAAGGAAATGCGTTTTAGTCGTGGCTCGATCTCAATAATAATACTGCATTCATAGTTGGAAATGTTTTTTTATTTTATTTTTAAATTTATGTCAAAACTTTAACTTTGACAAAAGTTTCAGAATTTGAAGAGGAAAGGCGCGTTAGACGTGGCTCGATCTCAAAAATAAATCTGCATTCATAGTTGGAAATGTTTTTTTATTAATTTTTTTTTAAATTTATGTCAAAACTTTCCGAGCCTATAACTTTGTTAAAACTTTCCGAATTTCAAAAGGAAATGCGTGTTAGTCGTAGCTTGATCTCAATAATATAACTGCATCCATTGTTGAAATTTTTTTTCCAATATTCATGTCAAAACTTTTCGAACATATAACTTTGTCAAAACATTCCAAACCTATAACTTTTTTCTAAACTTTCCGAACCTATAACTTTTTCAAAACTGGACAAATTTTCGAACGGCAAGGCGTTTTAGTCGTGGCTCGATCTCAATAATAATACTGCATTCAAAGTTGACATTTTTTTTTTTTTTCGAAATTTACGTCTAAATTTTCAGATTTTAATAAGGAAAAGCGTA
>JAWNNV010000837.1:0-75937 GCA_035044485.1 Scaptomyza reducta
CGTATTGCTATTATTTTGTTTGTGAAACATGTTTTACTTGATCGATGAGTTCCAGAACGTGAGCCTTGGCTTCGACGACTCTGATAAGCCAATTTGTGATGCAAATCAACGGTTCAAGTTTCCTTGCATATACTATATTTAACAGAGGTTTACAGCTTCATCTCTTGTATCCCATTTCCCATTATCCTACTAAGCAGCATTTACAGATTACTCAAAACAAGTGGCATTTACCAGGTCCAAAACCCGAACGGGGAATAATGCACAGGGAAAATACGATTATGTCAACAGAATGGTTACGTTTACGGTTACGTTTAACGCATCTAATCGATTTCGAGCGTCTTGAGACTCTGCGTCGAGTCGGAGGAGTTGCTGTCAGTTTTCTTGCATTTGTTGAGCTGCCAGTTGGATGCATTACTCAGATACTCGCTGGGGAAAACGTGAAAGCATTATTGAACATGTGTGTCTAGAGTATAGAGTGTGGATATGTGGATAAGTTAGTTACCGTTGTTGTTGCAGCAACTGCATCCAATGCTCTTTCAAGTGGCACATTTTGCCCGCCTCGCCGCCATACTCCTCGGGCAACATGGCGCGCGGAAAGTGCTTGTACGGTGTGTCCGAATCGGGTAGATGAAAATGGATAAGCTTAAAGACCTCGCTCTTGATGAACGGCTTGACAACGGTCAGCACCTTATCCAGATACGACGGGCAATTGAGCACATGGATCTCCTTGAGCCGCACCGGATGCGCCTCCTGCACAAACTTCATGTAAACGCGCAGCGAACTGAGCACCGTCTTTGTCAGATGCCTGAGCGAATAGCCGGCCATATCAAATATGGGTATCTCGCCATCCGACAGACGGCCATCTGTCTCTGTGGCGAAGCGACAGTCGGCGACCATAAAGAACACCTTGATGCCTGCCGTAAAATTGAACTGCCAATGTGCAACGTTGCAAGTTGACAAATTGAATTAGGCTGCCATCGAATTGGTTGACTTGCTCGCTTGCTTGCTTACCTTGTCCGCATCGTAGTCAATCAAGCGGTAAAATAGCAGCTTGTTGTTCTCCGGCGTCAGGCCAGGCAGCGGCACCAGATCGCTGCAACAACAAACAACAAATAATAACATCAGTGGCAGCAAAGAGCTTTAAATAGATGTTGCCACAAAGCAAAAGAAACCGGTTATGGTGACATTGCTAGAGATGAGCATTAGTCGTGCTTTAGTTTTGGACACTTCTTCGACATGTTCAAGATTTAAATCATTAGACTTCAAACACACGAGACTTATAGCCCGATGCCACTGCATTAAAATGCAGACACATATTAAAAGTGTGAGAATACAATACAAACAATTGGCCTCGTGTCGTGTCACGCCAGACTAGAGATGAGTGTACTCACGCGACTTGCAGCAGCTGCTGGGAGCTGGCATTGAATGGATCGCGATCAATGAAGATTTGCGGGTGCTTGTTGCGCATAGCATAGTTGAGTTGCAGCAGACGCTGTGCGGCAGCCAGATCGCCTCTCGTTGTGTGCAGAAAGCGTCGCAGCAATGTGGACGCTAATCACATTGTGGCACATTCAGTTGCAGTTGCAATTGCAGTTGCCGTTGCCGTTGCGGTTCCAGACCAAGTTGAGCGTTGCAATCGATGCCATGGCAGAGAGAAGGAAATATGCAATTAAGTTGTGGTTAATGTGGTCGCAACTGCTGGCGATGCAAGTTATGCAACAGCTGCAAACAGCCTCATTGCATTCCAGTTAGTTGACCCACACAACAGTGGCCCAAAAAGTCAGCTCACGCAGAATCTAACCTTAACTAAGTTTAAGTTAATGCCAAGTAAGCTTACGTAACTTTGGCAATCACATGTACTTAGATACAACAATTATATATGTTTTGATTATGAGTTACGGCTAGTTAGATCTCGATTTAGATTTCAGTTTGTGGCATTCACTTTTCGACGTAGTTAGCCAAAAACCTTAGCTCTTTTAACAAGCTTTTCGAGTAATGTTTACGTTTTAACACAGTCATAGGTCTGAAATCGCATTAAAGCTCTTTAATAACTTGAGAATTCGGCTTTAATATGATTATTCTCAAACCTTGTAAGAGCTCAAATTCCATTTTGTTTTTAAGTGTTTCGATAATTAAAGTTGCAAATATATTATTATTTTAGCTAAACATAGCATTAACTACATATACTACGATATTTTTCACAGTTCAGATAGTGTAAACAAGTTCAATACTCGTTCGACAGCAATTCTTTACTAAATTCTGAAGCGCTTTATCGAAATCTTTGCTTACCTTATTGATGTTAGCTAATTTGATTCAATACAATCTTTAATACAAAAACTTCGAGCCCAGCTTGATGTGTTTTCTAAACTTTAAAATGCTTTTTAAATGTAAATTTTATTTTACTTCAATAGAAATCTTCATTTGGAGCTCTTTTTTGTGTGCTATAAACTCAAGTATTATTGAAATCTCTATACGGTTACTAAAATAGATCTTTTTCTTAATTTCTCAAATTTTTTGAACATTTTTTTTTTAACTTTTCTTTCAAAATCTCTAATAATAGTTTTTAGTTTTGAGTCACTTTCGTTTCTTATACATATAAAAAATGCCAATTCTAGTTCCCAAACATATCTAAAAAGATAGCGTTAAAAATAATATTTGATCCTTACATTGATTAAAAAGTTTAAAGTTTAATATCTATTATTTTTCATCACATTTACGATCTTCTTGGAACTGAAAGCTAGATCGTAAATTGTTTTCCACTTGTATTCTTTACACAAATATTCTTTTCGATTATATTTTGAACTAATCGAACTCCTTTTCCCTTTACATACATACATATATTGTGGGGTAGCTGCGGCTGCGACTTCATCAGTTGTCGCAGTTCATCCACACGCTGAAGCATTCGTTGTTCATCGTCCTTTTTGTGCACCATTCTTGTTCAAACGATCACCAAAACAACAACAACAAAAAACAAAACAAAACAAACAATAAAGTGAATCAAAGCTACGGCAGAGAGCTTTTGAGCAAGAGAAAATAAAAAGCGCGTCTGTGCGACGCTAATTCGCGACTGCAACTGATTTGTTGTGTGTGAAGTTTCTTACGTTTGATGCCGTTGCGAAAAATGAACAAAAATCCAACAACAACAACAATAGCAGCAACAAAGTTCCCCTACGAAAATTGAGACAGTGTAATGGAGAACGACAGCGTAGACGTGGCGGGTTGGGGGGGTCGGTAATGTCAGCTTGGGCTAAGGCATTGCACTCGCCAATGCGGCTTAAGATCTATCTCTCCCTCCTTCCTCTCTCTCTCTCCCTCTGCCTATTCTTGCACTCTCTTTCAAACTGCACAGAGACTTGGGTGTGCCTGTGTGTGTTTGTGTGTGTGTGTAACTGTACTGAACTGACGCAGCGGTATTTGGTACCAAAATTTTTCATGCACCGCTTGTCGAAATTTAGTTGGTTTTTTTTTTTTCTTCTCTTTGGTCCGTTGTGCTATTTACGTAACCTATTTGCAATTGTTTTATGTGCCGGAAGGTCGAGTATGTATGTGTATGTGTGCGTGTGAGTGTGTGTATGTTCTATGAAGCGTACACGTGGCCATGTCCGTTAACGTACTGTGTCCAGCGACCGCATTCAACTTCTCTTAACAATGTTACTGTTCACCTCTGCACGTTTTGCATACCCTGTTGGTACAACATACACGAATAGGGTAGCATACGACAGCCTCATCCCAAAACCATAGTTCATTTAATAAATACACAACAAATTCAAAATATCATTAAGCAAACTAGATATTCAATGTTTTCTGAACAACATTTTGCATTAAGTATTAAGAGTCTTAAGTCCTAATCCATATTTGGATTATGTTATTATTAACTTAAGTCATTATTAAAACAGAGTATCTGCAAGTTTTACTTTCGAGTTGTTGTTTTTTTTTTGTAGTTTTCGGCGATTTATCGCGGCATTGGCAAACAATTTTCGTATGCGCTTCACTTGCTATGCCCACATACACGCAAACACACACACACACCCCTCCTCACCCCTCCCCATTGGGCAATTGCCTGTTCCCCACTTCGTACAGATTACGTGTTTTGCAAGTTTAACTAGGCAACGACGACAACAACAACTTGAATTAAAGCATAACCAAGAAGAAGTAACAGCAACAATCGCCCCCCTCCGCCGGCCTTCTTTATCCACATTACAGCTAGACAAAACAGAAAGACAAAGAAACAATAGGATAGGATTGATAAAACAATAGTCGAAAGTGACACTTTTGCAGAATGCGTAATAAAAACACAACAAAAAGACAACAATAACAAACAAGATGATTTTTGATGAAAAACAGGATTAAGATTACAGCTTAAGTGAATTCTTGTATAATATTACAATAATGTTATTGTGTGGTCGAAAAAGGTAAAAAGCGAACGACACCTTGACCTTAAGTAAGTAACCGTTGATCAACACTGTTAGCGCACTCGTATATTTAATGCACTCATAAAACAACAACAAAGAAGTAAATTGTTTTTGGTGTTGCCTGAATTCAAAACTGTTTGACCTTGACCAACACACAAACACACACACGAAGTTGACTTTTACATTTAGCCCAAAAGTGCACAAAATATCTAACAAAATAAAAAAAATCATGTTTAATGCGAAATCAAACAAGTTACGTTAGTTTAGAAGCAATGACAAAAGCCAAGAACGCAATACAAACTGGCAGGCATCAACACTTTCTGAATTTATAATGCAATTCAAAATCTTTACACTAACGGTTAACGTAAATATTTACTTAAGAATCTGTTGACATTTCTATTTATGAAACCTTTCATTTGCATTGTTCAAAATAATAACGATTTTATTTAATATACTGTATAGTAGTATAATGGTTTTGTGCAAAAGTATGTAACAGGTAGAAGGAAGACCCCCTAAAAGTATACAGTCTGTCAAGAAAGTGTTTTCGCGTGAAGAAAAA
Organism: Scaptomyza reducta; assembly: GCA_035044485.1. Lineage (NCBI taxonomy): Eukaryota > Metazoa > Arthropoda > Insecta > Diptera > Drosophilidae > Scaptomyza > Scaptomyza reducta. The sequence continues at coordinate 4,972 of JAWNNV010000837.1, forward strand.
TGTATGTTTTTTCACTTCACAGGCAAAAATATAACTGTAATATGGCTCTTAAATTTTTTTTGAAATTTTTTATGTATTATTTATTTATTTCTTAATAATATATTTAAGCAAATTTGATTATTCATTAAAGAACAAAAAAGTTATAACAAAAACAAATTAACTCTAACTAAATTTGACTGTCAAGAAAGTGTTTTCGTCTTTAAGGATCGGATAGTAACATAAAGCTAAACTTATGAAATATATTTTTTAATATTTAGTGTGATAGCCCTTGGCTGTAACAACAGCATTAAGTCTTGAACTCATTGAATTAACTAATTTTTCTATGTATACTATTGGTATATTGCTCCACTCTTCTAAAATTATACTTTTTAGCATGGGCCGTGATGTGGGGCGTCTTTGTGCGACCTTCTTTTTTAGATATGCCCACAAATGTTCAATTGGGTTGATATCTGGGCTCTGGGGTGGAGTTTCAATAACTTTTCCGCAGTTATATAGCAGCCACAGTCGCACATTGGAAGCTTTATGTTTGGGATCGTTATCTTGATAAAACTTAAAGCTGCGATCAAACCCAAATTTATTAGCGCTGTTCTTTAAATTTTCCTTTAAAATGTTAAGATACTGAACAGCATGTATATGTTCTTGATCAGCCGAGTCGATATAGCCATGCCCGTCTGTCCTTATGTATGAACGCGCTGATCTCAGAGACTATAAGAGCTAGAGACTCCAGATTTGGAACATAAGCTCGCCGAAGTCATAGCCAGTACAAGTTTGTTTCAAATTTTCGATAACTCTTCCCGTTTCAGATATACACATGTGATCGATAGCAACAAAATCTTTAATTTGGAAATGCAGTTTGAAACTAGACGAAAAAAAGGCAATCTGTGAAAAATTTATTGAAATCGCTTGAGAAACACCGAAGATATGGCATATTGAAGTTAAGTCAAGGATGTCAAATATACACGTAACACACACACACACATACATGCAAGTACTGACTATACGCGTAAAGTATGGGGTTCAGGGTATCGCCTAGTCGGGAGTGGTAGACTAGAGCCTTCTTGTTTGCAATTGTGCATTTCTGAAATCTTAAGTTGATAATGGCGGGCTTAGATGTCGCAAATTTGTATTTGTATTAAGCAAAGTTTGCACAATTTTCCGGCAATTTTGCAGATGCTGCAGAAACGGGCAAAAAAAAACGGAGCAAAATGTGGCCAACTTGAATGCTTGCAATCGCCTAAGAATGACCACGCAGTTTTGTTGAGGCTTTCACCTCCACACAAACGTATAGGCACAGAGCAATACATCATGCATTCTCTTTCGTACTCATAAAAGGTAAACGGCATCAATGTGAAGAGATCAGCGGCATAAGAGAAAATGTTCCATCTCTATCGTTCTTATGCGGCAGTGGTAAGTGCTCTTTCGCTAGCGGTAGAGCGATGACAGTGATGCCAATTTAGCTACTTAATAGCTTGTTTCGGCTGAGAATGGTCAGAGAGACCGTATTTACCATGCGCACAAGCAGTTACTCACTGTCATGTTGCAGCCCTGGGCGCAACAGCTGTTTCTATATATGCTTGGTCTTAAACAATGCATTGTTGTTTGTCTTGCATGGCTTGCACTTAATAAACGAATTAATGGAGTATATGCAGGACGAGGAGCAATTACGCTCCGACGTCCTAGAGCAGCTCAAGAAGGTAAGCAAATGTTCCACTTTTATTCCCAGCTAACCAGTTGAGTGAAATTCGCATTCACTTGTTGCCGCCGGCATTTTTGTTTTGTTTACTTGTTTTGTGCAGCGCGAATTGTTTGTGCCGGATGCTGAGAATCTGCCAATGCATCAGTTGCAGCACGTATACAACGGCTTCGTAGTGCCGCAACCGCGTCGGGAGCGACGTGAGCGCCAGCACATTATGCCAAAAACCGTTACTCTGATGCCTATGGAAGTGCAACGCATCACAGTTGTCTGTGTGACCAGCAGTGGCCAGAAACGACGTCAACCCAGCGACGTTGAACCCCAGCAGCAGCAACTTTTGATGCCAAAACGCATTCGCAGCGAGAGCAGCCATGATCTCATTGCGTGCGTTGACGATAACAAAAAGGGATAAAACATTGCCAGCACATATGCAGAAAAACGGAATGAGAAAAGAGAGAGAGAGAAAGAGACAGCAGTATATTCAGCTGTAACTGTAAAACCCTACGGCAAGGTGCCTATGTCACAAAGCGAGTGAGAGAGAAGCAACAGTTCCTTGTTGGCCAAAGAGTATTATTAGCATTTGTTTTAGTTAAGTGTTAAATAGAATAAAAGACATATTTGCTTAAAGTAATTTATTAATGAACTTAATATAACATGAGGATGTTACCAAGACTTTTTACAAATGCTCCCAAAGGCCAAAACTTAAATTAAGAGTTTTGTTTTGTTTTTTAAAATTTTCTTCTTTTCTTTTTTTAAAAATAGATTTTTTTTTTTGGCTTGGACTAGGAATCGGGAGTAGCTTAAAGAGTTATAGCCTAATGAGTTTGTTGTTTTTTTCTTTCGTGCTCTCTTGGCCGTTTTAATATATATTTATTCTTGATCCAGAAACTCATCGTCATCATCGTCGTCGTCATCGATATCGCTCTCCTCACGACGAGCATTATGATGCTGGTTCGGTCTAAGAATTGGATAAAGTGCCGATCGATTTAGAGCATTGGGTCGCCGATTACCTGTTCTGGCTTGGATCGGTCGGTAGTACATGCTGCAGCTGATAATATCTTCAGCTTCCTCCTCGTCAGTGCCAACGATCGATGCGTCAATTGTGCGCGAATAATCTTCGATTTCTTCGTCATACAAATGGGGTGCGCCGTTGGCGAACCCAGCGAAACGAACTGGATCACGTAACGCACTAATCATGGTCCATTGATGGCAATGCGGACTATTGACATACTCACGCAGCTCGCCAAGGGAACGACAAGTGGCCGCCACCGATGCCTGATAGTATTCCTCTTGTGTTAGCCAACGACTCTTGGGCGGAAAGCGACGTTTATAGAAGCTGCGCAGATATTGGACCTGTGCCTCGGGTATGTAGTATGCCACAAAGTTGGCGACCAGCAACACGCCACAGATGCTGGTGTGCCAGCTGCTTAGGAACACAATGCCGGCTCCAATTGCTTGAAGCACCCACATGACAATGTTCTGGGAGCGTGGATTTTTCGGTGGTCCAATGCGATAGCAAATGAGAAACGATATCAATCCGGTAATGGCGAAATACCAGAGCACATAATCACGATAGGTGACCAATATAATCTGAATATTGTTCGCCAACTGCTTAATGATATACAGACCAATGGTCCAGCCTCCGATCAGTACGCCATACATCATGGGACGCCGTGGAAAGAGCTTCGATGCGAGCGTAATGAGCAACAGCAATGAGGCACAAATGCCAACCACAATGCCGGTAAAATAGTAAAACACACTGTTCTTGGCCAACCGTCCGGCGCTCCAAATGATTACCAGTCCAATCATCATCTGAAACACACGGAGCATATCCAATTGGGTATGTTCGAGCCGAACATTGTACGGCTGCTTCGATGCAATGCCAATGCATTGTTGCTCAAACGGTGATAGATGGATTTGCTGTTGCTTCTGCGAGAAGAGCGTAAAGCTGAACAGTGAACGCTGCTCGTTATAGTGCTGAAGGACCTCCTCGGGCGTCCGTCCATCGTACTGTGAGTAGTCGTCATTGGCGATTGATAGCAGTAGTTCCACAGTCTCAAACACGCTAAACAGCGATCGTGATTTGGACGGATAGCAAAATGTACGCAACACATTGCTTCCATACACATTGGCTGTGATATCAACTGATGTCCCCTCCGCCAGGTATACAGTGTTGGTAAGGGTTCGGGCGCCGAAAACTGGCGTCACAGAGAGCAAGCCTACGCCTAGTAATAGGCACAACACAGACATATTCGGTATATCTTAATGTTTTTTGGTTTTTAGCGCGCTTTTTTGTCACGTTTTTTACAATTTTTTCTATTTGTCAATCAGGTTTAGCACAGAGCACACAATTTGACATGCAGACATATAGACAAATTTTCATTGAAAAAAAAAGCCGAGTCTAATGCATACCAGCAAGGAACGGGACGATTTATAGCCGATACGATTATAAGCACGGAGTCTTTACGTCAAGGAAGTAAATCGATTTGTGAAATCGGAAACATAGATTTCGAATATTGCGAAATTCTCATTGCACAGGTTAGTGAAAATAAGAAATGATTTTGTTTAATGTAAAAAAATGTATTTTTTTTTTTGACTGTTTTCATTCACGTTAACATTATTAACTGTTGTCATACATTTTGTTTGTGATGCGTACAATTTGTTTGTTGCGGTTTGCAATTTATCGCCAAATTGCTTAAGGTGATATCGGTCTTTCGATTGAATGGCTCAATTTTGCGTTCAATACTATCGGTGGCTTGTCAGAGCAAATGATATCGATACTGTGGTAATTGTCGATTGTTTGACATCTCTAAACAGCGGCACTGGTTACGAGCTGAGCGACAGTTTTCCAAAGTATTCTTTATTTTCGCCACACTCCAATTAAATTAAAGGTAAAGCAATCGCTGCGCTTACAAATCTACAATGCAAAAATTGTGTAAACGGCTATAATACGTGTGTTTTATGGTGTTAACCACGCCAAGTGTTTGCCACTGGTCTTGTTGCCTAACCTACAAAGTTACATAATTTGTATATGTTTTAAGTGAAGTGCAGTTTACTGTTTTGTTCAATACCGCCCATTGGCAACTTTCAACACCACAACTAACCGTTTGCACTTGCCTTTTTCACCCATTTCAACAGAACAAAATGTCGTTCGTGAAGAATGCTCGCATGCTGGCTGTGCGCGGCTCTCGCCTAGCCCAGAAACGCTCCTACTCGGACGACATGAAGCTGACCTTCGCTGCTGCCAACAAGACGTTCTACGATGCCGCTATTGTGCGTCAAATCGATGTGCCGTCCTTTAGCGGTGCTTTCGGCATTTTGGCCAAGCATGTGCCCACACTTGGTAACTGTTATACGTTGCGTACATAGTTATATCACAGGCGTTAATCAATTATTTCGTACCGTTCGTACGTTTTACAGCTGTGCTAAAGCCCGGCGTTGTACAGGTCGTCGAGAATGATGGCAAACTCACAAAGTTCTTTGTCTCCAGCGGCTCGGTGACGGTCAACGAGGATTCGTCTGTGCAAGTGCTTGCCGAGGAGGCGCACAATGTCACCGACATTGATGTCGCTGAGGCCAGACAACTGCTATCCAAATATCAGTCTGCCCTCAGCTCGGCTGGCACGGATCTGGTAAGTTTGCCCATTCAAAGCATTTCGTTGTACACATCTCTCAACAAAATTCTTTTGCTTGCAGGCTAAGGCGGAAGCTGCCATCGCTGTGGAAGTTGCTGAAGCCCTAGTCAAAGCTGCCGAGAACTAATTCAAAAAAAAAAATAAACCTAAAAACCAACTATTCATAATAACAGAAACAACACCATACAATTGTGTTTAAAATGATTAAAACATAACAAATATGAAATCCGTTTGTTATGAAACAATAAAACAAAAACCGAATATATGTATATATCGTAATAATGTCGTGGATCATCATCAACAACAACAGCAACCACAAGCACAGCTCAAGCCAACTCATATGTATATGTATATATATGATAAATTTGTTTTGTTTGATTTTTTTTGTCGTTTTTTTTTTTGTTCAGTTTGTTAACGCGTGTTTGAAAAGAAATGTAAAATTTAATGCAATATTTATGCAAATCATTTTACAACATTTGCCTTTGCGCAAAACAACCTCGAAGGTCAAGTTTATGCAGTGATATAAGCGCTCCGTACCCCCCTTCCCCCCTTTTGTGAGTGTGATCGTTGTGTAAAAGCAGTGCAATAACGGTTAATAATTTGCTTATCGATTATTCGGAATTGATCGGTTGAGAGCAAGATTAATCGCAGACATTCTATAGTATAGAATATGCAGCAACCTTCACATTGAATATACATACAGTCGAACTTCTTTATGACGAACTTCCCTGCACCCTAGCTTTCAATATAACAAATTCATTTTGAAAACACTTCATATTTCGAATTTTCCATATAACGAAGTATTTATCCGCTTCAGATAAGCTATTAGCTAATGTTTCTAACTGTCGAAGAAAGAATATCTGCCCAATATAACAGTATATAACAGTTCTCTGATAATTCTGTAGTTCGATCAAATTTAGTTACTTTAAAATACTTTTAAATTCATTTTTTTTTATTTTTTTAAAGTCGGTTTTATTTTGATTCTTTTTTCTTTTCTTTTACAAAACAAACAAAATAATATATCTACTATATAAAAAAAAAACAATTAAATTAACTTATGGCATTGCTTAAAAGAGTTTGTTGTCCCAGTAGTCCCAGACAGTTGGAATGTGGACACCCTGCCGTGGTGCTTTGTTGTTGTTGGATGTGGATGCTTAAAAGTGGGGTGGTCCATAGGTCTGGGCGGGTGCATGACCAATGGGCAGTGCCTGCTCCTCAATGGGCGCCGGCAAGCTGAGAGCTGGACCATGGCTAAAGGCTGGTGCCGGTGCAGATTCGGGTACGCTGAGCACTGCCGATGGTGCCTGCAATGGTGCACTGTACTGAATCGGAGCAGGTGCGTGCGGAGCACTGTATAGGGACTGGGGAGCTGGGGGTGCACTGTAGATGGGTGCGGGTGCTGGAGCACTGTAGGCCGGAGCCGGAGCACTGTAAACTGGTGCAGGTGCATTGTAGATGGGAGCTGGTGCCGGAGCACTGTAGATGGGAGCTGGCGCCGGAGCACTGTAAATGGGTGCTGGTGCGGGTGCAATGTAGCTGGGACCTGGTGCCGGTTCAGTGTAGATGGGAGCTGGCGCCGGAGCACTGTAGAGGGGAGCTGGTGCCGGAGCACTGTAGATGGGAGCTGGCGCCGGAGCACTGTAGCTGGGACCTGGCGCCGGAGCACTGTAAATGGGTGCTGGTGCGGGTGCACTGTAGATGGGAGCTGGCGCCGGAGCACTGTAGAAGGGAGCTGGTGCCGGAGCACTGTAGCTGGGAGCTGGCGCCGGAGCACTGTAGAGGGGAGCTGGCGCCGCCACAGATGCATGTTCGTGAATGACGCGCACCACCTTGGTAGGGGCCTGTACCGAGTGACCGGAAATATGATGACCCTCATCATGATGGTGATTCTCGTGCAACACCTTGATGACCTGTGGAGCGCTCTCAACAATGTGGCCGGAGTGGTGCTCATGATGGTCATGATGGTCATGGTGGTCATGGTGCTCCTCGTGCAGCACCTTGATCACCTTGACGGAGTCTTGTCCACTGTTGTGGTAGACGGGTGCTGGAGCTTGCTGAGAGATGACCTTCACTTTGTATACCTGTTGACCACCACCACCACCACCACCGCCATATGAGTAGCCACCGCCATGAGAATGGCCACCGCCATGGGAATGGCCACCCTGCTGGTGGATAACTTTCACAACTTGCACCGGTCCATGTCCATGTCCGCCGCCACCACCGCCGCCACCACCGCCGCCGCCGCCACCACTGATGCCATTATCGCCGCCGCCGAGCAGTCCCAGAAAACCAGCGTTGGCCACAGCCACAAGCGCACACAAACACACAAAGACCTGCAAAGGAGAGCGATGATGCAGTGCATCTGACTGAGCTGAACATCAATTGGATGCTTACCTTCATGTTCACTACTTTTCCAGATGGGGCTCAACGACACAACTCTAAATGCCAAATACGGTGCTCTTCAAACACGACTGATGTCAATCTTAAGGCAACCGCCAGCTTTTATACCCATCCAAATGCGTTACAGCTGTAACCCACGATCATAATGATGTTCCACAATGCAAATTAGCAACGCAACGCATCCGAAAACGTTTTTACGGTATTTGTTAAACTAAAGCTTGGCCCAAAACTGTGTCTTAAACAAAGGCAGTTCATTAACATTTGCAATGGCCAGCGAGCATCATGATGATGATGATGATGATGATGATGATGATGATGATGGTGATGATGATGATGATGATGATGATTATGTTGATAATGATGATGATCATTGAAGATGATGCAAAGTATGTTGTATATTTTGTATAAACATACATAGAAGTTGCTTTCGTTTTCGTTTTCATTTTCTATTTGTTTATGTGTGAGATGCGGCACGCCCAAAAAGTTCTGCATTTCCAGTTTTCATAACGTTAAACAGTTTCCAGTTTCCAGTTTAACTAGCGTGCGCACATTTCGTAAAGCGCATTTACGTTACGCATTGCATTTGTTGTTGTTGTTATGGTTATTGTCGTCGTCTGCATTTCCGAAATTCCGAAAGCAGTCATCTCCTCCTCCTACTTCGTCTCCATCTTCAACTAATTAGCATGAAAATGATGTGACCGTGGCTTTTGCTGGTGCCGATGATAATATAACATAAACAAACGACTACATCAGGTGTCTCTCTCACTCTCTCTGGATTGCCGCACCCGGCGGCTGGCTGTCTAACAACGCTGCCCACATACATACATACATGTGTACATACTTACATATACACCGTCATTGAATGAACATTAACTTCAGATCAGAGCCAAACCCAAATCTCTCTCAATCTTAGCTCAATTTCAGGCAATCATTTTCAAGGTGATTCGGAATTGTTCATTGTTCCCAAAAAGACATACAAAAATGTCTGTGTTGTCAACCAAGCAAACCATCTTGTCATATTAAGCAGCTGGTTATGTAAAAAAAATCCAGCCCAACTGCCCTTTAATACTACGCGTGCATTGTCTTAATTGTTATACGTATGTATGTACATACGCGCATGCATACACACAAACAATTCGTGTGGGAATCGTTGATTCCATCCAAATATCTAACGACAAATATTTACACACTTCATAATTATAATTGGTCTTGTGTTAAATTTGTAGTACTTTAAACAAAATAAAGTGCACGGGCAAATATTGTACAAATTGTAACACACAACTATGTGGATCAAGATCTAATGGATTATCTCAGTAATCACAACAAAGATTTCAAGCATAACTCAAGTTAAAAAGTTGCTCCATAACGGGATTGCTTAAAGAGGCTGTTTATTCTCTCTTTAGATGTGTTCTTGATGCAACTTTGCAACATATGTAATATGTCCATATGTATGTACATATTTATTCTTCGCACAAGGAACAGCAACAAATTAAGCGCGCACCTTTGCGATTTATTTTGTACAATATTTTACTCGTTGATTCTATGATATTAATAAAAGCACTCGTACACTTGGTTATCAATAATCAATAAACGCATTTAAAGTGTTATATTGATTTGTATAATAAAAATAGCGCCATTATACGCTGTCAATGCACAACTTTTCTTTATGTGGATCTCTCCAATGATTTCTCCAACGATCTCTCCGCGCCTTCAGTTCTCTTGTTCTTTATTATGCATATTTGCAATGTACGTAATGTAATTTGTATGTATGTATGTGAGTGCATGCGTGAGTGTGTATGTACTAAACGATACAACGGCATTTGAAATTTCCACCCGCATCAGCAACAACAAAATATGCAGCATTTTATTTGTTTGTTTTGTGTTTTTCGCTGCTTTGCTTTGCTTTGTGCTGGCACACCATAAAAAAATGTGCAGTTATGTTTCTGCTCGATTAAAAACCAAAGTTCCTAAATGCAAGTTTCTTTTACATTTTACAAGTTTATTATTTATTAACAAGACAAAAAAAAAAAGGAAAGAAGAACTTCCGTTTGAGTTTAACGTAACAGTAGCAGTCCTTGTTTGATTTGATTTCGAACCGCTTACTTCTTCTGCTTCAAGAAACCGCCATAGGCAAGGGGCGACTCATAGACGTGTCCGACACGCACCACTCGTGGCGATGAAATGTAGGCGGGACGATACGCCGGCACCACAGAGTGAACGACAGGCACAGCAACAGTGTCGACAACGGCCACATGTTTCACCACAGGCACATTATGAATAACGGGCACATGACGTACAACTGGCACATGTGCGTAGCTTGGGCCATAGATGGCGCTGCTCTGGCCAATAGCCAATGAGGCGGCGAACAGCAGACAGGCTAGGAAGAACTGCAAAACAAAAAGAAGAAGATGAGGATAACAACTCCTTCTGAGTGTAGAGTGAACTTACCTTCATGATGATTTGATAACTGAACAATATGTATTGAATAGTTTGGGCAGACAATGTGCTTATATAGCTAAACCGAAGCTTGTCAAAAATTAGATCAGCATAAAACTGGCCGCCAAAAACACAAATAGAACCCAATAAAATAAAAAGGTGTTATGCAAATTCTGCACTTTAGATGTTTCGCATTATTATTTAAAATAGTCCATATTTGTTCGATCAATAACATCGCAAAGTAGAGAACAATGAGAACTTGTTCCTTCACACACACCTACATAAATATGTATGTAAATACATATGTGTGTAATAATTGTTTATGTCTTTTGGCCTATCCGCTTGTCGCCACATCCCATTTATATCACCTTGATTGATTCTTCTCTTTTGTTACAGTTTATCAATCGCTGTTCTTTTTGGTTATATTTGTGAAATAAGTATATGTATGTATGTATGTCTGTGTACATTGTTTGCCAAACTACACAAATGCAAATCGTTGCCCCCAACTTTTAGTTAAGCTTCCCCATTCCATTATAGTATTCAAAAATACGAACTCAAATGTTTACAAATATAAGTTTATGAATAGTATTTTCTGCGCGTGTTTTTTTGTTGCTTTTTTTCGATTGCTTAAAATTTGTTCGCTGTCAAAAGACATACATACATAACACTGAATTTTAAACACACACGTGTATGAATAATAATAAAATAAAATTGTAAGTATGTTTAAACCAATTTGGCTATGTTAAGGCAGCGCGAACCCACGAAAGCTTGGGTGTTAAATGCATACAGTGAACATCCAATATAGTGAACATCTAAATTTGTCACTTTATTTCTATTCGCTTTTATATTGATAATGATACAAACAGTTATGTTTAAAGTACTGCATTTGATAATCGGTTAAGTTTAGAGGAAGTTAAGTTTATTATTTGTGAAAACGATTTTCTTATGAAGTGAAAATTCGGTTCTCAACTGGAAATGGAGTATTAATCTAGATGAAAAGACTTATGTATGTATATGTGTGTGTGTACGCCTATAGTGCATACATTCTCAACTTCAATGTTCCATATCTCCGGTGTTTCTCAACTGATTCGAATAAAATTTCACAGTTTGTATTACTTCGTCTAATGTTTCAAACTGCATCAACAAGTTTTCCAAATTCAATATTTTGTTGTTATCGATCACATGTGTATATCGGAAACGGGAAGAGTTATCGAAAATTCGAATCAAATTTGTACTGCCTAGAGAGCCTGTAGCTCTTATAGTCTCTGAGATCGACGCGTTCGTACATACAGACGGACGGATATGACTATATCGACTCGGCTGGTGATGCTGATCAAGAATATATATATTTTCTGGGGTCGGAGATGCTTCCTTCTGCCTGTTACATACTTTTGCACAAAACCATTATACACTTTTTACCCTTTTTCAGCGTAAAAAAACCTAAAATATTTTAAAGGCATTAGGTCGATGTGATTTATTACTTATTAACTAATATATATATATATATATATATACAACGGACTTCCTTTGTGACTTGTTTTGATAACGTTTACATAAGAAATGCGTTTCACATGCGACTCAGAGGCAACAAGTTGAATTCACGATTTGATTTGATGAACCAAAATACAAAACAAGTAAGAAGGCTCTAGTCAAATCGACTAGACTATACCCTGAACCCTATACTTAACGCGTACAGTATGTGTGAGTGTGTGTGTATACGCGTATAGTGCATATTTTCCTAACTTCAATACTCAATATTCCGGTGTTTCTCAACCGATTTCAATACAATTTTCACAGATTGTCAATATTTAGTCTGAATCTTTCAAACTGCATTACAAAGTTTTCCAAATTCAAGATCTTGTTGTTATCGATTACATGTGTATATCGGAAACGGAAAGAGTTATCGAAAATTTAAAACACACGTACTGCGCGGGGATTAGGCGAGCTTATGTACCAAATCTAGAGTCTCTAGCTCTTATAGTCGCTGAGATCGCTATATCGACTCGGCTGTTGATCCTGATCAAGAATATATATACTTTATGGGGTCGGAGATGCTTCCTTCTGTCTGTTACATACTTTTGCACAAAACCATCATACTCTTTTTACCCATTTTCAATGGGTTCAGGGTATAAAAAACAAATCGACTACCTACAACGAAATGTGATGTTATCCGAATATCAATTTGGATTTGAAGTTACGCCAGCGACCCGTAAAATAAGAAGCTGAAGATGATGGTGGTCAAGTTTCACCTTTGGCTTTGCCACACAGCAGCAACAACAGCAATTAATTCAAGTGGCAGCCGCCTCGTCGCCCCTTATCCCACACACGCACACACGCATACACACACACACACGCATACACACACACTTCTTCCGTCGTCGCTCTCGCTGTCAAGGGCATTGGATGAAAGTCGTGTCATTATGATATAACTTTTCATAGACCAAACAACAAGTTACCCAAATTAGCTCGCTTACAAAAATATGTTTGTATATATATGTATATGTATGTATATTTATTGGCAAATAATTTAACAATGATGAAGCGCGTGATGCTCCAATGAATGGATGTATATGCATCTTAAAATGGATTGTCTAATGACTTCAATGATTTCTTTAAGACTAAGAAAAAAAATACAAAAAAAAAACAATTCATTTGGTCTAACTAACTAAGAGAGAGATACTTGGCGCTCTACCAGCCGGCGGATGAGCCACCGCTGCTCCAGCCACCGCCGCCCGATGAGCCACCGCTGCTCCAGCCACCGCCGCCCGATGAGCCACCGCTGCTCCAGCCGCCACCGCCGCCGCCGCCTCCAGATTGATGCTTCTGCTGCTGTTGGCTCTCCTGGACGCGCATCACTTTGAGTGTGCCACGCTGCACCACATGACCGCTACGGAAGTAGGAGCCCTGCGCCTTATCGGCACGCATAATAATCGCCTTGCCGTGGTGGCCGTAGGTGTCAATTAGCTGTCCATTGATGGCATCCACATTGCCATAACCACCACCGCCGCCGCCGCCGCCATGAGTGAATCCTCCTGCAGCACAAGTTGTATGATCTGTGGCAGAATTGCTTGCAACTGTTGATTCTGATAGCCATGACCGGCGGCATATGATTGACCATAGGAATATCCGGCGCCCGAGCTGGAGCCACTGTTGCCATGATAAGCGATGCCCACAGCTGGTGCTGGTTGCTCAATGACCTTGAACACTTGCTCACCATAGCTGGCACCATGACCGCCAGAGTAGCCACCATGTCCATAGCTAACACCACCACCGCCGCCGCCGCCGCCGCCGCCGCCACCTCCATACGCATGACCACCATCCTGTAGTATGATCTTGATGAGTTGGGCTGAGCCACCTCCACCACCACCGCCTCCACCATGTGCGTAACTATGTCCATGGCTGTAAGATCCACCACCGCCGCCGCCACCGCCACCGCCACCTCCATGTCCATGTCCATGTCCACCACCACCGCTAGGTGTCGCTATAACATTGTAGGTGGTCTTGGAGCCACTACTAGCACCACCACCGCCGCCAAGGAACGACAACAAGGTGGCATTGCAGATGCCCAAGGTGGCCAATAGACATACGAAGATCTGCGAAAGAGCGAAACAATTTCAATTTTCGTACTGCCGTGCGTGTAATCCAAAGGAGGCAGCTGTTAGTCGTTGAAACTCACCTTCATATCGATTAACTGTTAATTTCTTTCTCTCTCCAACACGTGATCGCTCTCTATTTGTCTGTGTGTGATTCGAGCTGTTCCCGGTGAACGATTGATGGCACTTTCGCGCTGCCGTTGAGCTTTTATACAATGTTAGCGACGCAGCATTTCTTCGTCCAACAGTGGTGTATTCCATAATTCCCGTTAAAGGGCCGTCGGGCCAAAGCCATCGTCGTGTCGAGTCGCATCGCGTCGCGTCGCGTCGCGTCGCGTCGCTGCTGCTGCTCGTCAGATTCGTAAGAGTTGCAGATGACGTCGAAAATTAAGAGCTGGCGATACGCAATGCGAAAAGATCGATAAGAGAGGGGAGGGGAGGCAGAGCATGCAAATGGTATGATCGGAATACACGCGTATTGCGACGTTTTGGTCATTCGCTTTTGGGCTCTACTTCTTCTTCTGGCGGCATCTCATCTCTCAACTCTCGCAATTCACTTATAAACAAAAACAATATTTGAAAACAATACAAAAGATGCATAGTGTACCTCACCTCTCCCCCAACCAACAAATTAAGTTCGACAGGGTGTAAATTGTAAATGGTACAGCCAAAATAACACATAAAATGTTTTTTTTTATTGAATTTAATTTTTTAAAATGGAATTTGAATCTTAAAATTATTAAATTTAATATATTGCGATGAAAAATATGACAAACGTTAATTTAAACTTTAAAATTCTCACAATTTTTGGATTCTTATAATTAGTTAACATTCACAACAAAGTTTTAAAAAGACAAAATATCGAGTTTAACGTTTATAACAATAATAATAATAATATTTAAACAATAACACTCTGCATTATTGTGTTATAAGCAATCACAAAAAAAGACACCCTGTATAGTTCTGGCTCGTCTTTCGAATTCCCACAACTATGCGTATGCAATAACAGTAACACGAGCATTAGCGCATCTCCAAAACTAAACGACCCATATCTCCCTCTGACGCCGCTCACCTCACCCCCCTTGCACAATGCTGCCCTCTCTACACCAATCAAAAATGTGACCGGCTTTTTGCATATGATTATCGATTTGAGCAGTTCGCTTTGCTTTGCTATTGTTATGTTGTTGTTGTTGTTGTTATGTTGTTGCAACGGAAAACAACTCGAACGCTTGTCGGATTGAGCCAATATCTGGTGTAGTCTGAGTCGCGCTGTCGCCGTCGCCGTCGCAGTCGACGTCGCAGTTTGCTTATATCACATATATAGATATGCAAGAGCTTTGAAATTTGTTGTTTTTAGTTTTGTGTATGCATTTTTTATTTTTTATTTTTGTATATATAAATTATTTAATGCGCACATTGTTGTGCATAATTTAAGTCTAACCACAACCTTCCTTCAAACTCTTGCCCCACCTTGCCCCCCGCCACGTTAGGCAAAAAATTAACAGCGATTGGCATTTTATCACTTTTTTGGGTTTTCAAAGCCAGCTTCCATCGAGTTGATGATGATCATGTTGTTGTTGATGTTGATGTTGATGATGGGGATGATTCGTAGTATTATTATAATGTTGCATATATACTATACACTTATTTTGTCACCTCCCATTATATGGTTAACTTCATTTATTGGCCACTTTCCCATTGAGGAACAAATTACGATATTCAAATTGTTTTGTTGACTCATCGAAGCGTTTTATTGATTTATCACTTCATTAAAGCAGTGATTAGTTATGCAATTGGCAAGAGTAGCACTTATTGCCTAATTCTATTGGTTTCCCAGCGTACTGACTGACTGCTATCAACGCACAGCCAATACGGTAAGACACAACGATCTACTTTTTTCGCAAAATGTTAGCCCATTTGTACTAAGATTCGATTTCATCAATATGTATCAATAATTGTGTCAAATATCTAAAGCTCGGGAATATCGACTACGTATTACGCATACGTATTACGTATTGTTGTTGTTGTTGGCTACAAAAATTGGTAATCGTTGCATTAGGCTCAAGTTCGTTAAGCTTAAACAACGTGAACTCTTCAGGCCAGCTTAAAGAAATTCATAACTCATGTGCCCTCCGGCCATATAGACCTCTGATCCAAACCGCACTCTATTAACTGGTATTAAGTTTGGCAACAAGCTTGCTTTTAATAATACGCCCATTTCTTCGATTTTTACGCTTTTTGGTGGTTCATATTTCCGCATTTTGACAGTTTACATTATTTACATACATACATACACTCGTATATCAACGTCACACGCATAATATTATTAATACATACACACATGTGTGTAATCGACTTCATATATATCTACATACACACTTATGGAGATTTTTGATTTTGAGGGTATGATGGTTTTGTGTAAAAGTATGTAACAGGCAGAAGGAAGCATCTCCGACTCCATAAAGTATATATATTTCTTGATCAGCCGAGTCGATATGGCCATGTCCGTCTGTCTGTATGTATGAACGCGTCGATCCCAGATACTATAAGATCTAGAGACTTCAGATTTGGAACACAAGCTCGCCTAATTCCTAGGCAGTACAGGTTTGTTTTAGATATTCGATAACTTTTTCCGTTTCCGATATACACATGTGATCGATAAGAACAAAATCTTGAATTTGGAAAATTTTGTGATGCAGTTTAAAACATTAGACGAAATAATGACAATTCTGTGAAATTTTATTGAAATTGGTTGAGAAACACCGGAGATATGGAACAATGAAGTTAAGTCAAGTATACACACACACACATACTTGCAAGCAGTGACTGTACGCTTAAAGTATAGAGTTCAGGGTATAGTTCAGTCGAGATTTCTTGACTTCTTACTTTTTAAGTAACTGCAAAGGATTTTTATATGAATCATATATCGAAAACCTAAACAAATATTTTTATCTGGATCAAAAAACTGAAAGCCAACATGGAATAATATTTTCAAGTAGCTGGAAATGTTGCTTGTAAGATTTGAAACGTCCAGAAGCGTATGCACGATCAAATGGCAGTTTTCTACAGAATCGCTTTGGTCAAGTTGATGATGATGATGTTGATATCAAATAAACTAAGTGCTGCAAGTGCAGCTGTTTTTGGCTAATACAGCTGCCACAACTGATGGACACGTTGAAGTGTTCAGTTGCATAAAAGACGCCTTCAAACTAGAATCGCAAACAGTTTGCATTTGGGGTTAGGCAAAGAACAAAGAAATGCATTCGAATTCGAAACCCTATTCGATATTATTACTTTTGAGCTGTTGTTTTGTGCCTGCTTTAAGCTATTTGCCCGATGTGAATATCTTCACCAACTATCGCACTGAGGTCTACAATGGTGAGTTAGAAATCGTTGAATCTCGTTGTCGATTTGTTAAGAACATCTGGGATTGGCAGGGATACCGTCGGACATTGATACAACACCGTTTATACGGATTGGCGATAACTATTACTATATTGAGACGATGCATAAGGTGAACTGGTTTCAGGCAGCAGCCGCCTGTCGCGTTATGAACGCCCATTTGGCCTCCATTGAGGACAAGCCGGAGATGGACGCACTGATCAAGTATATGAAAACGAAGGGACTCAAGAGCAACGATTACTTTTGGATATCGGGCAATGATCTGGGCACCGAGGGTGCCTTCTATTGGCTATCGACGGGCCGACCCATGACCTATGCACCGTGGAACGGGCCCAAACAAATGCCCGATAATTATGGTGGCAATGAGAATTGTGTCCACATGTTTGCCAACCGAGAGCTCTTCAACGATGCCAACTGCAAGATCCTTATGCAATATGTGTGCGAAGCGAGCGACCCCAAGACCTTTAAGTTCACCTACATCAAATGGTAATAAATAGTTTTTGTTTTTTTTTTGCGTGCACGAAACACTGTATTTTATTCAACCTCTGCATCGGCTTCGGCATTGTTTCATTGCTCGTTTCATCGTTTATCGATATATTGATAGGTTTATGTTGTTATCGTCTTACGCATTATTTTTGCTAATTATACATTACACATGAGATTTTTATTAAGATTACGTTATGCATATACAAAGTACATATACTAAATACTAAATTTTGTTGTTGCGATCTTAAATATCTATAAAATTTTTTCTTGTTTGCATGTATATCATCAATATCATATACATTCATGTATGTTTTATATGTATATCGGCTAATAGTATATATGTGTATATATATTTATCGTTGTTATGTCTACAGTCAATATTAAAACAACACAAATAGCTGTAGCCGATAGATATACACCGATATAGATATTCCAAAAATAACATAAATGTTGATATCATAGTATATATGTTTACTTATATAAAAAAAAAAATCCCGTTACATATTACAACTTACTTGGCTAGGCAAACAATGATCTCATATTGGAAAAGTTTTTTTTTTTACGACATAACCTCAACACTAACATTAATATCCAACTATTTAGTCTGTATGTGTATGTGTGTGTGTGTGTGAGAGATTGTGCTACTAACATACATGTACGTACGTACGTATGTATATATATATGTGTATTTTAGTATATATGTTTTGTAAACATATACTTAAATCTAACCTAAACTTCTTTTTTCGATTGCTTTACACACGCACTCACACCTCAAGTCAAAGTATGTTCTATGTATGTATGTATGTATTGTATGTACAAATGTACGTATGGATTATATTGTTTATCAATTAGTTTATATTCTTTTTAACTACACTTAGTACATAAATTAATTCAACAGACGAGTGAATAAATTGAAGTTTTCTTATTAGGTTCACATATTTTGTTTTTTTCCAACATTTGTCGTCATCTACAATGTTTCCGTTGCAATTTAGATGTGTAGTATGTGTGTGTGTGTGTGCGAGCAGTACTGCATGCATGCGTGTGTGTGTGTGTTGGTGTCAGGTGGGCTTCAAAGCAACTGCCAAGTTCGAGCTTCGCGTCACAGCTGTTATCGAAAAGCTATCGATAAACGATTGTGCATTGGAGCAGTGGTTTCTTTTTTGTTTTTGCTTTGATCTATTATTCACTTTTTGACAGTCAAGAACTAAGACAGCGCTTATGTGTTGCATGTGGCACGTGGCACAAAACAATGCACATTATATATATATCCTTATAGAATCCTTAAGTTTTGGTTTTTCTTGTCTCTTACATGGAAAGAACAGCCTAAATGTTATACATGTACAAAGTCTAAATGTTTTTTGTTTTTTTTTTTGTTTCGTTTTTTAAAAACCTCTCTCAAAATGGCAGTAAGTTTATGTTTTAAGGAGCTAAACAAGGGACGTGGGGCGGGTGGGGGATTTAAATAATAATAATAAACAAAAAACCTGGAATCAGGTATGTATAACTCGAATTTCGTGGGGGGTGGGGGTGGGTCATGACGAAAAAAAAAGCAGCATCAAGTATGCCAAAAAACTAACTATTCATATAACTATATATATTTATATATAGATATAGTATGTACACTAATAAATGGCAGGAATTGCATACTATATGCTTACAGTAAGTAATATATATATATATGAATAATTTTACACCGATTTGGTTGTTTAGTTTTTTGCTTTTTTTTTGTTGTTGTGTGCTTTGACATTGCATTTCGCATTGTGCAATGTTTTTTTCATTTTTACAATATTTTTTTTGTGTGTTGTTTTTTGCTTAGGTGCATAATTTGAAATATGATAATCATAATAATGTAATAATAGTACAGAAATAGTAGTGGGGATATTCAATAAAAGTAATAATAATATAAAAAACATTTGAGGCATTAATAAAAAGGAAGCAGCTTATCAATAGATTAAGATCTTATCATGGAAATTACATAATGCTTAACGATCAATTTGATTAAAATATAAAAAAAAGACTTAATCCCTATTTTCTGATTCCTTTTTTTTTGTTTGTTTTGTTTTTCGTTAGACGCACAATTTCACTTAATAATATTTGCGTGGATTTACACTTTTTGCTTCTTGTTTTTAATTTATTGTTAGATTGCTTTTACACCTCTTAATTGCATACGTACATCTAACTATGTATTTATATATATATATGTATTTCTATGTATTTATATATATATGTATTTCTATATATTTACATACATATATATGCAGCACTTAACCTATAAGCAACATACTACATTTATTTAATCAGTTAATAGTTTTCCATTACTAAAATATCTAAAGTACAAAAAAAATATATGAAAAATTAAATAAAATAATCTTATTAATCGTTAAATAAACGATAACGAAAAGAAAGAAAGACTAATTGTATGATTCTTTACAAACTACCTAGGAATAATATTTCAAATATATATGTACTTCAATTCGTACTTCACATTTTGCTTCACATATCTTATATGACTATACTTATAGGTTGATTTCTTCATTTTGTTGCTATTGTAATAAGTTGTTTCCGTTTTCTTCAGTTTAGCAACAAAATGAATTTTCCAATTACACGCAAAGAGTGCAAAGTGTGTACGGATCTTACTCTATATATATATATATCTTAATATATTAGTATTTTTTCTATAGCTATATATATTTATGAATGTATGTATGCGTGTGTGTGTATTTTGGTGTGAAAGGCGCAAGCGAGACAACAATACACGGATTTTCGATTATTATTATGTTGATCATTCAATCAAATAGCTCGAATCGGTCGGGCATATCGGGTATATCCACGCTTTATGTGAGGTTCTTCTTTTCATTTTATTTCTTTCAAGTGTGAATACAGCGATTATGTTACAGTTAATTTTGGGTTGTTGTTTTCTTAATCTTCTTCTTCTTTTTGTTGTGGTTGTTGTTGTTGTTTAGTGTAATAAAGAACACCGAAATGCGAAAATAAAAATATCCATATACAAATACGATATGTGCATACAAATGTACATACTGATGTATATGCATATTTGTGTATAAATGTTTTCAATATGATACTAAAAGGTGAAAAAAATTAATTATTAAATTAAGAAAAAAAAACCTCATTGAAATAATATTAAAATGTCCACACACGCAGCTATGTTTTGTTTTTTGTTTGTTTTTTATGTTTGTTAATGGTTACCTGATTGGCTGATTGCTATCTCTTGTTCTTGCGTTCGTTCTCCTCGTTCACTTACATGATTGGCCTTTTGTTGCCCGATGTCTGATCGACACACACACTGGCGATATAGGTATAGGTGTATGAATAGATGATGTCAATGGCGCACTGTCCCTCCCAATGAATAGCTCGTTGATACGCTCGCATTTGTACAACACTAAATGGCCATAGCGTTTGAGGAATTGCGCCATAATATCTTCAGCGATCCTCGCCAGTGGCCAGCAGACCAGATGACGAGTCAGCGGATTCACCGCCCGAAACGCAATGGGGCGAACGTGGCGATGAACTTGAGCTGCCCACGGACGATTCGGACGATATGGATATAATGGATGACGATGAATTCACCAGGCGAGCGTTACGCATCTGTTGCATACGGCTGTGCCGGCTGCTGCTGCTGTTGCTGCTATTGCTATTGTTGCTACTGCTGTTATTGTTGTTGTTGTTGCAGCTGCTGCCACTTGTTGGTGTAGTCCTAGCTGGTGGGCCGGTTGATGATGATACCGTGGGCGATCCTGTTGATCTTGAGTGATAACGACGTCGATGCTGATGTTGCTGCTGTTGTTGTTGTTGTTGATGCGCATGATGATGCTGAGAATGATGATGATGCGAATGGTGATGATGATGCGACTGTTGTTGTTGTTGTTGATGCGAATGATGATGATGATGCTGCTGCTGCTGTTGGTAGACACCACCACTGCTATTGTTACCACTGTTGTTGCTGCTATTGCTGCTGGACAATCGCAAATGTTGTGGTCGCTGTTGTTGATGGTGATGTTGTTGTGGTTGTTGTTGTGGTTGTTGTTGCTGCTGCTGTTGCTGTTGTGGCTGTTGCTGCTGCTGTGGGTTGGGATGATGAGAGCTATAGCTGACACTTTGTAGTGTATTAGAGTTGGTGGACTTGGTCAATTGTGGTGGCTGCTGTTGCATGTGTGGTGCCACATAAAACTGCTGACGATAGTGTGAATTAGTGTGACCTCTTTGCTGCTGCTGCTGCTGTTGTTGTTGTTGTTGTTGTTGCTGGTGACCATAACTTCGATTGGCTGGGTTGCTGTTCGTGCCGGTAGTATGGACCTGGGTAGTATAGACAATTTGGGCACTGTTGTTGCTCACTGTTGGCGTTGTTGTTGTTGTTAAGGGATCATCGAGTACATCTGCCGGTGTGGCATCACTGAGTTGTTCCATGTCAGGCTGTTGTAGTTGTGAAGAAGATATACATGTATGTTGGCATGGCTGAGCCTGTGGCTTGACTGGCATGCTGGCCGCAGTTGCTGCACCTTGATCAATGCCGCCGTTGGTGCCCAACAAGTGTGCACGCGGCATAACATTACGATTGGGCGCAATTGCGGCCAGCATAACACAGCCGGCGGCCTGCAGCTGCTGCTGCTGTTGTTGCGGCTGCTGCTGCATGAGGCCGGCAGCCATTCATCATGTATCTATGCGTGTGGGTGTGTGCATTACCGACGAGCCCGATAACGAGCTGTTGCTGATGGGTTTGGGTACAATCACATCCAGTCCATTCGGCGGCGAGTTCGTGATGTCAATGATCTCCACGATCGGCTGGCCGACAACGTTGATGGCATCGCGTTCCCGTTCATTAACCTCACAGTCCTTGCTGTCCTCGGAATCATCGGCCGATGAGGTGCTGCCACGTCGATGGCGCAGCGCCGTCAGATTCAAGCTGTTTACCAGCTGCGATTGTTGCTGAAGCTGGTGTTGGTGCTGCTGTTGTTGTTGTTGCTGCTGCTGCTGCTGCTGCTGCTGCTGATGATGATGATGATGATGGTGATGCTGCTGCTGTTGTTGGTGTTGTGCAGCTGCTGCGGCCGCCGCTGCTGCTGCCGCCGCTGCCGTATGATATGGCTGCGCCAATGCTGCTGCATGTGTATGAAGCACGGCGTGCGGATGATAAATCTGATGCACCGGTGGCATAATAACATATTTCGCACCGCCATTTGTGTAGGCGGGCAGCGGCGAGATCGGATCGACAACGGTCAGATAATCAAAGTTTTCGCGTATCCATTCGCGATAGTCAATGACATCATCGGTTATGTGAATAATGCGACCTTTGCAATAAAAGAGAGTAGAACAATGAGTATAAGAAACGTTTTCATTGCCAGTCACACTCACCTAATATGGAAGTGACACGTGCATCGGTGCCCCAAAGATTGAGCGGACTGACCGCTTGGGTGAGCACACGATAGGCGCATTGGAAGGCCTGCTTGACATGGAGAGCACCGTAACTACTGCGTCCAATGTCATTGCCAGGCGTCAGTGGATCCTCGATGCAGAGCAATGATGGCCTATGGCCATCAACCATATCGCGCTGCAGCTCATCCTTGGGCATATAGCGTCCGCCGTTCTTAATGGAAATGCCGATTTTCATATAGTTAAAACGACGGCCATACAGCTCAAAGAACTCGAGCAGCAGGACGCCCAGATTGGGTTTGTCTGGGAAAACGCCGCGCGGATGCAATTGCAGGAAGCTGATACACATCAGTATCAGTGAGTACGATGAAATGCCGCCGGTGAACACCTCATTGAGATCGCGGAGCAGTAGGAACTGCTTTAGCACCAACACCAGCTTGCCAAGCACTGGAAAATCGCGCTTAAACTGCTTGATCAGCTCAGCGGACTGAACGCCAGACTGCATATTGAACGATATGTCGACCTTGACCTGGGTTTCGCGATCTGTTAGCTTGATGATCGGCACCGATGCCTTATCGAGGACACGGACCGTGCACGCCTCGGCGATGCCGCGTGATACCAGCTCGAATTCGAGAGTGCGCAGCGGCAGCTTCTCCCATAGACCTGCAACAAATGTAAAAAAGAAAACCATAGAGACAGAGAGAGAGAGGAAGAAAGAGAAAAAGAGGTGGGTGGAAAAAAAAAAACACAAGGTTCATGAAAACAACTGTCAGAAACAAAATTATGTACAAAAAAAAAAATAATTTCAAAAACTATAATCAAATAATAATAATAAAAAAAAAAACAAATTACTTGGCAGCCCGACCAAAAATATTTTTTTTTTTGTTGGTTTAAACAAACAGAAAATTATACAAATTTTCAGAGGATAACTTAAAATCGGTATATATAATCAGAACTTTAAGAGTTTAAATATTAATCGTTTTTACGAATAATATTAAAGTGGCTTTCTAATCAAATGCAAATTGTTCCCAAAAAATATGAGAAAATTTGTTTCAAAATATAATTTGTTTTTAAGCATAATAATGTAAATTTATGATAAATTGTATATATTGCCGTACTGTGATCGGTTAAAAAACCTATAAAGACAAATTTAAACTCATTATTAGTTAAGAGAGATTATTGAACTTATTGCATACTCATTATTTCCAACTGTACTTTTCGACTAAACGTTTCTGTCAAATCGAAACTAATCTCGAGATATTTATAAGAAATTATTGCACTTATTTGGTTAATGACAGTTTTTAAACGGGTCGAAAATCAGTTAGAAACTGGTATAAGATGCGTAACTATTTTGTTTTTTTTTTTTGTTTTTTTGCTCAGTTTGATTTGATTATTTTTGGGAGTAGAGTAAAGAAGAGTAGTTAGATTGCCAATTGCATGTTATTAGCTTACCTAGCACAACGAGATCAATGTCGGAGGTGGGTAAAAAGAGGCCGGTACGAAAGGAACCAAAGATCTCGACCACCGCCTGAGGCCATATGGAATGGACAACGGCCTCGATGCGTTTAACCACCTCGTTGCGTATGGCATGCTCACAGGGCGTGGGCAGCACATACTGATAGAAGTGATCGATCTCCTCGTGTAGACCCAATACACCATCGCCGTATTGATAGTCGCGCACACGCCACGGACATCCCTTGTATTTGGCTATCATTTCGGTGTGCTTGTTCAGATTCAGAGTGCTCGATTTGTTGTCCACGACACGTTTCCTGCGCGATGGATTATAATAGGTGTTGGTGCGCTCGTGCAGCGGCACTTTGGACGCGGGATTTGCTGCAAAATTGGTGGTGCTGGTGATGACGTTGCTACTGATGCTACTGCTATTGGTGGTGCTTGTGGTTGTGGTGGTGTTGCTATCACCGCTTGCCGTTGCCGTCATGGTTGTGCTGTTTGCAGCAGCAGCTGTAGCTGTAGCTGCTGCGACTGTTGCTGCTGTTGCTACTGCGATTGATGTTGTAGTTGCTGCAGCGGCAACGGTTGAAGCTGCTGTTGTTGTTGGTACAACGTTAGCGGCGCTTGTTGTTGTTGTTGTTGTTGATGTTGAAACGTTGTTGCCGGTTGCACTGTTGATACTGCTGCTGCTACTGCTGCTCGCTGGCGATATATTTTCGATGTTCGATGCAGAATCGATAGACGTATTGCTTGAGCTGCTGTTGTTGCTATTCTCTTGACTTCCAGGCTTTTCGTTTAACTGTTGTAGCAGTGTTTGCAATGATTCGGGATCACGCAGGCTAATCGTCGCACCGTTGCCAATTTTATTTGTGGCTAATGGGTTATTATTATTATTGTTGTTGTTGTTGTTGCTGTTGTTGGTGGTGGCTGTTGGAGTTGTGCTGCTGCTGCTGCTACTGTTACTGTTGTCGCTCTTGATGTCGCTCTTAATGACGCTACTGCTGTTGGTGTTGTTATTATTATTATTCTGTTGTAGCTGCTGCTCAAGGAGAGCTCCCATCTCCTGTGCATTCGTTTCCCAAATCTTTAACCATGTGCGCAACGCGGGTCCCTCCTGTTCCTCCTGAAACCAGCCAACACACGGATCCATTCAACTAGGGAGGTTTGCTGTGTGCTGGTCAGCGAAAACGCCTCCTTTTTTCACTTCTTACTCTCTCCGGTCGCTCTCGCTCTCTATGTATTGGAGCGTCAAATCCTAGGATCTCAATGCAGTTTTCTCTCTCTCTCTCTCTCTCTGTATGATTCAAATTGTTATGCTGAAATGGTTATTATCGATGTTCTGTTATTGTCAAAACGTGTCCGTCTAATTCCTGATGACGGTATTCATGACGATTCCAAAATACGCAACTATTCACTTTATTTGACTCCGTATTTAGCGATTACAACTGGAAATATAATGAATACAATGAAAAATATATATTTAGTTTGACAATTACTAAAAATAAAAAATGTCGCTTGACGCTAGCTTCATTTCACAAAATTTGCACTAACAAGCCGAAACGGCGTTGCCACTGCGCTGACCAATAATTAGTGCAAATGACAAACTGCTGACATGTATGGCATCTCATAAAAACTCCTCTCTATTTCACTCTTGCGCCGCTGTCGTTCTGCGCATCAATGAGCAAAAAGTAAATATACAAAAAAAAAAAAAAAAAAAAAAGAGATCAGCAAAAATATGCGCGTGTGTCGATGTCTTTTTGGACGGTTCGTGACGTCAGGAATGCGCGTTCTCATTGTACCATGACAAATACTTACATACATACATAAATATGTGCATCCCAAACGATCGCATGTGTTATCAAAAGTGGATTTTTACTAAATAGAAAGCGCAAACAATTGCATTGAAAATTATGCGCTATTTTTCTACAAATAGAAATTGCAAAAGTTGCGACGTCGACGCCATAGATGCAGCTGAAGCGGAGAGAGCAATGCCGGCGGCGCCTTAGTTTTGCAAATATTCCGTTGTTTTTTTTTTATTTTTGATACTACCACAATACAAATGTGCTAAGCAATAGCCAAAATCGAAAAAAAAAAAAACGAAGAAGCAGAGTAAAATGGGCCAAAGAAGACAATCGAATAGTATATACATACAAACATGCATATATTTTTATATTTATACATATGTATGTAGCTATGTTTTCGTTATCGCATTTTCAAGTGAGCAGTGCTCACGAGACTACCGCAAATCACTTCGTCTAGATATATGTATGTATGTGTCCGTGTTTGCTTGAGCGTTCGTATGCGTGTATGCGCGCGCAAGGGCGTACAGGTGGCTAATGGCGTGGGTGCCGGGAGCGCGGGCAATGCATATAGCGCGCACATGTACATTGGAAATGTCGATTATGCAAAAACTGCTAATTATGCGTATTTATTTAACCAATTTCCCAACGCGCACATGCACCTGTTTTATCAAGTTCAAAACTAGACTTTCAATAATGGTACACAAACCTATACTGATGCATACATGCAATTTCATTTACCAGGAAAGATGTCTTAGCTGTGCCGCAGCATTAATGTTTAATTGCACGAACACAAACAACACATGCATATAGATGCATGTGTATTTGCACATACATACATACATATGTAGAGAAATTTTACAAATTAACACTTACGGCTTTTTGTACGACAAGAGATAGAAAACACGACGCTCTAGAACCTGCCCGTCAGTTTAATTGTAATAGAAAAAAAAAGACAATGTTCTTGGGCCACTGCACTGTTAGCACAAATATTATACAATTCGTTTCAATTAGTTAAATACTTTTCTCTCGACTACTGACTACAGTCAGAGTTAATAGTTACTGGTTCGCTCCAGCGTTGACGCATGCAGGGATGTGTCAAGTCTATCGTAATTATCGATATAAAACACGTGTAATCGAACATTTGGATTAATTCCAGCTGCAAATTTGAACGAACTGTCAACGGTGCATATAATTGTATGTTAGTTAATTCGTTAATAAAACCAACACGTTACACACAATATATATATAAATATATATGCAAGTTGCAATGTAAATAGGCCTTAGTCTAATATTTAAATCATTAAATTTGTCTCTTAATTAATTTCATTTGCAACAAAAATAGTTTTCATGTTCATTTCAGGCCCGGCAGATGCTCTCGAAAGCTGAGAAAACGTTGCCGTTGTTAAATGTAGGTCGGCGTTGCCACCTGATCTAAAATCGTTTTGCAGCACTGTGCAAGGGCGACAGCGAACAAGCATGTAAACATTGTATTTATGCAACTGTATACATAAAGTTATCACAAAGCAATAACACGATTACTTTCCCTAAAAAATATGAGTAGAAGATTTCCACCTGCATAATATCACATAATGTCTAATGTAATGTATTGGGTTTTCCGTGTTTTAACAATGACAAACAGCCACCCACTTGTCTCCGCCCAAAATTACAGCAACTACCATCGCAAAAAGTAACTTGCATATACAAATATACACATACACACAATTAATACGCAATACGCAATCGACGTCACACAAACATGCATACATGCAAAGAGAATCTGATTTAGATTCTTTCCTGTCTCCGATTTGATTCTCGCGTAATTCCGATGGAATTTTTCACACATTTTTTTTTTACCTTGACGAGTTTGTTCTCGTTGCGTTTGCGTTGTATTTCAAGTTTAGCACATACACACACACATAGATATATGCACATGTGCTATACTAAAAAGAAGATTCAGTGCGACTATTCGTATTTTTTCTATCCTATTAAGAAAATGTTTGCCTAAATTTGGCTACATAAAACAACAAAAAAAATATAAGAAACCGCCTACCGATCCATTTGTCATCGTTAACGAGCTTGAGACGATTGCTCCAGCGCTTGCAATGTTTATGGCAGTCCTTATAAGCACAATTGAGTGTTCTCGTTCACTTTCATTGCTTGGGAAATGTCCGCTTGTCTGGTTGCTATGCCTTTTATGCACATACACACACATGCACACAAATACGAGCTACGTACATATATATACACGCACGAATTAGTTTTTTTTTTCATAAACTTTTCATGAATTATTACCGATTGGTTGCAAGTGCAAACGTAGCTTGGTATTCCACTTGTGTTCGACTAATACGCTGTTTTTACAGCGCTTAAACGACTTGTTGTATTTGCGTTTTATTCTTAAAAAAAACACCAGCAAAATTGCAATTTATCTACGAACACGCGACGGCTACGCAGTCTTAGTGATGAACAAAGTCCATGAATTAATCCACATCGGCCCTATCGATAGCAATGAAAACTATCGTTGTTTGTTAGAGACTGTGCGCACGCATTGCCGATAGACAATCGATAGCAAAAAATTTGAATAATAATTTGAGACTTTACTTTGTATTTAAGTAATCTATAAAGATGCGTTGCGGAACTCTTTACACATATTATTATTAAATATTACAATTAATTTCTTTAAGGCTGTTTGTTAAGTTAAAACTCAGTATTTTATTTATTTTTCATACACACAAAAATTTCATGTTTATTTATTGTTTCAATTTTCTTAACCTGTTAGCTAGTTGCTTTTGTGTTCAACAACTGTCGGTACGAGTAAACATTTATAAGCATTCCAAAATACACACTAAGTACATACAGATCGGATTCAATTTCGTATGTTTGGTGTTGTCTTGAAACCAAATAGCTTCGTTTGGCGTGTCATTGAATGAAATGACAACTTAAAGTGTTTCCAGTTAGTATATTTGGTCTTTTGCTTGTGGGGTTTGCAGTAGTATTTTTTTATTTGTTTTTTTTTCTTTCTACCCTATGGAAATAAGTTTGGTTTGTTCATTAGCATCATCATGTTAACATGTTTGTTCCAGTTGTTATGCAAATACATCAAATACGTATCGATTATTTATGGATTATGTTCATATACATATATGCTTGAATATATATATGAAATACAAACATACACAAGCGTATTTATGTATTAATGTACATATGTACGTCATTTTTTAGTTGATGTTTTACATTTAGTATATATGTATTTATTTTTTGTTTTTCTTTTAATAGATGTTTTGTTTTGTTTTTGTTTTAAACATTCATAAATATGTATTTCAATTTTCTATGTTTTTTATATCATTTTAGGTTAAACATTTATTAAGAGCTGTATACTCAACAATTTAGTCGATTTTTGGGTTTCTTTTTATGACTTTAATAAATCCTAAACTGCCTGCCTCATGGGTACAACATTTAAAGCTTGACTATTATTTGGATTTTTGTTCATAATTTTCCATAATTTCTGGTTTTTTTTTCTTCTCAACACTAGTCGCACATACTAGTTACTCTACAATAAAATTTTGCCACTTTGAGGGGCTTATTGACGCAACATTTAACACATATTTATGTATGTAAGTATGTTGTAGTTGTTATTATTATTATAATTATTATTTTTTTAATTTTTTATTGTATGCTTATTCGATATTTTGACAAAAACCTAATGGTAAAAAAAATGTTAAAAAAAAATTCTCAATTCTTTTTTAAAGTTCTTTTTATCTATAGCACACATACTGATCTCATAATATTATTAATTATTATTATTATTTGGCTTAGCGCAACAATGTTGCACATATTATTTTATATATTTTTAATTAAATCTTCTTGTTTGGAGGACACTATTTTAGTTGGGTTGCTTAGCTGATGTACTTGGTTATATTTCGAGTTTTTTTCCTCATCTCGTTTGAAATGGATTTTAAAACGCAACCATTCTGTAATACCCTGTACTATGAGCCAGCAAAGTGTTGTTTGGTTTTCACTTTGTACAGGGTGTTATATATAGTCGTTCCTTCTCGACTAGCATAATATTTTTGTTTTCTTAGCGTTTTTTGCTATCTGGTTTTAAGTTTTCCTTTTAAGCATATTTTGGTATTTTGTTGTTGTTGTTAAGTTAAGCTGCATTCAAATTGTTGTTAGCATTTAAAATATTCATCTTTTCATTGTACATAAATTAATTTAGTGTCTTTTGCTGTTAAAAATGTAATTATTATAATATATAAAAAAAAAGTTCAGTCAAATATATATACTATATATAATTTTTTCGTTACATATATATATATATATATATGTATGTATATGTGTATACATTTATATATATGCCTGTTAACATATTCGTACTATATAATAGCATAGTTATGGATCTAAACAAATCTATAACACAGAACACATACATACATACGTAAATCAACAATTATGAGACTTAAAACAATGAATTTTTGTATACATATATGTTCTACTTGGTATATATGTATGTAATTTACTACTAAATTTACTTTTAAGGTTTCAATATATGCTAATCTAGTATTTTTTTGTTGATGTTGTTGTTGTTTTTAGCATATATTTGTTTGTTATGCAAATGTCTCCCCTACGATTCTTTCAAATAATGTCGATACATTTTATGTTGTTGTTGACCTTCGTCCCATCGTGCTATGACAAGCAATGTTTTATCCCTTCTTCGTTTGTTTGAGTTTTCATTATGTAATACACAATAATATGTTAATAATCAGTCGCATAAATGAATCACCTCGCTTTTGCGTTTACCGCTATAAACTGCTATGCACACGCACACGCACACACACACCCACACACATGCACACACATTCATAAAATACCCAATGAAAATACCACACGCAAAGAAACCAATCAACAAAATACCAAAGAAACAAAGTATTTTAATGCAAATTTAGTAACATTCATACGTTTGACAATCACCCGCTCTCACTCGCACACATACATACACACTCACACTTGCAATCACACTCTCTCTCTTTCACTCACACACTCTAGTTCTACTGTTGAAGGATGCGCATCTTTTTTGCCAGCGTCGTCTCGGTTTGTTGAAGTTTTCGCTTGTTGCTGTAATTGCATAGCTTATTGGAGACTTTGCTTAGTGTCATTGCCGATGAGGTCATAAGGTCGAGGGCCTGCAAGCTATTATCCAGCTCGTCCAGGGCTGAGAGAGCCGTTGTTGTTGCCGATGTTTGATTGTATCGCTCACCGGGATCGCCGTCAATGTCGATGAGCTGATTGGCCAACGGATCCTCATCATAAGGATCGTAGGGGGGTCTTAATTATTGTTTAAACACGAATAGACCCGTCGGGTCCCACTCGTTATCATCGACGGGGCCGAAGCACTCATCGAAATACCATTCCATTGTCTTGTACACATGACTGAGCGAACGCACAATGCCATGATCCTCATCGGGATATACCTGATGCCGGAACTTAACCTGTTGATCGACCAGTGCACGCACCAGCATCAACGTATGCTCCTGATGCACCAACGTATCCGCCGTTCCATGCATCAACATCAGATTGCGATTCTTTATGTTGCCCGCTTTCATGGAGAGATCAGCTTCCTGCAATGCTCGCAAATAGTCACCCCTCAAGGGTATATAGCGTTCCGTGAAGAAGGAATCTGTGTGGTCAAAATGTGAGCATCTCGACACGAAACTTGCTCCTGTGAATACTTACAATGATAGCCAAAGCTAACAATGGGATTGATGGCGATGGCGCATTGCAACACCTGTTGGGAATCATCGATAAGCATCATGGATGATGCATAGCCGCCATATCCCCAGCCAAAAGCACAAATGCGCAATGGATCTATAAACTTGAGATTATCCCGCAAATAGCTGAAATACAACACAATCAACATTGACACCGATCCTCTGTACTAGACCTAAAGTACTTACGTGAGAACACCGAGTTGATCCTCAACCTCGACAGTGCCCAACTTGCCGTGGACTTGGGTGCGCAACAGTTCACCCTGATAGCCACTGCCACGTCCATCAATCTGGGCAACAATGAAGCTGCGCTGACTGCACAAATACCAGTTCCAGTCGACATGGAAACGTTCCGTGACCAGCTGAGAGCCCGGCGATGCATCACTATGTTCGAGATATATATGTATTTCGAGATATTATGTTAGTCTGAAACACACAATTGCACTTACACATGGAGTACCAAGGGAAAAGCAACCTCCTCCTCCTCGCGCATGCCCGGTGGCAAAAAGAGTCGTACCTGGGCATGAAAGCCATGTCGTATCTCAACGCTAAAGGTGCGCATCTGTGGTATGGCCAACTGGGAGAGACGATGCCGCAGCACATCACCAGCATTGAGCACAAAGATCTTCTCGTTGGTGGCCGTCTGTACCAGATAGACACTGGGCGCCTCGGGACCCAAACACTCCTGCACATAGTAGCTATAATCGCGACTGAACTGAACACGATTGTACAGACAATTCTTGGGTATATCGTAGATGCAGTCATCCGGCTCCAGACGTGCAACAATTTCCTCCCAGCGTCCACCACGTTGCCACTCGGCAGCATTGATGTTCCGGGCGCGATGCAGACGATATGTGGACTCCGTGTTGTCGCACGTAAGGCAGGTTGGCTGTGTCGAGGTGATGTAGGTGCGATTCGTTTCGGTGACGTTTAGTTTAAGGCTGATCTTGTAGAGGTGGCGTTCACCCGGCCGCTTCTCAGGAGCAGCCATAAAGTAAACAATCTCATGCGCCTCATCCCAACCAACAATTTCGGTGACCTCGAACCGACCCATGGTCAATGGTACAGGTCGTCGGTCCAGCGATGATATGAACACAACATGACGATAATGACCATGTTCGCCATCTCGCACTGGCAGACGCTTTAGTAGATAGCCACCATTCGATATCTCATAGGTTGTCTGTCCGTTCGTAACATTTGCTTGACTCTCATCATTCGTTGTGGTAGTGCTGTAAGTGGTGCTGGTACCATCACTGCCCATCACTGGTTCCTGCAAATGGATCTGACGCAACAGACTGCCACGCAGCTGGGCAGCGATGCGGGCGGAGAAGATTGGACGTTCGGATGGTAGCACCCAGCCATCGTTGATGGTCACCTCAGTGTGCACCACCTGACAGTGAAAGTGTGGGGCACGGCAAATGACCGTGGTAGCCTTGGTTTGGTCACGACTCGTCACCGTCACGGACAGATCAATGGGTGATGCCCAGGTCAGGCCACCCACATAGCTGCCATTGCCAAGCTCGGCGGGTAGCTTGATCTGTGTGGGAAAGATGTACTTGATCACCGACAGGTTGACCACATTCACTGTCACATTCGGATTGCGTGCACCAGCCTTTGGATAACGCTGACTTAACACTGCCGGATATTTGATATTATCGCCCATCCATGTGTATCTGTGAAGAAGGTAGCTATAATAGGTATTACAATAGCAACAACAACAATCTAAAATGGGGCGAGGCGTGAAAGAAAGAGAGATATATGGCCCAAGTCGGTAACGTCTCGGACAGGCACGAGCTAAAGCTTTAAATTTCTGTCCTTTATTGCTATCGATAAATATCGATAACAACTCATTAATGAATAGGAAAAACGATCGTCAAAATGATTGATATCTTTGTATACTAACAAGTGTTATAACGACAGCAAAGATATATTTAAACATTTGTATAGCCATTCCATTTACTCACTGATACTCACTACTCAGCATTAGTCCATGCACTACTCACTTGTACTCATTGACTTCGCTATCGTTGAAACTGAGAAATGCAAGGAAGAGGGCATCTGGTGAGAAGGAAAGACTGCTACGTTTGCTCTCCAGCTCCGGCACGTTCTCATAGGTCCAATCGGGCACACCATTGTAGAAGACGCCGGCGGCGCCAGTTTGTGTAATGCGGCAGACGAGCTCCCCTTGCACCTTGGGCTTGTAGTAGATGTCGTTGTGGTGCACAAAGGCGATGGCCTGATTCAGTGAATTTAGTGGCTTGGTGGTGCCACCAGTGCCACCATTTGCCTGACCACTGCCATTCGATGAGCCAATTGCAGCTGGTCCAGTTTGGGGCGTCGGTTTGCCGACACCACCTGCCGCAGCGCCTGCCAAACTATTAAGTATAATGCTGCCACTGGGCAGCGGTGCCATTGTGGTCTGCGTCGCCGTGGGTGTTGGAATAGTAGGAGGTGGGGTTGGAGGTGGATTGATGGGTGCCCAAACGACATGTTGCAGACGTGGCGCCTCAGCAATATTCTCCGTTGGTCCCAGTGGAAATGTGTTGGCCGTTTGCACCTCATACACATGGTGTCTAAGGGTATTAGCAATATCGTATCGGATTAAAATGATGCAACTTAATGTTTCTTGTTGTATTTTGTACTGACCTTGAGCCTTCGGCATTGCTGTCTGATTGGAGCAATACGTATTTCTGATCCGGTGCCACCAGAAACGATTCTGCGTTTAGTTGGCGCTGTAAAATATAGAAAGAGACCAAGATATAGAGAAGAGTATTAAAAGAGAGGTTGAGTGCATAGTATATGTATATGATAGAGAGTATAGAAAACCGATTTTGAGAATAAAATATACAGTGTTGTGTTTAAAGTATAGAAAATAAATTTGAGTATGAAGATTTTAAAGTATTTAAGAATAAAATTTACAGTGTTGTGTTTAAAGTATAGAAAATAAATTTGAGTATGAAGATTTTAAAGTATGGAGTGTATAATTATTAAGGCATAAGGAATGAAGTATGGAGAATAGAGTATAGATAGTATATTATATTGATTACGGCACAGAAATTTCAATGAAATTTCTTAAGTAAAGATAAAAGTTGAAAAGTTAGATCTTTTTATACACTTACAAATGTGGAATTTGTCATCAGAATTCGAGTTGTGTAATCCGTCATATTAAGTATGGACAGACCACCCGTCGGATCGCGATAAACTAGCTCGTGATCTGCAATATACAAAGAATCATTAAATTATTAACTTAAGTTTTGAATAAATTGTTCAACATTAATCTCTCAACCTTATCCCTTTTGGAAAACTTCAAACTTATTGTTAACATACGATCTATATATTATCATTATGCGAACAACAAATTGTAGTTTTTTCTAAGAGAAAGTTCGAGTTTCTATGTAATTAATATTTATTATTTGAAATCCTTTTCTTTTGCAACAATAACTCACCATTGCTCCAGGTGCCGTTGAATGGCCTCCATTGCAGGTTTTTGCTGAGTATGTCATTGGGCAGCATTCGTCGACCACGGATGCGCAATCCCTCATCCTCTGGGGATAGCAGGAATATTGAAAAGATGATCAAACTAAAGACGGCGGCGATAACCAGCAGGGCAATAAAGATGCCACGCCAATTGCGACGCTCCGGCGATATGGCCACCAGTTCCTGTAACAAAACAAAATTCGAATGGCATCAATCAATAAATAGTTCACAACAAAAATTTCAATATATTTATATGTAAAAAAAAGAAGATGTCTTTAATCATTTGCTTATAGGTAATTTGTTGATGGCCAACTTTTTGAGTGGGCGCGGCTTTGAGTGGGTGTGTCCAGACAAACATTTCTCGTTTCGCCAATCGACTTTGGCTGTACCTTCTTCTAATTACTAATTATGCTAAAAAGTTTTGCGCTTTCATTAGTATTGTTACTATTTTGTTGCCATTAGGCAAATTGGATTTGACACAATGAAGGGCAATGCCGAAATATATACCCTGTAAAAAGTCAGAAGAACAACAACAATTGTTGACAAATGCCCAAAAATCAAAAAGATTTTCACCATTTGATTGTTCTATAACTTAAAAATAGTTCTTTAGACTTTAAAGAAAATACTTTAAAGTTTGTAACAAGTAACATTCTTGAGCTATTTCTTTAGCTTTGAACACGATGACAAAATCGAACGAAATAATAATTCATTTTGTTCTTTTTTTTACGTCATCAGATTTCTGTTTCATCCTGTTGGTTAACTTATATATATATATATAGTTTTATGATTGATTGCCTTCGAGTGGAGTGGGAGATAAATTGTTGATGATGATGTTGTTTACAGTTCCTTTTTCTTTCCTTTCTTTCTTATCAAATTTTCTTTTGTATTTTATTAACTGCGAAAAATTCTTATTGTCATTGTTGGTTAGTTGAGTTTTGTAATGAGATTTGCAGGGCAAGCATCTAGTGAATTACTTTTCCCATGCTTTGTTTTTGTATTGTCAGTTATCAAGAAGTTAAGTGAACCAAAACGATGGAACGCTGGAAATCAAATTGCCAATCAAATGTGAACCGGCCATGTCCAGAAAGAGAAGGCGAAAAGGGCAAGGCACTTGAATGCGCCGAACATGGCCAAGAGAAGAAAGGCAATCAATGTCTTGCTGCCTGGCAACAGCTGGCAAGTTGCGACTTGCAATTGCACTCAGTCGGCAGCAGAAGGTGGATGGGTTTTGGCTGGTGTGGTGTTACATGGTACATGGTAAGCAAAGTCCTTGATGGTTCGCTAATTGACAAGCGACTGCATTTCTCACACATGCCGGCAACAGCGAGACGGGTGTGAACCATTTTGGTTCAGGGCCAGCCAATGTGTAGTATATGTATATTTTGAATATTTAGTTTCAGAGTTGCCTTCAGACAACCATCTACTGCCACGCCCCCTGGCACAACAACTTTGTGAGCAGTTTTTTTTTAGTTTTGTTTATGTTTTGTACTTAAATTGAATTAAAAATTTATTTGCTGTTGCATATGCAACTTGGCTATGGATGGGTTGGACTGGTTGGGTGGCACTGTAATAGGATTTGTTTTAATGCTAGTCGTGGTTGTAGTTGTGCATAAAGAGTGTAAAGTTGCTAATTGAAATTATTTACTAGTCGTACTTGGCTTCCATGGCCCTGGGTCATCTTGGCGTTGCTAGAATTTCAATTAAGATAGAAAGCAACCAGCAGGTAATTAACACAAAAAACGTTGACTACAACATACTCTCTACTTCGATGGGTACGTTTGAGGGTCATCTATGATTAGTTTCATTGTGTTGTCTGCTAGGTAAGTATATAGTATAATGATTTAGGACATCCTGTAAGTGATTCGAAAGCACAGAAAATCCATTTCCACTTAAGTATACAATTATATTTTACTACTGCCTTTACTCTCCTAGCAAGGGATAGTACATTTTGTTACTTATATTTTTTATAAGCACCTAGATACTTTACTTTTAAGTAGCAGCTATAGTATAATCCTAACAACAGTTTACAACAGTGTTCAAGTACCTTCAAAAAAGTTGTAAAATGTTGAATTTAGTTTACGTTGCACAAAATTATGTTTAACAATTCATAAAAGGCCAAAAGAAACTTTGTTTCTTGCTTTTTATGTATTTTTTTGTGGTCATGTTATGAACAACTGTAAGATACCCTTTATAGAATCCACTCAACAGTTCAAAAGAGATTGAATAAAACTCTGTTTATTGTATAAATTTCTTAGATAAAATATGAAGTTTGTAAGCTCGTTATACAAATGCAAACCAGTGTTGGTCAACACTACAAATGAGATTTAAAGTAAAACTTTTCAGGCACAAGTGTTGTTTTGTGGTTTTGTGGCGCCTCCCTCCCAAACTGTGCCCCCCTTCCTTACTCCAATAGAATATCTCTCTACCTAAGCACACATATTTCGTTGTGCCAATGACTTGGGCGTGCACCTGGAAAAATACTGCAAGCTCGTAACGAATGCTTATGGAAAACACGTTTGCCCTAGGATAAATATACCGAACCGAGAAAGAGATAGATAGACTTGCTGCCTGCCACTGACACGCTGCATCAACTACGTACATATGTGTGTGTGTGGTAAGTGGGGCAGCAAACGAGCGGTCAGAAGAGGACTTTTTTGTTGCAGCAAGCACAACCGTGATTGCATTTTTCGACTTTCTGTGGCTTTTGCATGTTGCTGACGGCTTCAGGTGAGTTCCAAGTATGCAATTTGATGTGTGCACTGTGAGAAATATGTGCAAGAAATCCAACTCAAGCAACAAAAAGTAATTTCTACATCAGGCGTAAAAATGCTTTTTACCAAATGTGAGTTATATTTAAACATCAAAACACACAAACTTTTCAACTTTTCTCTCTACTCAATTCAATTCTTCGACTTTAAGTTTGAGTTTAAGCACATTTATGCGGGTCCAGTGTTGGTTAAGTGCTCAATAATGTTGAAGCGCTTTGCACAAACATAGTTATTGCTACTTTCCTAGATGGAATTCGAATATTAAGTGCATTTTCTTTTCATTGCTCGACGGACTGTCGACTTTTTCTTAAACGTTTCCACACAGATTCGAAGAAATTTATCAGTCGAAAAACAATTGCACTTTGGTCTTTAATACTTCTTAAGTCGTCTGTGTTTGGTTTGAGTATTTAATTGGATTTTGCCTCTCTTTTAACACCCTCAGGCTTTCATAGAAGTTGCTTTGGCTTTCTATTCCTTTCCTCTGCTCTGCTTTTTCTCTGTGGTTGTGGCTGCTGCTGCTGCTGAGGCTGCCAACTACTGGCTGTGATTGTGCGATAAGTTTCTCCATATTTCAATTGTCTGCACACACACACACCAACAAACGTACACACGCACACACTTTAATTTAATTTATAACTTGACTCAATTTTCGCGCTGCACAAATAAAAAAACACAATTAAAACTAGAATTCGAATTCGTTCATTCGTGTGAAACATTTTTGGGGTTTCACTGTAAAGTCTGTTTGCACCGTTACACTGATGAACATCAACATTGTATGTCCTTCAAGTTGTAAAATGTTTCAAGCACTACCTGATGTTAACTGATGTAATTTCCGAGCTGTTGGAGTGCTGCTATTAACAACTGAATGCAAAGGACCATTGAGTTGTGTTACTAAGTTTCAAGCACAAAGCTAAAGTGCTTTTGACACGTACTCAAATGTAGGGGGGGTGGGGGAAATGCTGCTTTCCAACTCAATGCCAATGCAAATGGCAAATGCGGTTGCCATCGATTTGCAATAGCTGCCACAACAAGATGTAAAGATAGACGCAAATGTACTAGAGCTCAAAGTCGAAAGTAGAAGAAGAGCAGTTGCATTATTATACAAGTTCAGTTACAGCAGCAGCGGTAAGCAAGATAACCAACAACAAAAGCCGGTTGTAAAGCGTGCATTTAATGAGCTGTAAATGCATTCGCAAAGCTTTTGCACTTGGCACCTGGCCAACAGCCGCCATTGGGAAGAACAACAGCAATGGCAATAGCCACAATGGCATTCGAATATATACGCAACTGCTGTATACTCTAAACATTTTCAATAGTAGCTGCAACTGTTCAGTTGTAAAAATATAAAAAAAAAGGAAGGAAGGTTTTTAAGAAAGTTTGAAAGATATTTGTGAGGACTTTTTTATTTAAGCAGTGAAAATAGAAAACAAAAAAATCTTTGAAGGTTATTACGAGATTATCTATCTACCTTAAAAGTAGTTGTGACTTTAGCTTTAAACTGTTCTATCAAAAAAAGGAAGAAGAAGATCCATTAAACGGAGACAAAATTTGTTTGCTTACAGATATTAAATACTCCAAGTTTCAAAACAAAACACTCAACTGATATAGAGTATACTCTTGAAAAACAAGTAAGAAGCCTCTAGTCGAGAAATCCCGACTATATAAATACCCTGAAAACTATACTTTACGCGTACAGTCAGTGCTTGCAAGTGTGTGTGTCTGTACGCGTATATTGCATACTTTCTTAACTTCAATGTTCCATATCTCCAGTGTTTCTCAACCGATTTCAATAAAATTTTCATAGATTGTCATTATTTCGTCTAATGCTTCAAACTGCATTACAAATTTTTACAAATCAAGATTTTGTTGTTATCGATTACATGTGTATATCGGAAACAGAAAGAGTTATCGAAAATTTATAACAAACTTGCCTAGGGATTAGGCGAGCTTATGTTCCAAGTATGTAGCTCTTATAAACTCTGAGATAGACGCTTTCATACGTACGGACAGACGGAGATGGCTATATCGACGCGGCTGATCAAGAATATATATACTTTATTGGGTCGGAAATGCTGCCTTGTGCCTGTTACATACTTTTGCACAAAACCATAATACCCTTTTTACCCATTTACAATGGCTTCAGGGTATAGAAACACACAATGAGAAAACTTGAAGCTTATACACATATATATATATATATATATTTATGTGTGTGTGTGTGTATGTGTGTATGGTATATACATATAAATTACGCGCACATTTTTCGCAGTTGTTCGCTTTTGTCCATTTTTTGGCCATGACAATAGTCACACCTCTTTAATGGAGCGAGTCGCATTAAATGGTTAATGAAGCCAGTCAGCAGTCACAATGGTCATAATAAGTGGACAGCGGGCGGCAGCAGCCAAACGATTCACAATTGTTGTCGCAAAACGTGCTTTTTGTTTTGTGTTGGTATAAATTTATGATGTGTCCGCTACAGCAAAAGTTTCGGCTTTTTTCTGTTTTTCGTGCCTGCAACTTACAATTGTTATGTCTGTATGTATGTATGTATGTATCTGCCTCTTGGTCGATTTCCACAACACACACTTAACGAGATACACTCATATATAGTACATATATATATATCGTGGCTCCGTCGTAGCAATTATTTTCGTTTTATTATCGAGGTCGTCAATTTTATCAGAAACGGAAAACTCAATTGCCATGATATATACCAAATATATGTATATTAGTTTTAGTATCAGTTTAATGAATTATTGCCAAATTGAAAGCCCAAGAGCAATTTTCCCAATATTCCACTTTGCAGTACATTTAAATACAATTTCCACACAGTCAAAGCAAAAATATTTGTGCACGAAAATTTCACTCAACAAACTTGCCGCCGGCCATATGCGTATTCTAGGAGTTATTAGATCTACACTGTGCAAAATAATGTGTTCTTTTCATTATAGTTGTGTGTTCGAAGCGAACTATTTTTCATTTAAGTATTTGCTTTACCGAAAGGAATAATTGCTTAATCTCAATTATCCTTAAAGTTTTCCTGCTTTTTTTTTTGTTTTTTCGGTACAAAACGAATCCAGCCTGAAATTGATTGTTTGTGTGTTTGTCGCATTTGGCATGGGAAATTGAATTTGATTGTGAACAAAAAGAAAAGAAAATGCTTGCAAGTGTTGCCCTGAAATTCGAAAATGTTTCATTCAAATATCCAAATATCGTTGGTCAGTGCCAAAAGGGAAGGAAGCTTGAGGGCCATAGAGCAAGCAGATGACAAGGGTCAACTGAAAATGGCCCTAAAGCGGCTGTTGCAGCAAAATCATTTGCAATATTGATGAGCGGACGGGAATGGTGACAGAGAGCGAGAGAACTGAAACAAAGTTTTGCACACCGACAACTTATGTCATTATGATGGTCTCGGGTCTCAGATCATTCGTATAATGTGGCCACAACTAGGTAAGAAAAGAAGCTTCCAACACCCAAACACCCGACCAATTATAGCTCAAAGTAGTCGTAACGAACATTTAACCAAATCCATTCTTAAGGTTTTGTTTTGCAATATTAACAAATACTTGGGCCAAACTATGCTTAAACTAACTTTATGTTAAACGTACTGAAACAAACTATTTGCAGACGTATTTTTTGTGTTGCCAGCTTTTCTATTAGCTTTTGCCGTTGACCTCGTCTTTGTTTTGTTTCCTTTCCATTTGCAAATTTATTGCCTACTTGAACCATTTTTTGCGCTTACTTTACTTTTCTCTCTTACTTGCTGGTTGCTAACTTTCACAGAGAAAGTTCTTTCTTACGGCAACGTTTGATCATTTGCCCATACATAATATGTGATTGTTTCAAGTTTCTGTTTAGAATTTCTCTCCTTTGTGAACTTCAAATGGCTCGTTAAGGTTGCTTAACTGATTCATGCATAGTTATCTAAAACTTATAATAAGTTGAAAATCGAAAAAAAAATTCCACACCCATTTTCATCTCCGGTCTGTGTGGGCCACGCCCATCATTAGCAGGCTAAATGCGCAGTTCGGCTGCGGCTGTGTGTTTCGCGTTCTACATACACTCAAAGAAATCGTATAGCCCAACAAAAATCGTATTGCCAAGTACAACCTTTCTTTTTATTTGTTTCAAAAGGCGCAAGAACGTTTGATGAAAGTTTTATGTCAATTACTTTTTCTTTTTTTTTCATATTTTCTTTTGTTCAAGTGTAGTTGACATAAAATGATGATAATTAAAAGGAAATCAGTGCAGTTGCTGTTTTTTTTGTTGGCTTGCAGGAAATGTTCTCTCAGCGCTCAATCAAATAACTTTTTGCCAAGTTTAATTTCAGATTTTAACATTGCTTTTTATCTATTTTTTTTTCTTTTGACGAGCATGCTGACAGACACATTGTCATAAGGGCAGGCGGAATGTGACACTAATCATAATAATAATAAAAAAGCATTTGGCAATTACCTTCGGCTGACAAATTAAATTTAATTTCAAAACATATTAAACAAGAATTATGAGTGTCGTTAAACATTTTGGCAGCAGTGCTCAATTATTTTTCAGTTCGCTCTATACAGTCTTTTTTCGCTATATATATTTATTTATTTCGCCCATGTTGAGCTTGCGCCTGCCAAACAACTTTTCAAAGGTAATAAAATTGTTGCCCAACGGCAAGAAACTTTTGCGTCCGCTATCGTTCCGTCTGCGTCTTCAGCTATGGAAACGTGTCGAGGCGGACAGCCTGTTCTTGATAGCGTTGTTGCCCAGGGGCATAAAAGTGAACGAGGTAGGGGGGTTACGTGGGGTTTTGGTAACCCATGCAATAGGCAATCGATATGGCAAAATGGAGTTTATTTATGGCACGTTCCATTACGAAATGCCAATCGAAAGTTGTTACGCCTTCAGCCAGTTTATAATTTGCATTTATAAACTGCGAAATCTGTGCAATCTGTACGCTTATCAAGTACTATATACCCTATATAACTATGTCGCGCCAAGGGTATACTTAACGCCGAAAACGTATACTTAATGTTAGGTATATTTGTAGGTATTTCTGGCGGTTGGCATACCCCAAATTGTCTTGTTTATGAATTTTGCAAATGAGCTGCGACAAGCATAAAAGAAAATACATCAAGACAACGACAACGACAAAGACAAAGACAACAATGAATTTCTATTTGTAATTTTATGCTTTGCTATAGTTGCCTGTGTGTGTGTGGAGGTGTGTTTATGTGGGAGCCCCTTGTAGCTCACTTTTTTGGCAGATACATACACAGATACTGTTGGGAAGCACTTGTTTATCTACCGCGCATAAAAGCAATTAAATGAGCCTACAAAATTGACTCCACTTAATCCTTTTTATGTATAGCCAAAGCGAAAAAGCCAAAGCTGAAGCCAAAGCCAAAGGCGGCAGCAACAAAGGACAAACACAACCAGACAAAAACATTTGCATACTTAATTAACTTGTCCTCCAACAACTCTCTCCGTCTCCCTCCCACGTTCCCAGTCAAGGACTTCGCTGTCAATCGGCGCTTACATAGCATTCGAATCTTTTGATTAAGATGCCATTTAAAGCTAATATCCCTAAGAAAAATCTGGTCTTAAATGATACTTTATTTGTCTACCTAAACTCACAACTTTAACGGCGCATTAAGAGTTGTGAAGCCGAGATATCGATTAAATCGATAACTGCAAGCCGATAACACCACATATTTGGCACAATTAAAGCAACCAAACGTCACCAAACTTATACAATATATAGCTGCTCACGTACTTTAAGTAACCGCATTAACAACTTTTGCAAAATAGAGCTAAGTTTTCATGTACCAAAATTTGTTTTTTTTGCTCAATTTCTTTTTGTCTTTAAAAAATAGAACTTATAAAGTGTTTTCATATAATTAACAGGCACTCAAAGGCACACTTAGATGTTAATTACATTGGATTAGCTTAATTAATCGCATTAACATTTTGTCAAAATATTTCAAAACCAACGACAAAACAAAAAGAAAAGAAAAGAGGAAAAGACAACACTATTGAAAGCTATGGCTGGCCACAAAATTCATGCAAATTGCTTGAACTACAAGAAAAACATGTAAGAAGGCTCTAGTCGAGATATCACGACTAGACTATACCCTATACACTATACTTGTAAGTATGTGTGTGTGTACGCGTATATTGCAAACTTGACTTAACTTCAATGTTCAATATCTCCCGTGTTTCTCAACCGATTTCAATAAAAATTCCGTCTAATGTTTCAAACTTCATCATAAAGTTTTCCAACTTCATGAT
The DNA here is from genome assembly GCA_035044485.1 of Scaptomyza reducta. Classification (NCBI taxonomy): domain Eukaryota; kingdom Metazoa; phylum Arthropoda; class Insecta; order Diptera; family Drosophilidae; genus Scaptomyza; species Scaptomyza reducta. The sequence continues at coordinate 49,542 of JAWNNV010000837.1, forward strand.
TTTGTTGTTATCGATCACATGTCTAGATCGAAAGCGGAATCGAAAAATGAAACAAACTTGTACTACTTAGGGATTAGGCGAGCTTATGTTCCAAATCAGGAGTCTGTAGCTCCTATAAACGCTGAGATCGCTATATCGACTCGGCTGTTAATGCTGATCAAGAATATAAATACCTTATGGGCTCGAAGGTGCTACCTTCTGCCTGTTACATACTTTTGCACAAAACCGTTATACCATTTTTACGCATTTTCAATGGGTTCAGGGTATAAGTTCAAAAGAACAAAGAGCAGATTTTATGCAGCACTTTATAATGTAATTACTGCTAACAAGCAACAAAACGGCGCAACTTCCTTCTTTTACTTCTTTCCCTGACCCAACAAAACTCACCTCATCCTTGGGCACCAGGGTCACCTTCTTGATGGTGGGTGCACTATTGTTAACGACAACTGTTTCGCGTTTTAGCGATGGCCGCTTAAGGGCCGAATGCGGCTTTTGTATTTCCACCATAATCGTTGAGTCCTTTGTTCTGTTTTGTTCTTACTGCTGTTGTTGTTGTTGTTATTGTTGTTAATGATGGTGATGATGACGATGATAATAATGCTTGATTAGTTTGTGGTTAAAGTTGTTGCCAAGCTGTTGCCCCTTTTCATTTACACTTTTCAGCTTTCAGCGCTTAAGTGAGGCCAAGACTCTCTTTAATTTATTATATATACATTTTGTTTTTCAATGAGAGCAAATTGCTTTTAAGGCTTGAACAAACAAAAACTATATTCTTAAATATATGCTGAGTATGAGAAGTGTGCGCTGTGACCATGTCTGTGGGTGGGTGGGCGTGGCACTAACTGAATTAGACGTGCCGATGAAGCCCACAGATTTATCTTCTTCGTTTTGTTTGTTTGGTGACATTTAATGAGCTGTTTATGCAGTGCATACGAGACGAGCATGTTCTCGCAATAAATTTCCAAATGAAATTTACATAATCGCACACAACCACCAAACCACAAGCTGAGCCACCCATCCTGATCTGTCTGTGTCTGACTTAACCTCAACGTGAGCGGGGAAAGGATGAATATGACAGCACAAGCGACAATGACAGACAATCATGATGATGATGATGATGATAATGATGGTGCCGTCTGCTGGTGATCCCACTAATGAAGATGATGATGAAGTTGAGCTTTGGCTTTTGGCTGGTTACTGATTCAATTTGGCTGGCAAGTTTTTTGGGTACAGTGTATTGCCGCAGATAAACGACTTAGTAAAAATGCCAAAAATTGAATTAGCCAATATATATATATATATGTGTGTGTGTGTGCGTGCGTGTGGCAAGTTGCAATATATTAGCATAAGCAGAGCACATATAAGCCAACAGTTGGCAGATAGCTGAGCAAAAGTTTCGCTGGATTACACACACACTCGACTTACGTTTTTCAGCCCTGCCCCTTGAAAAGTTAAGGCATTACAATTTGCATATTGTTCGGGCGGAAACACGCTGCAGGCGGTTGGGGCAGGGCGGTGGGCATGGCATGGAGCAGTTGGTCAAGGGCTGCCGCTTACATTAGCTCTTCACACACACGCACACACACACCCTCACTCCCACACATACACATATGGCCTATGCAAATGTTTGGATCGCACAACAGTGCGTATGATTGATGTTCTCCAAAAGGGCTGCGCTCAAGTTATTGTGGCTGGCAGATTGTTTGCATAGGTCCGGATGAATCGAATTGCTCTTAGGCAACAATTCTCAAGATTATTCTAGTGGACCCCCCCAAAAGATATTGGCTAACGCAGTCAGTAAATGGCTTCTAACCAGAACAAAAAAAAAATAAAAAAAGGAACACTTGTGTGTGTGTGTGTGGGCCATTTGATTGATGGCATGAAGTAGTTTATATGTTTTATAAATTATTCGCCTATAATCATGTTGATGCTTTTTTTTTTTGCAATTCACTGGCATTTCATCAGCTTTTAGTCGATTTTGATTATAATTGAGTTTTTTTCTATGTTGATGTAAGAAAATTGTACTGTTTTCTGGATCCTTATTTTATAGAAGGAACCTCCAAAAATGTGTAATTAAACATAATACCTAACAAAGGATTATTTCTATAAAAATTGAGCTGGTCAAAAGATGCCTTTAAGCCATGGTAGTCCAGTTATTCCTTTAGTTAAGTCACAACAACAATTGCTTTGAAACAAATTACACGAGTGCCAAGCACATCTTAAAAGGATCAATTCTGAACGAATCGAATGTTTCATATTTCAGGATGCATACAACAGCTCTGTGCTTAAGGACAATGCATTTGTTGCAGCTACACAACTAAATAAATGCTGTACCATATATCAATTGCTTGCCACATTGAATATACATATATATGTATATATATATAATGCAAGCAAGCAACAACACATACACACATATATGCATGTGTGTGTGTGTGTCACTGCCTGAAGCTGTAAGTAAACAAACGCAGGCTGAGCAGGCAGAGTCCTTCTCGAGAGCTGGCCATAAAGAATGGCTTGAACAGAACGGTTGGCAACTCTTGGGTTGAGTTTTTTTTGTGGGCCAGACAAACAAGCCCGTTGTCTTTTTGTTTTTGTACAAAAGGATGTATGGTTGGCTGAGTTTTATATATATGTAGATGTAAACTATATACTTATATTGACATATATATATATATATATAGTTTATATATATATGTATATATAAAATTGCAATTCAAACAGCTACTGTTGACACATTTTGCAGTCTTTATTGTGTGACGCTGTCTCGTCGTCTTTGGACGGTAATTAAAAATGTCTTCATGTTAGCCCTAACGCACACACACACACACACATATGTCAGGTTGCTGTTAATAATTTGTTGCCCCTGGGCAATGGTTCCATTGTTCTTTTTAGTTTCAAAGAAGGCGGCATAAATGGCGTAACTTTGAATTTACACACACACACACAACACACATATGAACACACATGCACAACCATAATAGTAATAAGAGTAACGGTAACTGTTTCAGCAACAGCAACAACAACAACAACAACAGCTGTTTAACGCTACTTGGCAGCAGCTTGTGGCAGGGAAATGAGCATTTCATCACCCCAAAGGGGAGGCATTTCCCGCCAACAACAACAAGAATTCTTTTGGTGTCATTGTTATATTTTGAACGTTTTGCCACCTTTTTTATTTTTGTTTTGTTAGTTTGTTTTACTTTTCTTTTTGCTTTTTGGCTTGAGTTCACGTTTACATATATATCCCGAGAGTCTTTTTTTTCCTTTTTTTTGGGTCGATGGTTATGGAAATTTGCTTGTCAACGAACTTGAATCTATATATATATATATTTTTTTCTTATACGAAGTAACTTATGCACCGCGAATACAAAACACAACAAAAAAATAAATATAAATAACAAACAGAACGTGAAGAGAAGAGTGCGTGTTGAGTTTTGTTTAAAGAGATAGAGAGGAGAACGCAACGAACGCTTCCGTGCGGAAGTCAAGCGACGACTGAAAGTGAAACTGAATGAACCACGCTTTAACTGGAAATCTGCGTCTGCGTGTGTGTGTGTGTGTGTGGGAATTGCCTACGTTCATTGTGTGTCGGTTGCCGGCGGTCGGCGGGTTGTTGGCAAACTAAGTAACTAGGGACGCTGTTCGTTGCCGTCTTTGTTGTTATTGTTTACGTTTCTTCGCACACACACACACACACACTAGCACCTCTGAGCCTTTAGATTTGGGCGCGCAGTACAAGAGTGTGAAAGAGACACAAACACATGCAATACTAATCAGCTGTTTGGTTCTTAATACAAAAGCTTTGGAGTAGCTTTGTTCAAAGCAGAGCTTTGCATCAGTAGCTTTTAGTTAGGTTTTACTTTGCGGTAACAAGTGAATTCTAGTTGAGTTTTTTTCATTACTTTTCAAAAATGTCAAGTTTACTGATTCCAGGATTGTTATTTAAACAGCAAAATTTGTTGGAAAAAAAAAGTTGAAGCATACTTTTGAGCGAACACTAATAGAAATATCTTAAATGTAATTTATAATATAATATAATAATAACAAAATGTTAATTTAATTTTAAGCTCATACGCAAAACATTGCTAAAGCTTACAAGTGCTTTTTTCAAGCTTATTTCAACTGGATTGTCCTTACTTAAGCTTAAAGCTTTCGTCTAAAGCAGACAAGCAAAGTTTTTGAGCACAATACTTTCAAGATGTGAAAGCTTTGAGGATTCCAAGTTCTTAGACAACTTCTGTGTGCCCGACTTTAGCTAACTTCTCACAATTTTGTGTGCAGAATTGAACTGCTGCATAAACATTTACTATATATACATATATAAATTATTCTACCACAAGTCGAGTGCGTATTTACATATTGGGCAGTAGCTTAAAACTGTTGTGACGAAAAAACAGTAGTGCAAATGCCATACGTTTTTGATCATTTTTCAATGAAGAGGTTTTCAATTTTCTTGTTAAGTAACATCTTAAAATTGTAAAATTAGCAAAAATATATAAGAGATGAATGAATTTTTTACTGAAATGGATTGCAAGTCAAATACTAAGACTCTGGGCACAAGTAATATATATTTTGCTTGCCTTGAAGCCGCGTACCCTTTGCACTTTAAATTCTGTGCCCTTTTAGTAATGTTGCTATTAGGCCTTATATGTTTGGTGTTGTTGTAACTGTCAATGCCACATGGACGTTAAAATGTTGCAACATTATTTTGGTATCAACAGCCAGCACCCAAAGGTTGAGACAACAGAATCCAACATAACACACACATTTTTTTCAATGTACTTTGTGGTTGCGGCTTACAGACTTCGGTTGATTTACTATAATTGTAATCGACAGAGGACTTAACAACAACGATAACAAATAGCCACAACAAAAAGCATTGAAGACAAGAAAGGAGACAAAAAAATGAGCAGAAAATGTTGCCAGAGTGCGAAAAGGAATAAATTCCTCACAGCAATATTTTGTATGTTCATAAAGTAAAAATTGCACATCAGAATAACAGGAGAACATTTCCTTTTTTGTGAATTAATAGCTGCAACGTAAACGTAAAATTTAAATCGATAGTTATACTTTATGAACCGTAAAGAAATAATTTATATATATACTTATATTGAATATAATCAAGTTTATAATAATATTTCTTTCGAACATATAAGTTTTTTAATCAAGAATGAAAAAATGCACACCATTTACCACACTGTGTCCGCTGACAGTTGGCTTTGTGTCCATGGACCACAGCATTAAGATTCAGGTACACACAGGTACAGCAGGATGGACATTCAGTTAACCGAAGTAGCTGACCCACTCGGCGAATGGTTATTCGTATTTATGTTTATCAATGAGCACGTGCATGTGTGTGGAAGGAAGACGACGACGACGACGACTGAAGCTGTTGCGGCTGCTGAGTTTATTAAAAATTTATATGCCATAAAAATTGCGTTTCAAATTCGAGAGAAATGCTTTTGTGCTTTAAGCGAGCTATTGTATACATGTATGTGAGCGTGGGTGTGCATGGAAGTAAACAGGAAACGGAAATCAGCATGCAGCCACACGCACTAGCAGCATCAACAGTAACAACAATGCTAACAATGCTATTGTTTTTGACATCCTATGGCCATAAAATAGATCATAAATCAAGTTTAGCTTGAAATTGCACAAGCTTTTCACCGTTTGCACAATAATAAGATGCTCAAGCTTTAGTGGTTGAGTGGCTCTTAAACGCCTTTGGGCCTATAATATTTCTGACCCGATTTCATTTTTAGTCAGTGTGTTTTTATCGTGTTAAAAACATGCCACCATAGCACGTATTAACACAAACCAATACATATGAGAGCGCAACAGTAAAATAGAGCGGAGAGAAGAAAAACATCAATTTTTTTTTATGCATATTTGATGACCGCAAAAACAAACGTTGTGAATTTCGGCTACAATTTTATTAGCATAAATAATGCGTTGCAACTAAATTAATCCCTTAAGGCCCATTCACAATGCGACTCCAATAGATTTGTATGCATATACCCTTGGTATATGAATACAGTATATGTTAGCTTTTGAATAATATCAATATGTTTTAAAACAAAAAAAAAGGAGTAGTACAAAATCGTAAAAAGTCAAGGATTTAAAAAAAAAAACTAGAAACCAGTTGTGAATTATTCAAGTAAAAACAACGTTATATATGTGTGAAAGCTAGAACAAGTTGTGAATTATTAAAGTAAAAAATTAAAACTAAAGTTGTCTATGTCTGAAAGCTAGAACCAGTTGTAAATTATTAAAATAAAAAGTAAAACTATAGTTGTCTACGTGTGAAAGCTAGAACCAGTTGTGAATTATTAAAGTAAAAATTAAAACTAACGTTATCTATGTCTGAAAGATGGAACCAGTTGCGAATTATTAAAGTAAAAATTAAAACTAACGTTGTCCATGTGTAAAAGCTAGAACCAGTTGTAAATTATTAAAGTAAAAATTCCAAAATTGCCCTGAACGTGTGCCAAAAATGTTTTATTGACTGATATGTAACGGAAACTTTTAAACAGCTCGCTTGTGTGAAGTAAGCAAGTACTAAATACGTCTGTACTAGTATAAAATATATAAGTGCTGGTTAATTGGTCAGTTTGTGCTAAAGTTGACATCTTTATCTGAATGGGCCTTAAAGGTCTGTTATTGAAACGAGCGAGACGCAACTTCATTTCTATACATTTTTAACTTGGCAAGGGAGTTAATTTATGTAACGAGTTGATGCCTTTGCTTAACTTTAAGCTTAAGCGTGCACACATACGCACACACAATCAGAGAAACATGCATATATGGTTGTATGTTAGTACCTTGGCCGCTTTTCAGTGAAGCTAAACAAGTTGTACCACCTGCGTTCTTTTTGTTTTTCATATACATGAGCAAGTTTCCACATTGAACGGAACACAGAAAAATGAAAATGAAAAGCAAAATTATGCCTTTGCCTTGGGTTTTTGCGTTTGTGGGCCAAACATGCTGAATGCTTTGCTCTGTGCCCAGAGACGGACGGTTGGTAATGTACCACTCGGTCTTAAAGTTTTTGCTCAAAACAGAAAATAGCAAACAAAACTCAGGACAAAAACGAGAATGCGCTTTACTTTGTACGTAAGTGTTTTTGCAAAAATTTTTGCAATTTTTCTTGCTATTTTTATACCCTGAACCCATTGAAAATGGGTAAAAAGGGTATAATGGTTTTGTGCAAAACCATGTCCGTCTGTCCGTCCGTCCGTCCGTATGTATGAATGCGTCGATCTCAGAGAGTATAAGAGCTACAGACTTTAGATTAGGAACATAAGTTCATCTAATCCCTAGGCAGTACAATTTCGATAACTCTTTCATGTGATCGATAACAACAAAATCTTGAATTTGAAAAACTTTGTGCAGTTTGAAACATTACACGAAATAATGATAATCTGTGAAAATTTTACTGAAATCGGTTAAGAAACACCGGAGATATGGAGCATTGAAATTAAAAAAGAATGCACTTGCTTGCAAGCATTGACTGTACGCGTAAAGTATAGGGTTCAGGGTATCGTTGAGTCGGGATTTCTCGACCAGAGCCTTCTTACTTGTTTATATATATATATATATATTTTTGTATTTTGCATTTGCTAAACGGCTGATTTTAAATGCTTAATGTTCAATTAGAGATATTGTGGCAGTATGCACAACAGGATTTTCCGTTTAATGTATATATAAATAAATTTCAATAAAAGGGAGAAGAAAAAATTAATTACACAAAAATCTGTTTAACAATTGAAATTGCGTGAAATTGCATGTGTTTCATTTCCAGCACAGTTAAAGCATTATTCAATTAAAGGATAAGCCAAATGCCAACATGATTTATTTACACACAAAAAATTCTGCCCAACGCATCCATTCAATATGTAATCCATGCAATTATATTCCCAAACTGGAATTTTATTGTCATTGTGTTTGGACCAAGCAGTGCGAATTGAAAATTGAATGAGTGAAATGGAAATGTTGGAATTTCAATATAAATATCTTTATCTTTTTCCTTCTAATAATCAACTTAAACAAACAGGCAGCTCAGACTTTAACCTACTTATATAATTTTGAGTTTAAAATTCTTGGCTCACACACACAGACACTAATACACGCTAGCACCATGGCCAAGTTATCATGTCTAAAAGCACATCTCTTTTGCCTGAAACGTAACCAAAGCTAAATACATAAGCGGCAGTTGATTAGGCAAAAAACCAAGCTGCCTCTCCACGTGGCCCAAAACAATCGACTGAGTGGCTAAACATGCGTGAGGAGCCTGCGGCGTCAAAAGACACCACCAATACAGCCTAATACAGCAACTTTTGCGTTCTTCCCAGTCTGTTGATTAACTTAACAAAAATGCTTCATTTCTTTTTGTTGACGTTTGGGGCACCTGCAACGTAGCGGTAGACGCAGCTGGCGGCGCACTTGAATAATAAGCGTCTATTATCAAGTACCATGTTGCGTAACGAGCCTAGACAGATTTATATATTGTATATGTGTATTATTCATATATGTAAACTTTTTCCCAGCTGGCTGTAAAAACGAGCAGAGTTTTTTTTTGTTCTGTTTTCTTTTGTGCTTGCTGGCGACTTTTAATATGTATTTGATTGTGTTTTTGCGCGCTGTCGCTATTATTATGATTGTGGGCAATTGTTATTGTTGCTGTTGCCTGTGGCGAAATTATCAGGAATTTTAATTATGTATCTACTAAAATAGCTCAGTTGTCCAATAAGCGAGAGGCGGAGACGAAGCTGGCAGGCCATTAAAGGATATTTTGAATTAATTATGCATTGTTTTTGCCTCAAGCACAAGCAAGCATACTGCTGCCAAATGTGGAGCATAGTTTAATTGAGTTTCGTATCTTAAGCTTGTTTCGTTTTAGTTTTGCTCGCTGCGCCTGTCGGTATGCAATACTTTTTTAACTAGGCCAAGTCACATTGATATGCAGCTGCCGTTTGCAACATGTTGAAAGGGGAATTGAAGGAATTTCATTGCTTAACAAAAAGAAGATTAACGTTTCAAACTTATTGCAGTCTTTTGGTATTTAAAATTTGTTTGTAAATCTTGAACTTTTGAGCAAAAATCATACGAACAATTTTTTTGTTTTTTGTTTTTTTTTTTAACTGTTGCAGCTTCTGTGTCTCAATTTACATAAAGCTTTTGGAAAGGATTATGTGTACGAAACTTCAAATTGCAATCCAATTGAAAAGTTTGCGCAGAGTGACAAAAAAACATGCAACAACACACATGCATAGAGCACTCATACGCATGCACACAAACACAAAAACATGAAATTCAATTAGAGCTTTCTGCTCTTTCATCAGCTCCGTTGCCTTTTGCAACTTTGCTTCAGCACCAATTTAACTTTCCATCCTCGTCCTTTTCTCTGCCTTAGTTCATCTTCACCTCCATCTCCTAACTAGAACTCATAATCGTGCTTGTCCCATGCTCATTTTCGTCTTGGCTATTTGCTTTCATTTGCCCCACACACACTTACATACTTCAAAAAAAAAAGCTTTGGTCGCGCACACAGCGTGAAATTGTTTTTGACGAGACTAGGGTGAGGGGCGGCGCTGAAGGTGAGCGCAAAGAGACATTCAGACATGCTTACCTGCAAGAAATGATACACGAGCGTGACAAAAAAGAGCGATAGAGGGGTGGTGGGGGGAGGGTCATTGAGCAAACGAGTTTAACTTATTGTATGTTTGTTGCTTTTCTTGCTTGTTCTAGTTAGAAACATAAACCCAAATTAATCATGAGGGGTAGTCATAAAAATAAGCAGCGAATGGCATTTTTGTCTTCGTTCTTCTTGCTAGCTAATAAATTTCAATGTGTAATGAAATCACGTTCTTGCTTGTGTCAGGGAACACGTTGCGCAGAATATATATATATATATACATATATATATATTTAAAAGTGATATGAATTGAGAGATTTTAAAGAATATTTCTGTAACAAGATGTTGATATAACATAAATATATAAATTTATTTTGATGTTTTTATACACTGAAACCATTGAAAATGGCTACAAGAATGGCTAAAAATGGTTTTGTGCAAAAGTATGTAGCAGGCAGAATGAAGCACATCCGACCCCATAAATCATATGTATTCTTGATCAGCATCAACAGTCGAATCGATATGTCATGTACGTCTGTCCGACCGTATGTATGAAAACGCGCCGATCTCAGAGCTAGAGAATACAGATTTGGAACATAAGCTCGCCTTGACACTAGCTATTACAAGTTTGCTTCAAATTTTCGTTAAGTTTTCCCGTTTCCGATGTGATCGATAACAACAAAATCTTGAATTTGGAAAACTTTGTGATGCAGTTGCTGTTGAAACATTAGACGAAATAATGGGAATCTGTGAAATTTTTATTAAAATCGGTTCAAAGACACCGGAGATATGGAACATTGAAGTTAAGTCAAGTATGCACTATACGCGCACACACTCACACATGCTAGTCGGGATTTCTCAACTAGAGCCTTCTTACTTGTTAAAACTGTTTTTGAAGCATATTTAACTCATATAATAAATAATTGAATTATTTGAACTATTTAGCTTTACTTTAAGTTAACTTTAAACCCATTTCCGATCCGTTTTCATGATACTAGATACTAGTAATATATGATATATTTCAGTATATATTAAGTATTTCATGCCCACTTTGCAAACCAAACAAGCTCAAGTGTCTGAGGTGATGCGGTTGCGGTTGCGGTTGGTGGTGTTGCCAGATATGCAACTCTGGCTCGGTCGCGACAAGACAGATCCTGGGCACCACTTGGGCCACATGACGGGCGTTAATAGACACCAAGCCAAGAAATAGGCATAGAGTAGACACTCGACTGGGGAGATGGCGCTGACATGTGGCCTTGCATTGGTCATACACTCACACAAATGCTCAAGTTGAAGGGGGGTGGTGGCGGGGTGGACTGGTTCACATTAGAGCATCCACGACTAGATCGCACGCTGTTCTGTGCTGTCCTGTGCTGTGCTGAGCTGTGCTTTACTTTGCTGTGTCTATGCTGACAGTTGCACTAATTGCGAAATGTTGTTTGCTCGTCTGGCATTGTCATTTTGTCTTTGGCATACTTTTTGGGCTATTTGCATATTTCGTTAAACAGCAGCCGCAACAGACGACAGCCTTGCTCTCTCTCAACATGCTGTGTAATGTTCGGTTGGACTATGTGTTTTCCGTTTGCCCTGAACTTGTTTACCCGTTTAGGCCAGCTGCGTTTTGTTGCCCTTGCAATTTAATTGTGTTTAGTTTTTTGTTGGTGTTTTTCATGTTTACACTTTCTGCGTTGGAAACACGAGAGGAAAATAATAATGTTAATGATTTTGCTTTTATTTATGTTGCTGTTGAATATTTAATCAAGGGCCCAACACTTTCATTTCACTCAACTAATTGACAGTTTGATTAATTGATTCCGGACATTAAGCCCCACGGCGCGTATACGCAATATTTGCACACACTAACCTAACCCAAGGCATTTAACTGACAGCTCGTTTAAGCGAAGGATTATAATTTCGATGTGAGTGATTTTGATTGCAATTAATTAAATGCATTTAACAGTCTCAATAAATAATGCATTTCATGTGACTCGAAGACTTTCAATCACATTAATCTAACTCAAAAGTGGTTTGATAAAAGCTCAGTTTATAAATAAATAAGTAATGAAATGAAACAAATATCGTTCATATCGAATTCCTTTCCAATATCATCACAGTTTTTGGCTCATTATCGTCAAGAATTTATGTTGCATATTTGCATAGTTATGGCTAGTGATAAACAGCTTAAGAATTTGCCTTTGTTACGCGCCAAACTGTTGCACATCTCAAATGTATATGGATTACGAAATTCCAATCAATTTGAACAAACATTTGTATTTGCTGTTGGAAACGTTTCGTATGACGTTGGTTTGGTTTTAGTTATTGGTTTTAGTTTTTGTTCAGTTTGTGGTTCAATTGAAATTTCCCGATCATAAAGCGACATCCGAAATCTCAATTAAAGCATTACTCAAATACTCCATACAAAATGTGCTTGCAATATGTCCATGTGTATGTGTCTCTGTGTGTGTGTGTGGGTGAGTGCTTTTTTTATCGTGGCAGTGGTGGTAAATTCTCAGTGGACGTGACTGCATCGCGCTTCAAGCGATAAATACTATCTGTGTGTGTGTGTGTGGGAGTATGCCATAAATCCGACAAAAATCACTTTATTCAGTTATCACTTTATTTCGCGAAAGTCCTTTAAATTCATTTAAGTACAGAGTAAAAAGATGTGTTTCCGAATAACTTTTGAGTTCTATGGAAGCGTTAAGTATACGCCTGGTAGCTTTCTGCATTGATTGGCAGCCAAATGGCGTGTAACTAATGGACAAACTGCATTGGTGTGTGACTGTGTGTATGCTTTCTAATGACTTTCAGGCGTATTAAGTGCTTGGTGCGAAAATTAATCAAATGTCTTTGTCTTGTATATGTTATTAGTTGTTGTTTTCCTGTCGCTCACACCAAATAGGCACACATACACACACGCACACATGTACATGCGGTGGAATGAATTCTGCGACAGCTGCAGCAAATGACAACAAGAACATCATCATTACGACCACCATAATTATCATGTTTTGCTGTCGATTTGGTCACTTGGCAAAACCAAACTCGTTGCGGTTTTCGTTAACTTGTGGTTCAACTTAATTGTCAAGCACACACACACACACACACACACACACACACGTACACACACACACACACACATCGTTATTGCCCTTGTCCGGAAAGCATGCAATAAAATTTAATGAGCGAGAAAATTTTTTTATGTACGCGCGCTTTCTGCAATGCATTAATAACTAATAGAATGCTCGCCAGTGGCAACATAATGAAAAACTGAACGTCAATGCCTGCCACGCCCTCAAAATCATTATAGCATCATCCAACAATATTAACATTCTACTCATGGTAGTTTGAGACAGTTATTGACGGAACAGATTTGTAGCAGAATTGCTTGTTTGCATAAGAATGATGGCTCTGCTTTGCCAACTCTGACATCATCCAAGGACATGGATGGCGCTGACAAATGTTTGATTGAATAAACGTGTGCGTCACAGTGGTGCTAAAACACGTACTATATAGAAACATTCGTGCTTATCAAGATTGTCTTGAGAACTAACGAAATATGGCCATAAAGTTGAAATTTATTTCAAAAATCATTTCACAACATTTTTCAGTTAATTACATACTAGTGTCCTAGTGTCACTGTGCGGCGCCGTTAGTTATGGCATAAATAATTGCATTTGCCCAGTGAAGGAGATGCGTCAAAAATGCGCATACGCCATGTGGTTGCAGTTTATTCAAGATATCTATTGCCAACATCATAAACAGCAGCTTTGCCTCATTATATGATAGCTTTGCAATAACAAGGACATTAGGAAGCCCGCCCTCCTCCAGCGAGAACTTGCTATGCCCAGCCTTAACTTTGTTACTGCAAGTTTGTCTGTGTTTTGGGGCTTGAAACTATGTAAACGAAGCCTGGCACCTGATGCACGAACACACCCAACGTACACGTGCCTATAAATAGCCAAGTTAAGCCTTGACTTGAGTGTTCACTATAGTCATGGAAGGTGTGTCTTATATGGCTCCATTCGGTGCGTGACAACATTGTAAGTAGTAAGTAGCAAGTTTTGTTGCACGCTGCACACTGCGCGTGTTAAGCTTGTCTTGAAAAATGATCCAGAATCTACAAAAGTTAAGTTTGAAAGTATTCGATGGTATACAAAAACTATATGCATATATACTATTTGAAATGTTTGAATATTTGTTGTACTTTTTTCAGTTATAGGTAAGCTTCAAGTTAACAGGTTTAAGCGAAACCCTTCTGAACCGGATCTATACCAATTTGCAGTTCGTTAAGCGTCGAAGTTGAAAATATTTTAGCTACCAAACATTTTTGTCTACAAAAGGATGAAGAATATAAAAGTAAACTGTAAATTTGGGTCACGCTCGTAACGCTCATGGCCGTCTGCGTGTTCTGAATTATTTTGTCCGGTCGTGCAATTTATCAAGTCTGCTCTGCCGAAGGATTCAACTCTGTCCGTGCGGCTCGGTTGCGTGGGAATAATAGTTGAGAGAATGCGTGTCTTGGCAAAAGGTTCTGTATACGAGTTTCCGGCTGTTGAACTGTTGGCTTTTGCGGCACGAAACGAAACTGCTACATCTAAAAACGATTCGTGCAACATGCCTGCCGCTGAGTAGTAGTTAACACAACAATTTGTGAGGCAAACAATTTAGTGCACTTGCCTTTTGTGATTTAAGCAATAAAAAAAAAAATAAAAGGGAAGCCAAAAGTTTAAAGTGTGTGCAGCACCTGCCGCAAATTGGTTGCCGCAATCAATTGGCAAAAATGTCCAGCGCGTTGTCACGTTTCAAAATGTTTTGCCAGTTTCTCTCCTTCACTTTCTCTCCCTCTCTTTCTCTCTCTGTTTCTTAGTACTTTGCTCACTGATTGCTCAGTTCAAGTTTCCTGTTTTCGTTTCCTTAGTTTGTGTATTTTTTGCGTGTGTGCCAGTCACACGACACTGCTGTAATTTATGAGGCAAGGAAGGCTTGCATTACTTCAAAATGTTAAAGCATCGCGTCACTCCACTCAACGATATCATTTTCATGTACTCAGCTCGTCCGTTGCGTATGACAGAGCAAGACAGAGCGAGACAGAGCGAGTTAGGGAGTCAGCAATTATGCAAGCCGGAACGTGTGTGCACTATATAGTTTAAAAGGATACCTTAACTATGGCGTACGGCGCATACATTGACATAGGCTCGAACTTGAACCGTGCTTGCCAAAGCATGTCAAATGGCATTGCAAATGAGACGCACTTTGAGATGGGGGAACTAAAGCTACGGCAGATATTCCCCAAAGTATGCCATAAAGCATTTCACTTTACAAGGCGAGCGAGCGAAAGAGTGATGGGGAGGGGGAGTGGGAGCAAGTGCATGGAAATAAAATTAAAGCGAAGGCGCCCAAACATGAAAACTGGAAACAGGAGATAGAAAAAGCGACTATGATGAAATTCGGTCGGATGCGAGTTGCGAGCAAAGCTAGAGTAAGACAAACAATATAAAAAACAAAAACCTTCATAAATGGTCGTAATAAATTGGGCCAAATGTGGCCAGTTAAAGTGCTTCTTGGCCTATTCAAAAATAGAAGAAAAAACACAGAAATCGAAGCGAACCAACGTTAAAATGCAAAAAATACACATAAAAAACACATTAGGGGGAAAGGAGATAGATTAAAAAGAAAACAAACAAAAAGTGAAATATAGAAGCGAAACAACGTGAAGTTAATGAAAATTAATGAATATTAATAAAATAAAGAGAATTAAATTTTTTGTACTTTATTATTAATATGGAAAGTAGAAAGTTTATGCTATTAACTTTAATTCTCTAAACTAATAACTTAATAACTATTCATATAAACTCATATAAATATCGCAGATAGCAGATTAAATGCCGAATAAAATACTTTCTTAAGAAGAACAAGTAAGAAGGCTCTAGTCGAGAAATCCCGACTCGACTATACCCTGAACCCTATACTTTACGCATACAGTCAGTGCTTGCAAGTATGTGTGAGTGTGTGTATGTATACGCGTATAGTGCATACTTGACTAAAATTTAATGTTCCGTATCTCCTGTGTTTCTTAACCGATTTCAATAAATTTTCACAGATTCCCATTATTTCGTCTAATGTTTCAAACTGCATCAAAAAGTATTCCAAATTCAAGATTTTGTTGTTATCGATCACAAATGTATATCGAAAAGGGAAAGAGTTATCGAAAATTTAAAGCAAACTTCTACTGCCTAGGCGAGCTTATGTACCAAATCGGAGTCTCTAGCTCTTATAGTCTCTGAGATCGACGCGTTCATACATATGGACGGACGGACAGACGGACATGGCTATATCGACTCGGCTGATCAAGAATATATATACTTTATGGGATCGGAGATGCTTACTTCTGCCTGTTACATACTTTTGCACAAAACCATTATACCCTTTTTACCCATTTTCAATGGGTTCAGGGTATAAAAGGGGACATACCATTTGACGTTGTTCATAGTTTTAAATGCGAACAGCATCTCATTATTTGTGGGCAAGTTTCCTCCATCACTCACACACACACATACACACAAACTCAAGCATATGAACATATACATTTACATATACATTGTTATTGTTGCTGTACTCATAATACTGTATAACTATACGAGGCTGGCTGTGATTTTATGCGCATCGCATGAATGCCCCATTATGGTTTTTATGATCGAGTGTCGGCTAGTGCGTGGCGTGTCACTCACTAATTGAAGCACTCCACAAAACACAAACACATATGTGCCTGACGCCTCGCAGTCGCCAGATGATGACCCTCCCATCCGCCATGAAAAGTAGGCCATAGCATCGTCTTTACGTTTTCAGTTGATTATAACAAATTTATTCGACTCTTTTATAGAATGGCCATGCAAATTGATGTGTGTGTGTGTGTGTGTGTGTGTGTGTGTGTGCGTGCTAGAGTTGAGTGCGTGCTAATGGAATCGCCCAGCTCCCTAATGGCAGGTTCGCTAAGTGAATACGAAATGTTCCATCGCCATGTAACGTTACGCACTTTAACCAAAAAGTGCAATAGTCCATTTATGCAAAATTTAAATAATTTAACTTATAATCCATTTTAAAGTGCAATTTAAACATATGGTTAAATACTTTTGCTTCTTTTCACTTTTAACATACAACAATATAAGATATAAGTAGAAGCAAACTAAATTTATGGATGGATGGCTGGTCATTTAAACATGTAGACAACTTAATCAATTCAGCTGCCTAGGAGGTGATAACGGGCCGGGCAGCTGCTCCTCCACACACCGGAAGACGCCATCAAGTCTGTCACGCACGCGACATGCCACCGGGCCAGAGAACAAAAAAGCAATCAACAGCTTCAGAGAGCAAACCCAAGGCAGACCAGCTACTGGTCACTGGTAAACGACAGCTGGCCGGAAGTTGCACAGTTCAAAGTGGCAACGAGTGCCTGCCAAGTTTAAGTCCGGTGCCGAAAAAGCTCAGATAAAGTATGGATCTGTGTGTGTGTGTGTGTGTGGTGAACTCATAGCTTCGATGCGTATCTGTCAAATTTGTATGGAAATTTGGATAATAAATTGGTTTTCTTTTTGCCACAGGAACGTGTAGCGAATTAAATATATCTATACATATCCATATGTATGTAAGTCGAATATTTAACCACATATGCAAATCGATGTATATATACGTCCATATAGTAAATCGCTTTGTTTGGGGCACGTGCCGTCCATTTGGCACGTAGACAGGCGAGAGAGAGACAGAGGGAGAGAGAGAGAGAGAAGCATGATGCCATTTAATGGCTGAATAATTGAAAACACACAAAATAAAAGTGCCTGCAATTAAAAATGGGCGACCAACAGTGAAATACGAATACCAAATGCTCTTCTAACATAACTATGCAATGGTGTCTTTTAGCTTACACTCACAATAAAGCCACAGTAAGTTCTCGATTCCATTATATCATAATCCTTGTGTAGGCTTTAAGCACGATCTTACTTGAATCAAGTAATACCAATCACGAAACGTGTTTAAAGGTTCCTAAACCTTTTTAGTATTTTTTCAACATTTTTGTTTACTTTGTTTGCTTGGGTATTAGTTTATTCGATTATGCCACGTTGAAAGTAATTAAACGTAGCAGTAAATGAAACTTGGCGAATATTTTTGTTGAATATTTGCTGTAAAAGCAAAGCTCGTTCGTGAGTGTAACCAATTTGTGTTGGTAAAGTTTTGCGGGAATTACGTATGGCCAACGAATGATGCGAATGAGTGGAGCGAGTTTACGCTTCTCTGACTTTAAGTGCAATTAAATGTAAAGTGCGAACGATGAAGGGCAGCAGGGCGGTGTGAGTGCTTGACGCATCAGCTGTTTTAGCTCAGCTCAGCTGTCATTGCGCTTATACAGCCGCCCCAGACATACAAAATACAAAAAAAAAAAAAAAATACCACTCACTCACCTACCCACGGCCACGGGCCAATGCCCAATTTACTGCTTGCAAGTTGGCTCGCTCTTGCTTTGGCAACAAAATCAATCACTTTTACCGCAGCAGCAGCCGTAGCAGAACACCTGCCTAACACAAGATGCTTTGTCATTTGTACAGCCAACCGTTTGTCAGCGATGCGTTGCACACCATTGGCAGAGCAACTACCTTTGCTGGCATAAACAAAAAGGCTGTTTGTTAAAAGTACTCTGCAATAAAAGTTCTTCGTGTTTCGTGTGACTCGCCTTGGACTGAACTTGATTTTGATACTTTTATGTCCATAGAAATTTTAGCTAAGCTCAAAAATCGTTAAAATAACATTTTATTCTATCTTTAACTTTGATTTTGAATGTGTTATAAAACATGCTTTATTTATATGATATATGAATGTGAGAAGCAAAAGAAAATTTCGAGAAATTTTTAAAGAATATTTCAATAACATTTGATATACTTTCAATATGATTTTCATATGGGAAAACGTTTTCTCAGTAAACTCTTTTTTAACTGAAAATATGTCTTGATTACCTACCGTGGAGCAAGCAAAAGAAAAATCGGCAAAAGCAACAATAACACTTCGCGCTCGTTGAAGCCACAAGCTTGATGGCCATTGGATCAATCAAATGCCGGCACGCTCGAGCGATTGCTGAAAAATTGTCGGACATGTACAATAATGTTTATCAAATGACATCTCCTTAAGTGACGATACATAAAGAAGGGGCGTGACGATGGTTTTGCTTTCTCTATCTGGGTATCTCTGTTATTCGGTGCTCCTTCTTGCCATTGTTGTGTTTGATGTTGATGTTGTTGGTTTGTACTTAGTACACACATACGTGGCATGTGTAGCATACCTTTGGGCGCGAGTTCGGAATTTTGCTGTTGTGATTTGGCATTGATTTGAAAAGTCAGAGTCAACGAGATAATATAACAAGCGCACACAAAAGGCATATCGACAACTAGTATACGCTGCCACACCGCGTGGCAAAATGAAGAAAAAAGCACAACATATATGTGATGACGTTGAAGAAGCTGGTAGAAACAGAAACATTGAAGCGTCAAAGTGCATTTGTAATGGCTCGAAACACAGGAATGACAAAAGGCAGCTGAGAAAGCAACGCGTGAAAAGTGTGTTTTGATTTATGTTAACGATTTTTCGGCTTAAATTTGCTGACGTTAGCTGGCAAAAGTTTTTTCAGCTTTTCAGCAAAAGTTGGATAAATTGTTAATGGCTTGGAAAAATGTCTAAAATGTGTTTGTCATTCCTATTTTGTACGAAGCAGTTTATGTTGTTTCAAAATAAATTTGTCTTTTTGAATGAAATGAAAAACCGGCTGAAGACCAAGTTTATTGTCCATAAGGTTACGAAATTTCATTTAAGTTTGTTTTTATACCCAGAACCCTTTGAAAATGGGTAAAAAGGGTATAATGATTTTGTGCAAAAGTATGTAACAGGCAGAAGGAAGCATCTCCGACCCCATAAAGTATATATATTCTTGATCAGCATCAACAGTCGAGTCAAAGTAGCGATGTCCGTCGTTTTCGGTATACACATGTGATCGATAACAACAAAATCTTTAATTTTGAAAACTTCTAGACGCAGTTTGAAACTTTAGACGAAATAATGTGTGAAATTTTTATTAAAATCGGTTGAGAAACACCGGAGATATGGAACGTTAAAATTAAGTATACGCACACACACTCACACATACACGTAAAGTATAGGATAAAGGGTATAGTCTAGTCGGGATTGCTCGACTAGAGCCTTCTTACTTGTTTAATCATGTAATGAAATAAATTAAAAATTCATTTACCAAAGAAAAGCCTACAAAACCATTGGATTTCTTTTTTCTGTTGTTTCCTTAAGCAGTTTAGGTAACAAAAGTCAATTGTTAAAATTTCACAAAGTGGGCAAAAAAGAATAGGAAATCATTCGCAATTTGATGTTTCCTCCATTATGATGATATATGATGAGCCAATTTGTGTACCAATTTCTAAAGCACATATGCTTATAATTGAATCAAAATACCGAGGATGAAGCGCATGGGGAGCCTTACTGCGCCTTCTTTGGCCTGGAATCTGAGCTACTTCGTTCTAAATTTGATTCGATTTAAAGCGACTCGTGGGCTGCATGGCAAAAGGAGTAGGATATGGCGAAAGGATATGGCAATGACGGCTGACGTTGGCGCCACTTGGGCGACTGCCACTTGACTTTGGCGCCCGTCCGAATGCCGCTTATTGAGTGTAGGGCACCACAGATAATAATGGCAATATTGAGTGAGGAGGAGTGTGACGGGGCGGGGCGGGGCGAAGCAGTTTAGTATGCTGCAGGTGGATGGATAAGCTCTTGCTTGGCTCCGGACTCAAGCGTCGTCGTCATCTCGCTCGCTGTGTTTGCGTTTGTGCTGTGGAGCGCACTTCATTGCGTTTGCTTATTTGATAAGAGGGCTTGAGCGTGTTTGCCAAAGGCACGTCGTCTTCGCCAATGAGACGGGCTGCGTACACGACTTAGCTCAAATATTGACTGGCAATGCATTTTCTACACTCTCCTACTGACTGGCATTAAGGCCAATTTCTTATATCGATGCGCTACATTAAATATGCACAACGCAACGCTTCGTGCCACAGCAAAAACAAAATATACACACAGTTGCCACAAATTTAAGTGACGTTTTTGGTTGCTTTACAGCCAGCATCGTTTTCAATTAACTGTTTCAAGAGTTTGCATCCTTCAATTAATTCAATTGCAGCATCCTTTCGCAGCACACATCTATATACGTACATGTATATGTTCAAGTGCGTGTGCGAGTGTCTGTTTGTGTGCGTCGCTTGACTGTGTCAATCGCATTTTTGGTAGCGACAGCTCACAGTTGGAAAACTTGGCTAGCAGCTCAAGTGTTCATCAGCACAAAAGTGGCTTTAAATGGTTTTCTAGCTATAGTTTTTTTGTGTATGTATTTGAAGACCGAGTTTTAAAGAAATTCATTTGTGTTGTTGTCAATTAAAAATGTTTCGTTTCGTAGTTGTATGTTGTGTCTGGTTAAAAACGAGCTACTTGGCCCCACTGTGCAAGTGAAACTTGCATAAGGCGAGAAGTCTCAACAAAGCACTTAAATTCCAGGTGCTCTGTGCGTCAGTTGCAACACACTCGCACACACACACAAGCCCTCAGGCGTACAACGTGACGTATACGTGTTAATTTGTATGTGCACCTGATATGCATGGAATTTGAGCAACATTGCTTAACATGTTAACTGAATTGGCAAGTTGCTGATAACGTAAAACTTCTCACTGCTATATTTCAGCAAGTGTGTGTGAGTGTGTGTGCGTGTGTGTGTACGTGTGTGTGTACGTGTGCGTGTACGTGTGTGTGTGTGTGTTTGAGCAGCTCTTTAATAGTACTGCATACTTCAATTATTTTCTTCAGGGCACAACAACTTCCCAAGCTTCTTCATTGCATAATCCTAAGCCAAATGAAAACAAGTAAGAAGGCTCTAGTCGAGAAATCCCGACTAGACTATACCCTTAACCCTATAATTTACGCATACAGTCAGTGCTTGCAAGTATGTGTGAGTGTGTGTATGTATACGCGTATAGTGCATACTTTCTTAACTTCAATACTCCATATCTCCAGTGTTTCTCAACCGATTTCAATAAAATTTTCACAGATTGTCATTATTTAGTCTAATCTTTCAAACTGCATCAAAAACATTTCCAAATTGAAGATTTTGTTGTTATCGATCACATGTGTATATCGGAAACGGGAAGAGTTATCGAAAATTTAAAACAAAGTTGTACTGCCTAGGGATTAGGCGAGCTTATCTACCAAATCTGGAGTCTCTAACTCTTATAGTCTCTGAGATCGACGCGTTCATACATACGGACGAACGGACGAACGGACGGACAGACGGACGGACGGACAGACGGACGGACGGACAGACGGACGGACGGACAGACGGACGGACGGACAGACGGATGGACGGACAGACGGACGGACGGACAGACGGACATGGTTATATCGACTCGGCTGTTGATGCTGATCAAGAATATATATACTTTATGGGGTCGGAGATGCTTCCTTCTGCCTGTTACATACTTTTGCACAAATCCATTATACCCTTTTTACCCATTTTCAATGGGTTAAGGGTATAAAGAGTATAGAAAAAAAACTGCAACTTATATGGATTATATAGTACGTTAAGATTGTGAATGAAAAATTTAAAATTAAAAAATCTCAGTTTAAAAACTTGCAAAAAAGCCAGAAAGTAATTTAATTCAGAGCCATGTCACCATCGATGACTTCAATAAATAATTTATAAATGAAAATTAAATTAAGTGATAAAACTAGACTGAAAGGAAAGTATGTGAAATGCATGAGCTTAAAAAAAGAGTTTGTCAAAATTGTAACTTAACTGAATAAATCTGCATGATATTGGCCATAAAACCTTAGTTCAACTTACTAAGCTTGCATGCCACATACAACAAACTGTACAAATTGTAAACTCACACATACGTACATATATACGTATATATAGATATATATCAATCATCTTACACTCGTTTGGGATACACTTGCAGGCTGCTCAATGTTTGAAACTAGAAGCTGTCAGCTTAACGAAGCATCACATGACACAACAAGCAGACGCGCACACACACATCAACACATACACACCACACACAAGTTCACATGCAAGTTGTTGTTAGCTCTTAAAATCTTTTGGCATTTTAACGCATTTTACTACTTTCGCCTTTTCGCATTTTGGTAAAATTTTCTTTCATTTCGTTTTTATACCCTGAACCCATTGATAATGTGTAAAAAGGGTATAATGGTTTTGTGCAAAAGTATGTAACAGGCAGAAAGAAGCATCTCCCCCATAAAGTATATATATCTTGATCAGCATCAACAGTCGAGTCGATATAGCCATATCCGTCCGTCTGTCCGTCTGTCTACCGTCGATCTCAGAGACTATAAGAGCTAGAGAGTCCAGATTTGGTACATAAGCTTGCCTAATCCCTAGGCAGTACAAGTTTGTTTTAAATTTTCGATAACTCTTACCGTTTCCGATATACACATGTGATCGATAACAACAAAATCTTCAATTTTGATGCAGTTCAAAAGATTAGACAAAATAATGTCAATCTGTGAAAATTTATTGAAATCGGTTGAGAAACACTGGAGATATGGAGTATTGAAGTTAAGAAAGTATGCACTATACGGGTATACATACACACACTCACAGATACTTGCAAGCACTGACTGTATGCGTAAATTATAGGGTTAGGGGTATAGTCTAGTCGGGATTTCTCGACTAGAGCCTTCTTACTTGTTTGTATTAAGAGAGCAATGGCTGTTTGATGCTAGCAAATAAATCATGCATCAATCACTCATCATCAATCATGGAACATTGGGAGTGAGAGAGAAAAGTATTCAGTACAGTATGGAAAAACTCGTTACATGATATTAACGTGTATTTTGAATGCCATGTCACGCTGAAGGCTCTTTCTAATCCTAACGTGGTATGTGCATTATGCTACGTATGCGTAATGTAAGGCCGTTTTCCTTTATGTGTTACCATTGGCGAAAGTGTTGCCTTCAGCAGCAGCCTGTTGCCATAAATAGCGCACACACACACACCGCTAACATCACATATGGCAACCAGTTTTGAGCATTTTCTTCCCTTACAATGCTTAACGGCTAACCAAGCCCAATTTGAAGCCCCAACCCATCACCATTGCCATCGCCATTGACATGCCAAAATTCACACGTGCTTTCTTTCGCATTATCGTTAGCGTTATTCGCACCATTGTTAGCTGGTTGTGTCTTGGGCGAACTGCTAAGTGCATAATAAAATTTTATTATTTTTCAGCTTCAAGCGGAAATAAATGTCGTGCACTAAATGTGCAGCACACACACACACTAAAGCAATGAAGCCACATTAGTGATGTACAAAATTGCTTTAAGTGTGACAAGTTTTGTTATGGCGCTCATAAACGTTTAATCATCCGCTTGTATTTGTTCCATCTCTAAACTCACACACACACATGAGCTTCAGTTGCTTTCTACAATACCTTTTGCACAAATGCTCCCAAAGTAAATGACAGCAAATTGCACTTTGATCACATTGTTGTGCTGTTGATGCTAAAACCGAAGACATCTGCACGACCTTAGTGGGCAAACATTGCAGACATATTAAGGATATGATAGCGTTCTGTATTTAAGATTTAACCAGCCATAAGTTGTCTCTCAAAGATGGAATGTCAATATGGGGGTACAAGTGCCGAATGAATGTGTAAGGGTTGATTCATACACACAATAGCTTTATTTTGCTTTTACAATACACTTTTAAAGATGTGCTGTGATACGTTTTAAGCACTTAAGTACTTGAGTGGTTAATGTCCTTAGTGAAATTGATACGGATGCAAATACTTTTTGTACCAAATATTTGCTCCATCAAAGCTTGTGTGGCAAGTGAGCAAGTGCTAAGAATGAGGGGAACTTGTTGTAATAATGATAGTTGATGTGTGTTGAATCTACAGCTGATATTTAACAACCATTTCGTTGTGTTTTAAGCTGCCAGCTTATGACCTTTAAAAATACCATACAAAAATCAATAGAAGAAAATAAATACAGCATACAGCTCTCATATATGCTATATGCATACATAAATACGGATTATCTTTATGATTTTGCCAGCTGTGGGCGGTTTTTAGTCTTTGAAAATCAAACGCTAATTGGACTCTGTGCTCGCAGCGCCCTTGGGCGAACCAAAATTCGTTTGCTGCCAGTTTTAAAAAAGAACGCAATAAAAAAATTATATAACAACATATAGTATGTATATAATAGCACAAGCACACATACATACTGCGCAGTAATTCAACGAATACGCTCGCAATGCAATGACAGCGAATGCAGATTAGTTTTACCTCCTTGCATTGCCCATTTGCAATGAAGCACGTTGCGTATACGACGCGTTGTAAGCGTTTGGCGCGTTCTGACATTTTAATTTATAGCTTAGGCAAGTGCTCTAACATGCCAAACACACACACACGCACACTCACAAATGCGTTGTGCGTTGTGTAAGGTTAAAGCTGAATATGCAAAAATGGGCAGTGACCCTAAAAAAAAAAATAAGAAGATAACATAGTAAATTTTTTTTGTTAAGTCGGTCGGAACTGGTTTAGATGCCAGGCACAGCTACAGTCGCATTCGGCCAGAGCAATTTTTTGACCATCCGCCCACCCCGTTCCCCCGCCTCCTCTCATATATATGTACATCCGGTTAAGAGCACCCATCAGCTGCTTTCTGAATGCTGTTTCTTTTAATATTTCTTTTTGCTGGGCTAAAAGAAATACGTATACAACAAAAAGTTGGCCGCAGCATTTTTTTTTTTCTATGCCCGATTTAGATGTAGATGGTTTGTTAGGCGTGATGTATGGGGGCGGAGGTTTGGGGAAAGAGCAACATCGCCGTTCAAGCGGATTTGTTAGATTTTATTTTGGCGCTGGCTTTTATATAAGCCACCAAGCCATGTCTGTCTGGCTACACTCGCAAAAAAAAAAACAACAAATATAATAATTAAAATGTTTTTATCGAATTTTGAAAGTATTTCAGAAAATATATAAAAATAATAATAATAAAACAGAACACATCACGGTTATTAGATTTAAAGCAAATAATCATCAATAATAATCATAAGGAACTAATCGCAATTAATCCAAAGCCAATTATTTTGTCTTGCTTCCTTTAAGGTTCATGGCTTTTTTTTTAGAGTGTACCAGCTAACTGCTGCTGGGGGCAGAGTTTGGTTTAGGATGCTGTTGCCGCTGGTTACGTGTGCGCTGCCAGAGATTAGCTAAGCAAAATTGACGGCCAAAGCGTGGAGCCAAGTCTCAATGTGTGTTTGTGTGTGTGTGCGTATGTGTATGCGAGTGTGTGTGGCTGGATTGACAGCTGCGTTAAGCGCAATGCTGCGGATCGTTTGGCTAGCCTGCTGCTGGACATGGAATTAGCGTCGTTAATAAAAAGGCGAACGGAATGCGGAATGCCAAAGTGGCATTTAGGGGACTTTTCTGGCCAAACTGTCTTGGCCAACACCAAAAACTTTGGCTCGTTAAAATAAATTTTTCGCTTTGTTTTTCGGTTGTGCCCTTCCCTTGGACTTTTTTGCCGTTAATTTTGGTTTTTGCGCTTCTCGCATTTTCGCCATTTTTGGAGTTTCGCTAAACTTACGCGCTTTGTCGCTGTTTATAGCGCATTTGGGGGCACAATGAGTATGTATGTGGTG
>JAWNNV010000838.1:0-152500 GCA_035044485.1 Scaptomyza reducta
TGTGTGAATCTTGTTTCATGTCGTTTAAGGGCTTCAAGCTTCAAGAGCTTTGCAGTTTCACCAGCAGAAGAAGAAGATGAAGATAAAGACAAAGTGTGTTTCTGGCTAAGAAAGTGCTCAATGCTGTCTCGAATAAAGTGTGGCAATGATAGAGGCTGTCTCTATGTGTGTGTGTGTGTGTGTGTGTGTGTGTGTGGCTTGTCATGTCTTTTGTTTTGGACAGCTGAGTATTGGTTTTGTTTAGAACAACAAATCTTAAGAGAATTGATTTTTAGAGCATAGATAATGAAAACTTATAGTCGAAAGTACAATAAACAAAGATTTGTTTTGAGTTACAAACTTACACTGAAAAAGTATTTGGTTTCTTGTTATCCCATCAAAACCTTAGAGATTTAGAAACTCATCTTCATATTGTACATGATTTGGATACAGATCATGAACATAATGGGATTTTCGGGGATTTTCTGTAAGTAGTTTCAAGCAAAAAAGTAAATATTTCAAGTTTTCACGAACTTAAAATCAACTTAAGTTTGTCAAAACTAAACAAACTATCAATTTCAAGATCCAGATTCTCGTTATAGACCTTAACTCTCAATATACCCCGAACCCATTGAAAATGGGTAGAAAGGGTATTTGGGTTTTGTGCAAAAGTATGTAACAGGCAGAAGAAAGCATCTCCGACCCCATAAAGTATATATATTCTTGATCAGCATCAACAGCCGAGTCGATAAAGTTTCGATAACTTTCCCGGTTTCCAATATACACATGTTATCGATAACAACAAAATCTTGAATTTGGAAAACCCCATAATATATATATATTCTTGATTAGCATCAACAGCAGAGTCGATATAGTTTCGATAACTTTCCCGATTTCCGATATACACATGTTATCGATAACAACAAAATCTTGAATTTGGAAAACTTTAAGATGCCGTTTGAAACAAAAGACAAAATAATCACAATCTGTGAAAATTTGATTAAAATCGCTCGAGAAACACCGGAGATATGGAACATTGAAATTAAGTATACGTACACACACACACACACACATACTTGCAAGCACTGACTGTACGCGTAAAGTATAGGGTTAAGGGTATAGCCTAGTTGGGATTTCTCGACTACAGCCTTCCTACTTGTTTTACCTGGCTAAGCACATGACTAATTTGTGATTATCCATTATAGTCCTGATATTTAATCTTGGCATTAACACACTTAGTCTGTTCCCTTTGATCAACCCAAATCTAAAGTGTATTAGTCATTCTCCCGAATGTTCCATTTAACCAGTTAACTCTTAACCCTTATATCATTACACACTCCCCACCCCTCTCTCCCTCCCCCTCTTCTCTGTCCTCTTTTTGGTGTTATAGTTTGAAATGGAACACGCCATTTTGTAGCTGCCTGCCTGCCGGCGGCCATTAAAAGTTTTCTTGTAGTACAACACGTTGCTGGCACTTCTCAAGAAAGCACAACAAATGGCGCCTCATTTCCACGTTGAACTGCCTCGAATGCAGTTAAATTTGATGGCCCCGCTGACCCTGCCCCACAAACACTGAACAAAACGAAACAAACCGAAAGCTTGCATAAATACCTCAAGTGCGAAAGAAAACGATGTGCCGAGGGGTGAAGGGGAAGGGAAAAAGTGCCGGCAATAAAGTCGATTTGCCTTAGAGAATAGCAAAAAGTGGGGAGAGTGATGGGGGAAGGGTAAAAGTAGTTTAAGTTAAGTAGAAAACATGAAACAACAAAAAAACAGCAAGCAAATCAAATGAGTAAGCAAAGTGCAAAGCCGGAATGGTAAGGGGAGGGTGGAGAGGGGGTTGAGTGGTAAGAAAGAAAAGTGCAACGTGTGGTAATCAGTGCAATTTGCATGCAAGCAAACTTCAAACAGACAACAACAGCGAAGAGCAAGACGAAGACGAAGACGCGGAGAGGAGAGGAGAGGAAGGAAGGAAGGAGAAACGGTTACAGACGATGTCAACTTTTGGTTTGGCGTCAGTCGCTTTGGGTCTTCTTCATTTCTTTTCGGGGGTGTTATTAAATTTGCAAATACGTAATGTCAAATGTATGTGTGTGTGTGTTGTGTGTGTTTTTTGGCGCTGCATACTTTAGGGCGCGCCAGAAATGCAGCAGACAACATGTAAACATTTTCATGGTTATTCCACACAATTTGCGTCGCGCGCATTCGAAGAAAAATATTTAAAATGGATTGTATTTGCATTTGTCAAAGGGGGGTGGTGAGGAGGGGGGTTGGAGGGTGATATTGCCGCATATGAAATCGATATGCA
This sequence comes from Scaptomyza reducta, assembly GCA_035044485.1. Lineage (NCBI taxonomy): Eukaryota > Metazoa > Arthropoda > Insecta > Diptera > Drosophilidae > Scaptomyza > Scaptomyza reducta. The sequence continues at coordinate 2,288 of JAWNNV010000838.1, forward strand.
AATGTTGTGGTAGCTAACTCTAGTTGGTTAGAGGGTAAGATTTTTCGAAAAAGGAGTCGACGAAACGTTGTCGCCTTCTTCTTCTTCACCCCCCCGCTGATGATGATGATGATGCACGTATTGTTTGCTTGTAAACATGATAAAAATTCAAATTAGCCATTATGGCAAGTCAAGTACACACACACAGCAATAACTGTATGTGTGTGTGTGAATCGCGTTGAAATGTAAAAATGTGGCTAGAAATTACCGGAAGGCAATTGTGAAGTAAAAAAGTCAGCAGCGAACCTTGAACCAAAGTTTATACACATTTTATATTTGCATTTTTCATTGAAGAACGTTTTTTTTTTTTTCGTTTTGGAAATGTTTTTTAAATGTGTGCAAAGTGGTTAAAGTCGATAGAAAAGCTGATGAAATAGAAGAATTTACATTCAATACTTGAAATTGGTTGGAAAAATACTAGTATTATATCTATATTGCAATCATCGTAGTATAAAGATGCTTACATGATAATGAAACCCTATAAGAGTGTAATTATTGAACCTAGAATGCTTCTCCTTGATCCACTGATACTTATATCAATCTATCAAACATAACTTGTTTCAGTAAAGTGGGATAAAGTTCACTTCAACAAGTAAGAAGGCTCTAGTCGAGAAATACCGACTAGACTATACCCTGAACCCTATACTTAACGCGTATAGTCACTACTTGCAAGTATGTGTGAGTGTGTGTATGTTTACGCGCATACTGCATACTTGACTTAACTTCAATGCTCCATATATCCGGTGTTTCTCAACCGATTTCGATACAAATTTCACAGATTGCCATTATTTCGTCTAATATTTCAAACTGCATCAAAAAGTTTACCAAATTCAAGATTTTGTTGTTATCGATAACATGTGTATATCGGAAACCGGGAAAGTTATCGAAACTATATCGACTCGGCTGTTGATGCTGATCAAGAATATATATACTTTATGGGTTCGGAGATGCTTCCTTCTGCCAGTTAAATACTTTTGAACAAAACCCAAATACCCTTTCTACCCATTTTTAATGGGTTCAGGGTATAAAAAGTAATCAAATTGTCATTAGTTGTGTGATTGAAGCTAGCAAACGTTTCAAGCGACTGTTGCCAATAATCCATACCCAGTTTGTCAAACTAGATTTGCAATATTTCGAAGCTTTCTCGTTCTTTCGATCTGCTCTCGTTTTAAGCTCGAATCGATCTTGGTCTTTCGCTATTTCCAAGTCTCTCCAGCTGTTCGCATTCTCACAAGATGTTTCTAATCATAATTAGCGCACATGCAATAGTCTGTTGCGAAGTTTATCTAAGCTGAAAGAAGAAAAAACATGGCTTGAGCTAAATGTGTTAATTAACTCATTAGCAACAGCAAATGAATATACAGGTGAATACATAAAAGCGAACAAAACTAACATTAAAACTCATTTAAAGCAAAGCAAAACTAGTTTTGTATATGTATCTAGTTTTTCCAGTTACGTTTCGCCCAAAGAACCTTTTTGACACCTCAGTTAAGATGATGATCACAAAGATGATCATGATGATGATCACGATGATGATCACGATGATGATGATGTTGTTGATGAGTTGAGATCTAGATGAGTTGGGTTTTGTTTTGAGTGTTGAGTTTTGCACTTTGTTAATCGCGATTAGTTGCAGTCAAAACGTCAATCGGTTGAAATCTCAGATCGCGACAATCTTTCAACTGTTTCCACAATACGTGCTTGCAACATTGTCGAACATTCGTTGTTGTTGTTGTTGATTGTGTTGCATGTGACGTTGCTTAATTAGTTGCAGTGCGCCTTCCCTTCCCCCCCGCTCGCACCGCTGATTGATGTCAATTTATTTTTAGCCATTTGATTTTTGCCAATACGCGCGATTCTTTTCTATATATATATATATATATCCACGGCATGCGAACTCTGTGCTCCTTCTTCATTGATGCTGGGGAAAAGTGAAAAGTAAAATAAAAGAATTCAAATAAATCGATTTAGTTTGCAATTACATTTTAATCGACGTGCAACGACGCATGCCGCGAAACGTGAAGCGAAAATAAACATATATATATATGTAATACTCTAACAAAAACAGGGTGTCTACGCTAGAGAACTTAACTCGAGCAAAGGAAGAAGATATTGAAGCTAAAGTGAGTTTTCTTTACGGTTTTTGGTTTATGATTAAGTATAGAAGATAATGTTTACTCTATACCAAAAGTATTCTCGAGAAAAGCGAGCAGATATTGAAGCTAAAGTGAGTTTTCTTTACGGTTAAATATGTTTAAGGGTTCTTGGTTTATGATTAAATATTGAAGATAGTGTTTACATAACAGCAAAAGTATTTGTTAATGTCATATAAATCTTTTGGAAACTAAACAGTTTTTGGTTTATGATTAAGAATGGAAGATAATGTTGATACTATATACTTGATACCAAAAGTATTTATTAATGTTATAGATAACTTTTGGTTATTGAGATTTTATTGCTATGATGAGAAATATTTTACTTTACTTCAAAAACTAAACAGATTTGAAGTCAAGCAAAAAATATATACAACAATCTTTAGGATATTAATTGTTCATCCTCGTATTATCGATGTATTATCGATATATCGATATACATCGATGCAACTACAAACATATTCTAAATAAGTTCCCTGTAGTATCATCTGCCAAAAGACGAAATCCTGACCCACCCTATATACGAAAAGAAGAAGAAGCCTATGCAATTGCCTATTTCTTATCACAATCTCTTTCCACTCTCTCTCTCTCTCTCTCTCTCTCTCTCTCTCTCTCTCTCTTTCACTCACTCTTTCTTTCACTCGTTTGCAATTAAATGCCGAATACCTTTCGTTCTGTTGTTATTGTTCTTTTGGGGCGCCTTTTGTCTCCTTTGGCTGGCCGTCTGCGTTCCCCAACTATAATTAGCGCCACGTAAATCACGTCAATATATATACAATATATATACGTTCGATCTATAAAAGCAGCACTTGATTAGCGTATGGCCTGCAATCGCAATCCGAAGGAAACACTCGATGCAAGCGAGACTGCTTCCACTAAAAAAAAGAAAGAACCAAACCCAAACGAACCAAACCGCTAAAAGTGCGAACAATAAACTAAATGCAGTGTTCAAACCCAATCAATAATCAATAAAAAAACTAAATGTTGATTGATTAAATATCTTTGTCGTTCTCTCTAATTGTTCAACGTTAAACGTTTAAACCAAAAACAACACACAAAAACAATTCTCATTTGTGCGTGCCTAAAACAAAATCAAATCAAATCAAATCAATCAAATATTTTATTGGGCAATAATAAAGTTCAAAAAGAGAAGAAGAAGAAGAAGTGTTAATTGTTAATAAAAGTCAACGCTATCGTTGTTGTTGTTGATGTTGTTGATGATGTGGATGTTGATGTGGATGTCATTTTTAATATTTATGATATTTGCTTAACGAATTTTCCATTCACTCTTTTCCTTAAACTCGTTGTGTGTATGTGTGTGAGTGTGCGTGTGTGTGGTAGTGTGTGTGTGGTAGTGTGTGTGTGCGTGTGTGTTTTTCTCTTTCTGTGTGCGTGTAAATAAGTGTTAAAGTATTTTTTTCAAGAATCTTTCTCTTCTTCGTTCGCCATCTCTCTCTGACATGATAAATAATTCAACTGCAATTGGTTTTGCAAATAGCCAAGTCTCAGCGACAGCAGCGACAGAGAATGGCAACAGCCGCAACATTCACGCCAGCAACATCATCAACAGCAACAACAACAGCAGCAGCAACAACAGCAACATCAACGCCAGCAGCAGTCAATTATCGTCAGTAATTGAGAATTTATCCAATAATAGCGACATTGCGACGGCATTGTCTTCATCCGTCTCTTCCTCTTTCTCCGCTGTTGCTGGCTTTTCATCAGCAACGACGGCAACGCCAACATCGTCATCAGCAACCTTACAGCAGCCGACGACGACGACGACGTTGCATGCCACGCATAAATCCTATCCGCCAATAAATTCAGCATATTGGCTGCCATCATCGCATCCATCACCGTATACAGTGCCAGGTATGCAACAGTCGCTCAATTGCCAGGCATCAACATCAGCATCAGCATCAGGCATCTGTTTCTGATACTCCTGCTATCCTCCTGGTATCCTCCTACTTTCTCCTGCTTCCTTTTTTGCCAACTGATGCTGTCCATCTTCATTCTCTTCTCCTTCCTCTTGCCTGTCTTATTGATGTTCTGTGTTGAATGCTGAGTGTTATCTGTGGGGCCAGCAACAAGGAACAGCCCCTAAAATGGCGCCAACTTACATGCACATTACTCCGCCTTCATACCCTTTCCCCCTCTGTTCGGTGATGTCCTTTAAAATGGGGTAATTAAAGCAATTTATTGGCCACCAAAATACGCCAAGCACAAGTTGTCATTAAGTAAATTGTTGTCCCCCTTCCGTACCCCTCCCTTCCCCCCTTATTACCAAAAGCTAGTGAGTTTTGTTGCCAAAATGGCTTTTAACTGGTTTCCAACAATCTGTTTCAGTTGAGGCTAACTAATTGTTAAGCTTTTACGAAGCTTGTGTTGAATCTGACTTGAAGCTAGTTTCATTATTTTTGTGCTTGCTTCCAATTCAATTTGGGTTTAGCTATGAAATTCTTAGGCTCTCACCTTTGACCCCCTTCACTATATTGTATATGTATATATCATATTATATATATGCTTATATATATATATATATATATGATTGTCAAACATTTTCTCAAACTTCAAGTGTAAAATTTATAAATTTTTACTCTCCAAAAAAAGGATACTACCAACAACAAAGCGAGGATATGACAATAACAGCAGGTAAATTGAAGCCTAAAAGCTGTTGCTGAGTATATCAAACGGCTAAAGTGTTGTGCCACACACACACACACACACACACTCACACACACACACACACCCATACACACACGCACACCCATACACACTTTCTCATATATCTCTTAGTTGGGCAGATCGTTAACACTGAAAAGGAACAAAAGAAAAAGTTCAGCTTTACCACACGTTAAATGTATGTAGTACACAAGTATGCAACTCTGTGTGTGTGTGCGTTAATGATGTTAAAGTCAAGTGTAAATTGTGGCCAAAAGTAGGCGCTGCAAAGTGGGCGTGGCAGCACGCGTCAGGTGTGCTCGAGTGAATGCCATTGACACGATTTTTAATATGTTTGGCATATGTTTCTTTTGTTGCTTCCCTTTTGTTTTTAAATGCGTCGAGCTGGATGAAATGCAAACATACTATATATGTATATATGTATATATATTCGGAATACTTTTTACTGAAGTATGTCAGCATCAGCGTCAGCCGCATCTCCTGATACAGTTCATAAAAAGCTTCTGGGTAATTGACATTAAAATTTTAAATTGAGCCGGACAACATGCGTTGGCGCAAGGAGATAACTCTCCAACAACAACACGCAACTGTGGCAGGACGAAAACGAAGGTGAAAAAACACAGATGCTGAGTTTTTCCTTTAGTTATTCATATTAAGTGACGATATGGCAACATTGTGTAAGGAAAAGCTGTCGTTTAGAGGTAGGTTTCTTTAGTATTTGAGTCAATTTAAATTAAGTAATCGATATTTATCGATGTTTGTTTCAACGAATTTAAATCTACTTATTTGCTTGGCAAAAAAGTATCTTGTTATGTTATCTCCATAAAATAAACTTGCTTCTATAAATTTACGAAATATTTGATATACTATAATATCGATATATCTATAAATCAATTTATAACAACACTTCTTTCGCTTTTGACTGTACAACACTGCCACTTATCATGTTTACCATTAGGGAAAAATATTAACTCCATACAGTAAACATGCTTCTAATAATAATACATTTTCGATATGGGTTATACACTATAATATCGATATAAATAGATTTTTATGAACAATTCTTTCACTATTGACTTTTACATCACTGTCAGTTAGCACTAATAATGCTCTCTAATAATTAAACATTTATGAAATGGTTAATATACTATTATATCGATAAATTTATCGACTTTAATCAACACTTCTTTCGCTCTTGACTTTTACAACACTGCCATGAAGCAAAGAAGCAATCGCATTACGCATTTTGACCATTGGGGAAGTATGTTATCTCCATAAAACAAATATGCTTGTAATAATAATATATTTACGAAATGGTTAGTATAGTATTATATCGATCTATTTCTCGATTTTAATCAACACTTTATTTCCTCTTGTCTTTTACATTACTGCCAGTTAGCACTAATAATGCTTTCTAATAATTAAACATTTTCGAAATGGTTAATATACTATTATATTGATAATTTGATCGATTTTAATCAACTTTTCTATCGGTATTGACTTTTACAACACTACCATTTTGACCTTTGGGGAAGTATGTTATCTCCATAAAGTAAACATACTTCTATACATTACGAAATGGTTAGTATACTCTTATCGATATATTTATCGATTTTAATCAACACTTTATTTCCTCTTGACTTTTACATTACTGCCAGTTAGCACTAATAATTAAACATTTTCGAAATGGTTAATATACTATTATATTGATAATTTTATCGATTTTAATCAACTTTTCTTTCGCTCTTGACTTTTACAACACTACCATTTTGACCTTTGGGGAAGTATGTTATCTCCATAAAGTAAACATACTTCTATACATTTACGAAATGGTTAGTATACTCTTATATCGATATATTTATCGATATTAATCAACACTTCTTTTGCTCTTGACTTTTACAACACTGGCAGTTAGCATTAATAATGCTTTCTAATAATTATACATTTTTGAAATGGTTAATATACTACTATATATCGCTATTTTTATCAATTTTACAACACTGCCATCAAGCAAATGTAAATCGCATTTTGACCATTGGGGAAGTATGTTATCTCCATAAAGTAAACATACTTCTATAAATTTACGTTAACATCGATATATTTATCGATTTTAATCAACACTTCATTTGCTCTTGACTTTTACAACACTGCCAGTTAGCAATCGCATTACGCAAATTACGCTGCATAACAATTTGCAAACCGAGCATTATCTTCTCTTTTTTTTTCCAATTTTTCCAACTAGCCTTTTTTGGCTCCTTTTTTTGGTATGCACTTCATAAATCTAGCCGGCAAACTGGCATGCAAATTTGTTGTAACTGGACTTTAATTTTCTGCTAAATTAAACGCCAAATGAACTGGCCTGGCCACGTAGCCGGCCGGCCGGCCGCCTGGCACGTGACAGCCATTCCTATTTAAACAAGCTCTCGCTCTATCTCGCTCGCACTCTCTATCTCGCTCTCTCTCTTTCTCTCTCTCTATCTCGCTCGCTCTTGGTGTGTGTATAGAAAAAAAGTAATATAATTTTTTGCACACACACAAATTTATAACCTTTAATTGCTCTGACCCAAAAACGCAGCAGGGCGCGGCATTTTTCAAAGGGGAGCACCCCTCCCCCTCTCTCTACGTGCCACACACACAGAAGAACATTGCCACAAAAGCCACATTGCCTATGAACTGCATAAAGTTTTTTCTGTTGCTGCACCTTTCCCCTTGCACTCTCCCCTCTCCTCTTTGTTCTCTCTAATGCACTTTCACATTCACATTTTTGCTTCACGCGCGTGTACCATTTACCCACATATAGCTCTACCCCTACCCCTCCCCTACCATCTCCATTCATGCCCCATAACAGCTGATGTCCCATTTCTAATCCTGGCGACATTGCGTATACTCCATCCCCTCTCTCTCTCTCGCTCTGTCTCTGTCTCTTGCTGGTTGCAATTTTATGCAAATGAATGTTTGGTATTCTACTGAAATACTTTTACAGTTTGTTCTTGTTGTTGTTGCCACGTATCGCGTCTGCAAAGGACTCTGGAAGTGGCAGGCTCTAGCTGGCAGGCATATTCTAACCTCTCTCACTCTGTGTGTGTATTTGTGTGTGTGCATGTCTGAGTGAATCATTGTTGCACTGAGTGACTGACGCAGTGACTGACGAAGAGACTGACGGAGTGACTGACGAAGAGACTGACGCAGTCACTGACGAAGTCACTGACGATGTCACTGACGAAGTGACTGACGAAGTGTCCAACTGAATGACATTTGTCTGACGCTTGCATTTCACTTGCAGATATCTCTCAGTGCGATGTGCTTCAGCCATGTTGCAGCTTCTTTTTGTGGCAAGTCAGAAGTTTTTCTGAACCTGTTCCGCAAGGTCAAATTTGGTTTTAATAATGATATATATCTTAAACTTCGTATCTCATCCCAAAGGAATCTATATTCAAGTGTCATAAACTCCAAATCCAACTTTACATCAATTTAAATATTGTTGTAAACCATTACATACGTACATAATGTGTAAAGAACTGTTCATTGAACCGTTTCATGTCGGTTTATTGAACCATTTCTTGGGCGAAAAGAAACACTCACTTGAGCATAAACCCAAACCCAAACCCAATTTGCATAAATGTCACATGTTTCTGATGCGGCGCATAATTCAATTTCTTTTCGGAATACAAATATAAAAAAAGGAGGAGGAGCATCCATCCATCGATGTCGATGTCATAATCATAATCCAACAACAACAGAATGCCTCCTATATCCTAATGTCCTTAAACGAAGTCCAACGAAAAATATATATGTATGTTGGATATATCAGAAGTGCCATAAAATGCAATAAAGGAAGTTGAAAGTTCCGACACAGAAACCCATTATCACAGTTACGCACACGCACACACGCACACACGCACACACACGCACACACACGCACACACACACAGAAGCATATTCGCACACACATTTGCACGCATTGTCCAATCATATTGGATAAAAGTTTTCAAGTTAACTCCTCTCGCCGCATATATAAAATGGACATCATGCAGGAGCAGGACATTCATTTTTATACCCTGAACCCATTGCAAATGTGTAAAAAGGGTATATTGGTTTTGTGCAAAAGTATGTAACAGGCAGAAGGAAGCATCTCCGACCCCATAAAGTATATATATTCTTGATCAGCATCAACAGCCGAGTCGATAAAGTTTCGATAACTTTTCCGATTTCCGATATACACATGTTATCGATAACAACAAAACCTTGAATTTGGGAAAACCCCATAAAGTATATATATTCTTGATCAGCATCAACAGCCGAGTCGATATAGTTTCGATAACTTTCCCGGTTTCCGATATACACATGTTATCGATAACAACAAAATGTTGAATTTGAAAAACTCCATAAGGTATATATATATATTCATGAGTAGCATCAACAGCCGAGTCGATATAGTTTCGATAACTTTCCCGGTTTCCGATATACACATGTTATCGATAACAACAAAATGTTGAATTTGAAAAACTCCATAAGGTATATATATATATTCATGAGTAGCATCAACAGCCGAGTCGATATAGTTTCGATAACTTTCCCGGTTTTCGATATACACATGTTATCGATAATAATAAAATCTTGAATTTGGAAAATTTCGATCAGCATCAACAGTCGAGTCGATATAGTTTCGATAACTTTCTCGATTTCCGATATACACATGTTATCGATAACAATAAAATCTTGAATTTGGAAAACTTTGTGATGCAGTTTGAAAGATTGGACTAAATAATGAAAGTCTGTGAAAATTTTATTGAAATCGATCTAAAAACACCGGAGATATGAAACATTGAAGTTAAGAAGGGTTCAGAGTATAGTCTAGTCGGGATTTCTCGACTAGAGCCTTCTTACTTGTTGGTGTTGTCCTTTCTGGCTCCTGACCCTCAAAATGTGTAAAAATGCAAATAATTTTTGGGGGCTCTCGCCTCGTTATTGTTATGCTCTTGATTATGTTGCTGTTGCTGTTCCTGTTATTGTTGTTGTTGTTGTTGTGCAGTTCCTTATATGGCATAAAAACATGTCCTTTTTATTGCCCTTACATGGAAATTTATGTATGTATATGTTTGTTGTTGTTGGCCCAGTTACTGAAATGGCCTCAAATGGCTCATTGGGTGGAAAGGAGGCAGGAGGGGTTGGGGATAACGAAAGAATGGCTCATTTTATTGGCTTGTTGTTGTTGTTGCTCCTTGTATTAGTTGTAGTTGTAGTTGTTGTTGTTGTTGGTAGTAGTTGGTAGCCAATAACCAGAATGGACAAACTCTCTCTTTCGCTTTGGCTCAAAATGTCATATCGATTTATTAACCTGTGTGAACTATTGTCTTGTCATCCCCTCCCCCTCTAACCCCTCCCCCTCCCCCTTCTCTATCCATTTATGGTGATAAATGTGTGTTTCGAGTTTCTTTCGCTCGGTTTTTCGGTGTTTGAATTTATATCTTTGCAACTACTTGCTGCTGCTGCTGCTGCTACGGGGAGGCGACACCCAAAGTGTTGGCAGTTATTATGGGCATAATGGAAATTTATGCCACACCGAAATAAAAAAAACTTGCTACCCCAAGCAATTATTCGTGACACACATACACATGTGTTTATGTATGTGTGTTAGCTTCTTCTTCTTCTTGCCAGTGTCAACCACTTGATATTCAATATTTTGTGTGCGTGTGTGTGTGGCAAATAGATTAAATGCAAAGGGGGGAAAGGAACAACAAATTTCGATTGCAATTAAAATGTAAATTTCGTTTTCGTTGCAACATCCATAGACATAGAGGAGCGAAAGCGCTAAAACCATGGCCAAAGGATATATGTTAAGGATGCTTTTCTTTCCCTTCGCTTCCCTCTATTCGCTATGTTGCCAAATCGACTACGAAGCGGAAGCGCAAAATGCTTGAATAATATACAAAAGATGGCATTGGAGAGCGCTTACAATGCTTATTGCTACCAAACGGTTGATGGCAAAGCGGGGGGAAGGGTGCGAGAGGGTAGAACCTCGCGCAATTGGAATCAGCCCAAGGTTTATATCTATATGTTCTATGTGCTTTTATTTGTGTTTCAATTGAAATTTCATTTCTTTTTGTTAACTTTTAAAGCTTTAAACATATTTTTGTGCTTAAGTTTCTTTGCTCAAGTGTGGGTGAATAAGTTTTAAAGTTTGTGTTTCAGTGTATGATATATATATATGTATGATATATAAGATATATGTATGATAGATGATATATATGTATGATGTATGATATATATGTATGATGTATGATATATATGTATGGTATATGATATATATGTATGATATATGAAATATATGTATGATATCTTTGCTTAAGTGTAGGTGAATATGTTTTAAACTTTGTGATTCAGTGTATGATATATAAGATATATGTATGAGATATGATATATATGTATAATATATGGTATATATGTATGATAGATGATATGTATGTATGATATATGATATATATGTATGATAGATGATATATATGTATGATGTATGGTATATATGTGTATGATAGATGATATATATTATGTATGATATATGATATATATGTATGATATTGTAGTACGATGAATAATACTTGAAGCTTGATTTCTTTAACACATGTCTGAAGTATTTTCTCTAACTGAAAAGAAGGAAAGGAGAAGGTTGAATTACTTTAATGCTTAATGATATTTATATGTACAGAAACTAGTAACAAATTGAAGGGGAACAGCGGTAAATTATCCCTTTTTGGGTAAAAGTGACATTTCGGGAGGTAAAAATGACTTTTGTGAGTAAATTTTGTAAACCTGTTAATATATTAATAAATAGATAGACTATAGACTTATATAAACTAAAGTTTAAGGTCTAAAAATACTTCAAAAAAGGAAAAAAAAGGAGGTGACCTTATTTTTATTTATTTTTTTAAAATTTTTTTGGTCGTTGCCATTATAAATGGAGATAACCTTTTTTTTTAATATTATTTTTTTTAATTTTTTTTTAAAATTTTTTTAAAAAATTTTTTTTTGTTTTTTTTTTCTCACTTCTTTTGCAATGGGTGGGTAATGTCAGTTCCACGAAAATATTTAGGGGTAACGATTAAAAAAGTTCCCCTTATGTTGTTCTTGCTTCATGTTGCCTGCCACTTGACAGAACTCTGCTTTCCACTGCTTCTTATCCCTAGCAATACTCAAAAGCCACTTGCAACGATGCCCATTCCCTCACCCCCACTTTCCCCCTCTCTTAACCCACCGTTACACCTCCTCTTTCCATCACACTTTCACACACTTGAAATCCAATCCAATATACAAGTTTTTTCTTGCGATTAAAATTTAAATTTTATATGCTCAGCAAAAAAAGAAAAAGAAAAAGGACATACAAATAAGGATATTTGGCCATAATTTCTTTGGATGTTTCGCGTTTCTCGACCCAAAATTAAATTTAATAATGCAAAGCGAGCGAAAAACGCGAAGCTCTCAAAAATTTCATTAGGTGGCAAAAGGTGATATACCATATACAATATATATATATATATATATACAGCACAACATAACATATATATATACGGTATATCCATACTTGCAAATGAGTTTTGTATTAAAGTGGGGGGTGGTTCTAGGGGGAGTTTGGTTGGTGTGTGTGTGTATGTGTGAGTATGTGTGTGTGTGTGTGTGTGTGTGTGTGTGTGTGTGTGTATCTATGTGTGTGTGTGGCTTATTGATAAGTTTGGTTTTGCTGGCTGTGCTGGCCGCAACACTTGATTAGATTTAACCCAGCTAACCAGGTTGCCGCCTGACTGAACGCAACGCACCCGCCCCTCGCTATCTCCTACCCCCCTACCCCTCCCTCGATGTGTGAGCATTGAAAACCGCAGCCACAACAACAACAACAACCGAAGCAGCAGCAGCCGGGTTGAAGTGTTGACTGTGTGTGGGGCGTTATATTATTATTTTTGTGAAAATTTGTTAAATATGCCAAACGCGCAGCGATGCATGCAAAATGGCAAAACAGTCGTGCTTCGTCTCTCCCCCTCACCCCTTCCCCACCCTTCGCGCGTCCATGCAACCAGTAGCACAAGTGCCCCAGCCATGCCGAGGCTAACCTAACCAGCCGTGGCATTGCGTACAACGAGACGCGTTCATTCGCTCTGCTTGCTGCTCATATTTGTGACATAAATAAGCTAAGCCCAGCCAGCTAGTCGAAAGGGAGGGAGAGGGAGGGGTGAGGGAGAGAACTGGCCAAGAGTCGAGTCGTGTTGACCCGGCTCTTACATGCGGAATCAACAAGGCGCGCACAGTGGGGCAACATATATTGTATTCTTAAGTTATTAAGCTAATAAGTTGTGATTACGATTTCTCTCGCCTATTTTGTACATAAACCTAAGGAACTAGTTCCAAAACCGGTTACACTGTAACCAACTTAATCATCAACATCTCGGGAGTCGATATCATAAACTAATTTCAAACTGATTTATTGCTATTTAGCATATTTTGTACCGATGGAACTAGTTCCAAAACCGGTTACACTGTAATCAACTTAATCATCAACACCTCGAGAGTCGATGTCATGAACTGATTTTGAACTGATTTATTGCTATTTGGCATATTTTGTACATAAACCGATGGATCTAGTTCCAAAACCGGTTACACTGTAATCAACTTAATCATCAACACCTCGAGAGTCGTTATCATAAACTAATTTCAAACTGATTTATTGCTATTTAGCATATTTTGTACATAAACCGATGGAACTAGTTCCAACACTGGTTACACTGTAATCAACTTAATCATCAACATCTTGGGAGTCGATGTCATGAACTGATTTTTAACTGATTTATCGCTATTTGGCATATTTTGTATATGACCTTAAGGAACTAGTTCCAAAACCCGTTACACTGTAATCAACTTAATCATCAACACCTCGAGACATGAACTGATTTTTAACTGATTTATTGCTATTTGGCATATTTTGTATATGAACTGAAGGAACTAGTTTCAAAACCGGTTACACTGTAATCAACTTAATCATCAACACCTCGAGAGTCGATGTCGTGAACTGATTTTTAACTGATTTATTTCTATTTAGCATATTTTGTACATAAACCGATGGAACTAGTTCCAAAACTAGTTACACTGTAATCAACTTAATCATCAACTTCTTGGGAGTCGATGTCATGAAGCGCGCGCAAAGCAATGCGTTTGGTTTGGAGGGGTTAGTTGAGTTGCAAGCAAAATGGCAGTTGGAAAATATTTCTGCTGGTTTCAAGGTATATTTGCATAGGTGTGCGAGTGTTCGTGTGTGCGAGTGTTCGTGTGTGCGAGTGTTCGTGTGTGTTAGTGTTCGTGTGTGTGTGTTCGTTGTAGCCTGCAGAAGTGGCCGCACTTTAGCCGTTGCTGGTTGCCTGCAGCTTTTGCAGCATGCTTTATGTTTTCAAATTAAAGTCGAAAGCGTGGCAACACTTAATGTGCGCCACTAGAAACAGATTAGTTGCATTAACTTGCCTGCCCCCGCTCCCCCATCCCGAGTATACAGTCTTGGACCACTCGAGCCGCCTGGTCCATGGTTATATTAATGTTTGAAAACGCAAAAGATTTCTGAGGGGGGAGGGATAGAGTGAAGGCAAAGGTATAGTTAAAGTTAACTTTTTTTAGTGCAATAAATTTCATTTAAATTGAATTGCAACTTGCGGAAAGTTTCTTTTCGTATAAGGAAATAGTTGCAAGTCGGTTAAAGCTAAGCTTAAAATTGTTTAAATAGAGTTGAATCTGGTGTAAAAAAGTGATGTGAAAGTATCACAAACATAAACTTAAATCTTACGAACAATGTGTAATGAATATTCCTTCATATTTCCACTTACATTCGTTGGCTTTGATAAACCAATATGGAATAATGCATATTCCTTGATATTTCCATATATATATGGAATATTCGTATATATATTCGTTAGTTTCGATAATCTAATAAAGAAATTCCTTAATATTTTCATATGATATTGATATTGATTAGTTTTGATAATCCAATATCTTAAGAACAGTGTGTAATAAATATTCCTTCATATTTCCACTTACATTCGTTAGTTTCGATAATCTAATATAGAAATATTTTGATGTTTCCATTTAGATTGATTAGTTTTTATAAAGTAATATCTACGAACAATTGATATTAAATATTCCCTTAGATTCGTTAGTTTTGATTATCTAATATCATACAAATAATGGATAATGAATATTCCTTGATATATATATATATGATATAGTTTCGATAATCTAATATCTTCCTGAAATGGATTATAGAAATTCCCTGATATTTCCATTTAGATTGATAAGTTTTGATAATTCAATATCTTGCGAACAATGTTTAATGAATATTCCTTCATATTTCCACTTTCCTTCGTTAGTTTCGATAATCTAATATAGAAATTCCTTGATATTTCCATTTAGGTTGATTAGGTTTGATAAACGAATATCTTACGAACAATCGATATTGAATATTCCTTTAGATTCGTTAGTTTTGATAATCTCAGATCTTATGAACAATCGATAATGTTCCTTGATATTTCCATTTAGATTCGTTAGCTTTGATAATCCAATATCTGACTTGAAATGGATCATAGAAATTCCTTGATATTTCCTATTAGATTCGTTAGTTTTGATAGGTAAAAATAATTTTATAGCATAAAAGTCAAGCAGGAAACTCTTTATTGAAAGTTTCTTTTCAAATCTTTAAATTTGTAATTTCTTTTTTAAAGTAACTTAAAGTTATTAAACTTAACTTTTGCTTATCAGTTTCTGATTTTCGTAGCAATTTCTTTTGGTTTAACATAAATTTATTTATTATTTTTCGCGCAATATCTTCCTCTTACTGACTAAACACATTTCTAGCTCGACTAAAAGTATCGTTGCAGTGGCAACAAAATGTGGCACAGGATTGCGGGGTGGGGTGGGGGTGGTGTGGGGTGTGATGCGTTGGAATGCTTTTAAGTCAAGCAACTCTGAGAATCCATTGGCGGGTGAGCCACAGTTATTGCCGCCAGCAGCAGCAACAACAACAGCAACAGCAACAACATCGACACGCATCAAATTCAATGAATTTTAAATTTTTTCAGTGCTCTCTCCCCCTCTCTCTTCCTCTCTCCCCCTTTCTCTCGCACTCTCTTTAGATGGTGTTGTTTGACTGCAACTGGGATTATGATAATATAGCTCAAGTGCAGTTAGCTTTTGCTATTGCAGCTGCAATAATAATCATAATAATGCTGCTGCTGCAAGTGCTGCTGCTGTTGGTGCCACAAGCGGCAACATTTGATAACGATGATGATGATGCAGCTCGCTCTCTCTCACTCTCCCTCTTTCTCTTTCTCTCTCCCTCTCACTCTCTCTCTGGGTATTACGTTTGAAATTGGAAAGAAATTGCAGCACGTAATGCTTAAAAAGTGTGGCAAATACCGCATAGAAGAGTATCATTTCCCCCTTCACCCCCCTCAATCTTCATGGCATGCACCTCATTATAATTTCGACATAATGCTGAAGTACTACAAAATGCTTGCTATCAAGCATATTATTGTGGTCCTTAAACGGTTACACAACATTCCACATAATGTTCGATAATAATAATAATGCTGATGCTGATATAATGCTTGAATAAAAGCGCCACAAACCCATTAAAAACACACACAGAGAAACGGGGGAGTGATTCGAGTGCTTTCCGCGCACTGTGTTTTGCTCTCCATAAACAGTTTAATTATCATTTTTAATTGATTTCCAAATGCGCGGCATAATAATAATTGTTGTACGCAACAATAATAATAATCATAATTCTGTTGGTTCTGCCAATTATAAACAATAAAACGTATTTTGCCTCTTCACTGTTGCGATCAAATAATGTTGCAATTATTCGCAACAATTCACAAAATATTCGCGGGCCTAAAGGGGATTTTAAAGTGCTTAAATATAGATCAAAAAGTGTTTTAAATTCAAAAGAGGATAATATAAATAGTAGAAATAGTTAACGCATTAGCTTAAAGCTACTTTGCTTATAGATAACAATTTGAATCCTTAGCTTTATTGATAGTTTTTGAATATATTTCATTAATCATCAAAGAAACTCAAGCTTTTCGATTATTGTACGAAGTATTCCTCAATAAAGTACTCTGAACTCCAACATATTATAATTTCTACTCAACGTTTTTGATGATATTATATTATATTACTAGTTTCTGGATAGTTTCCTTCAAAGAAACCCTTTTACTTCTTGTTTTTGGATATATGTCATTAAGTATGCAAGAGTATTCCTTTATGAAGTACATTGAATATTATTTTAACCCTTTAACTTCAAGTTTTACAAGTTTCTGTAGTATATATTCCATTAAGCACTAAAGATATTCAAACATTTTCCATTATTGTACAGAATATTCCCTACTAAAGTACACTGAACTCTAACATCATATTTATATATTAAGCATTAAAGAAGAAACTCAACTAAACTCATCTTTCGAATATATAGTAAGAAAGTACACTGAAACATAAGATTATAATTATTATATATATAACTCTTTAACTTGACAATAGTTTCTGGATAGTTTCCTTCACTAAGTACACTGAAACACAAGGTTATAGCTTAAACTCTTCAAGTTGTTACTAGTTTCTCTATATATTTCATCAAGCATTGAATATTCTACTCAACCTTTTGGATTATTGTACAGAGTATTTCTTTATGAATTACATTGAATACTATATATATATATATATATTAAAGTTTCTACTCAACCCTTAGCCCGTTAATATATTTTTAATAGTTTTTGTATATATTTCATTAGGCATTAAAGAAACTCAAGCTTTTCGATTATTGTACGAAGTATTGCTCAATAAAGTACTCTGAACTCCAACATATTATAATTTCTACTCAACGTTTTTGATGATATTATATTATTATATATATAACACCTTAACTTGTTACTAGTTTCTGGATAGTATCCTTCAAAAAGTACACTGAAACATATGCCTATAGCTTAAACGCTTTAACTTCTTGTTACTAGTTTTTGGATATAATTCATTAAGTACGCAGAGTATTCCTTTATGACATTGAATGTTATATATATATATATATTATAGTTTCTACTCAACCTTTAACCCTTTAACTTATTGTTAATAGTTTCTATATATATATTTCATTCAGCACTAAAGATATTGAAGCTTTTCGATTATTATACAAAATATTTCCTACTAAAGTATTTTGATATTAATCATATATCATTAACTATTAAAGAAGAAACTCAACTGAACTTATCTTTCTTTAAGAAAGTACACTGAAACACGAGATTATATTATAATTATTATATGGTTATATATACCTTCCTTTAACTTTAACTTGGTACTAGTTTTTGGATAGTTTCCTTCAAAAAGTACACTGAAACATATGAGTATAGCTTAAACGCTTTAACTTCTTGTTACTAGTTTCTATATATATTCCATTAATCATCTAAGAAATTCAAGTTTTTCGATTATTGTAGAAAGTATTCCCTAGGAAAGTACATTGATTTCTAACATATTATAGATTCTACTCAACTTTTGCGGTTATAGTAAATAGCTTAAACCCTTCAACTTGTTACTAGTTTCTATATATATATATATTATTAAGCTCAAAAAGTCAGCCATACAATACAGACTATTCCTTTATGAAGTCAATTGAATATTATATATACATATTATAGTTTCTGCTCAACTTTTAACCCTTTAATTTCTTGTTACTAGTTTCTATATATATTCCATTAATCATTAAATATATTCAAGCTTTTCGATTATTGTACCAAGTATTCCCCACTAAAGTACACTGAACTCAAACTTATTATAGTGTCTACTCAACGTTTTCTATACTATAGCTAAGACCCTTTAACTTGTTCCTAGTTTCTGTATATATATCATAAAGAAGAAACTCAACTCAACTACACTTTCGATTATAGCAAGAAAGTACACTGAAACACAACCCTTTAACTTTGTTACTACTTTCTGTGTATATTTCATTAACATATTCAATATTTTCGAAGTACACTGAACTCCAACGTATTATACATCATTTCATTACAACCATACACTCAAAAAGTTTTTATCGCGTTTCATAGTTTAACTTAACTATTATTTAATGCTTGTTTCCCTTACTTTTCACATTTTGTTCACATTAAAGCGTGCTAAAAATTGCATTTTAATGAACCGCAATTAGGGCAAATATATTATTTACTAGTCGTTGTTGTTGTTGTTGTAACAGTCGCTGTTGCAACAGTTGCTGTTGCAGCTGATGTTGCAACTGCAACCAATTGCATATATGATAACAATTAATTTGGGGCCATTTGTTGTTGTTCTGCTGCAGCTTTTTGTGTTTGTGCAAATAAATTAGCTAAACTAAATGGTATGCCACGCCCACCACCCCGCCTCACCTCTCGCCTCACCTCTCGCGGCAATTACACGACACAGCGAAAAGTTCTTTTTGCAACGTTTTATCGCCAAATTGTTCATGCAAATTATAATTTATTCAAAATTAATTGGGCAAACGATGAAGAACAGACTCTCTACCCATCTCTCTTTGTCTCTCTCTTTGTAGCTATCTCTTTCACTCTCTATCTCTCTCTCTCCATCTCTCTCTCTTTTACTCTCTATCTAAAACCCTCATTCTCTTTCACTCTCTATCTCAATCTCCCTATTTCTGTATATATTCCTGTCTAACTCTCTCTCTAACTCTCTCACTCTCACTCTCTGTCTCTCTCTCTTTCATTCTCTCTTTTACTCTCTATCTCAATATCTACTTCTCTATCTATATTTCTCTCTATCTCTCTCTACGTATCTCTCTCACTCTATGTCTCTCTCAATATCTCTTTCTCTGTCTATATTCCTTTCTATCGCTCTCTACAAATCTTTCTCTATCTATCTCTCTCTTACCCTATCTCTATCTCTGTCTATATTTCTCTCTCTCTCTCTCTATCTCTATCTCTTTCACTCTCTCTCTCTCTCTCCCTTTTTGTCTCTCCATCTCTCTCTCTTTCACTCTCTATCTTAATCTCCCTTTCACTCTCTATCTCAATCTTCCTTTCTCTGTCTATATTCCTCTCTATCTCTCTCTACAAATCTTTCTCTATCTATCTCTCTCTTACCCTATCTCTATCTCCATCTATATTTCTTCTCTCTCTCTCTCGCTCTTTCACTCTCTATCTCAATCCCTCTTTTTCTTTCACTCTCTATCTCAATCTCCCTTTCTCTGTCTATATTCCTCTCTATATTTCTCTACGTATCTCTCTATCTATCTCTCTTTCCTTATCTCTCCGCTGGTCACTGATCTTTACTCTTTACTCTGCGCCCTTCACCCACTTGCACCACCCAACCACCTCTCCACCACCCACTTCTCCACCTGTTTAATGTCTCTGTCATTGTTAGGTCTCGGAAACCTTGTCTCATTTGACATGTGATAGTCGAGTGGTTGACGCGGCCGACACTGAGGTTTCCAGTTACACCTTGACTAAGCGAGTGCAAGTGTGTGTGAGTGTGTGTGTTGTGTGTGTGTGTTGTGTGTGTGTGTTGAAGGTTTGCTCTGTGGTTTTGCTAGCGTTTCCGCATTGAGCGTGTTCTCTTCACGCTGCGATTAACTTACCAAGGCCAAGGCACAAAGCACAAAGCTAATCATAAACTAGAAAACTTAAGATAAACAAGTTTTGAATGCATTGTTTAACTGTTTACTCTTCCCCTCTTCTCTTTGCAGAACGCAAGCTGTTCGTTGGCATGCTAAACAAGAAACTGAACGAGAACGACGTGCGCAAGTTATTCGAAGTTCACGGCGGCATTGAGGAGTGCACGGTGCTGCGGGACCAGAACGGTCAGAGCAAGGGTTGTGCCTTTGTCACATTCTCCACCAAGCACGCCGCCATCTCGGCCATCAAAGTGGTAAGTTCGAAGAGTACTCGAAACGGTTGAAAACTAATCCTAAACCCTGCGAATCCTTAGACTCTGAGTCAGAACAAAATCATGGAGGGATGCACATCGCCGCTGGTGGTTAAGTTCGCCGACACACAGAAGGAGAAGGAGCAGAAGAAGATACAGCAGATCCAGGCCAACTTGTGGAATCTTGCCACCAATATCAATATACCGTTGGGCCAGACGGCAACAGCGGTGTCCACACCAATACTGCCAAACCCACCGCAACAGCCGTCGCCCGTGTTGGGCGCCGATGCTCTGACACCGGCCAGCATTCAGTTGTTGCAACAACTGCAAACAGTCGGACTGCAGCAACAGCTGCTGCAAGGTAAGGCCAACAACAACAACAACAGCAACAAACAAACAAACACATAACTCGCATTAATTTACATTTTCGCTTATCATTCGTGTTGTTGTTTGTTTACAGCACTCACAGGCTTGGGTGCCGCCCAGCAGAATAACTCGTCGCAGGACACGGCTAATGCTGCAGCAGCAGCCGCCGCAGCAGGACTCCTGAATCCACTCTCCGTACAGAATCTGGCTGCGATTGCGGCAATGACACAACCCAATCTCACCAACTCGGCCAACTCGCCAGGCACCGCTCAGTTGACCAACACGGCGGCACTCTTATGTAAGTCGATAAGCCTGTATAAAACCAAATCCCATTTAACCAAATTCTAATCAACTAATTTCCATTTCTGTTTCCGGGAAACATCCAAAACCGTTAAATGTATCTATGTCAGCCTTTTCTTGACAGCTGTCAAATCAAATTTTAATGTGAAATGTATTTTCCGTTTTACCTCTACGTCTTATTTCCCTTTTATACCCTGAACCCAGCGAAAATGTGCAAAAGGGTATATTGGTTTTGTGCGGAAGTATGTAACAGGCAGAAGGAAGCATTTCCGATCCCATAAAGTATATATATTCGTGATCAGCATCAACAGCAGAGTCGATATAGTTTCGATAACTTTCCCGGTTTCCGATATACACATGTTATCGATAACAACAAAATCTTGAATTTGGAAAACTCCATAAAGTATATATATTCGTGATCAGCATCAACAGCAGAGTCGATATAGTTTCGATAACTTTCCCGATTTCCGATATACACATGTTATCGATAACAACAAAATCTTGAATTTGGAAAACTCCATAAAGTATATATATTCTTGATCAGCATCAACAGCCGAGTCGATATAGTTTCGATAACTTTCCTGGTTTCCGATATACACATGTTATCGATAACAACAAAGTCTTTAATTTGGAAAACTTTGTGATGCAAACATTAAACAAAATAATGACAATCTGTGAAAATTTTATTCAAATCGGTTAAGAAACACTTGAGATATCGAACATTGAAGTTAAGAAAGCATGAACCATAGGCGAATACACACACACATATACATATATATATATATACTTAAAGTACAGGGTTCAGGGTAGCGTCTAGTCGGGATTTCTCGACTATATTCTTCGTACTTGTTTTCTGTGTGTCTCTGCCTATCGATTCATACTTATTTTTAGACGCCTGTCGCTTAAGTTCTCCATAATTTATCTTATTACCTGACTGTCTTAATTTGTCTTTGAGAAAATTCACTGAATGCGAACTAAAAATAGTCGAAATTATTTCGCTTGAGTGAATCTGATTAATTTCAAATCGCATTAACGTTAAGATACAAATAGTTTACCTTAAGCTAACAAATAACAAATTTCTTCTCTTTCTCTCTCTTTCTATCTCTTTAACATTTATCAATGCTAACGAACCTTTATCAATGTGTGGATTTTGTGTTGTTTTTGTGTTTGTTTATGTGTATTCTGTTAAGCAGGTCTGTTGCGAAAAAAGGCAGCTGCCAAATTATCGAACGAGCTGCACACTACGAAAAAGAAGAAAAGTAAGTGAAAAGTGTTTGTTTCGAATATTTCTGCTCTCTGATTATGAGAAACCTTTTTGTTTCGAATATTTCTGGTCTCTGATTTTGAGAAACCTTTTTGTTTCGAATATTTCTGGTCTCTGATTTTGAGAAACCTTTTTGTTTCGAATATTTCTGCTCTCTGATTTTGAGAAACCTTTTTGTTTCGAATATTTCTGATCTCTGATTTTGAGAAAACTTTTTTTTTGGAATATTTCTGCTCTCGGATTTTGAGAAACCTTTTTGTTTCGAATATTTCTGCTCTCAGATTTTGAGAAACCTTTTTGTTTCGAATATTTCTGCTCTCTGAATTTGAGAAACATTTTTTGTTTCGAATATTTCTGCTCTCTGATTTTGAGAAACCTTTTTGTTTCGAATATTTCTGCTCTCTGATTTTGAGAAACCTTTTTTTTTAATATTTCTGCTCTCGGATTTTGAAGAACTTTTTCTTGGAATATTTCTGCTCTCTGATTTTGAGAAACCTTTTTTTTTTTGGAATATTTCTGCTCTCTGATTTTGAGAAACTTTTTGTTTGGAATATTTCTGGTCTCTGATTTTGACAGACTTTTTGTTTTCTTATTAACGTAAAGCAAGTAAAACGAAAAAGTTAAAATATTAATAGGGTTTAGCATCTCCTCTCGATTCACTCTTTGTGCGTTGTGTAACACTGCTCGCTCGCTCACGTGCCTGCTGCTGGCTTTACGTTGTCGTTTACGTCACGCGCGCTCGCAACGTTGATGGCCGTTAAGCAGCAACAGCCAGAAGCAGCAGCAGCAGCAGCCAGAAGCCGTTGAACGTGAACAAGTTACACTCGCTTCAGAAATTAACAACACGGAACTTATTGCAACAGTGTGGCAGCAACAACCAAAAGGGCAGTTACGTTGTGAGCGAAGGTGAAGGGGGAGGGTTGGGCAGGGACGGAGAGGACTTTGGCCTCATTGACTTTTAGCCGCGTTTCGCTTTGGGGGCAAATTGCAATGCTTCAAGTTCCACTTGCTGCTGGAAAGAGTTGAACATTCTTTCGCCTTGTGTATCACGTGGCACACACACACAGAGAGAGAGAAGAGGCTCAGGATTACTATATAAAAGAGCAGTAACTATAAAGAAGAGGTGCCTACCTCCATCCCTTACTCCTCTCCTCCCTCATCTGTTGCCATAAAAACGAATATACGAGTGCCGCAAAGAATTATGGCCTATCGCTTGCAATTTTCAATAGAAAGGAAAAAAAAGAAGTGTATCTAGGGCAAAGTAAAAGGTAAAAAAAAACTATAAATATTCAACTGCAGGACTTTTGGGACGAATATAAAATGTTTTTTCTAAGGAAAAGTTAAAAAGAGAAATTTGAAATTGAATTCTAAAGAATTTTCGCATCACTTTGAAACGTTTCAAGTTTTTTACTATATTTTTTTTGTATTATTTCAATCTTTAATTGTAAAGAAAGCTAGTGTGATTCTTACTTATTATTCCCACACACGTTTAGTTCCGACTTTAATCGTTTTCGGAGGTAATTGAGATTAAAATCAAGTTCAAATACATTTTATGTCTGGTTTTTATTTTTAGATTGTGTGCGGAAATTTCATTACTAATTCAATTCCGCTTTTCCGCACATCTTTGCGTTGTTGTAATGCCAAATGCAGCCATTCTTAAATATTTTAAGCACGAAAGCACCCCAAAAAAAAAGGGAGAAGAAGAAGAAGTTAAGCCAACACCAACTGCTTCCCCTTCCTGTTGACCCCCCGCAATTTGTTGCTCTTGGCTTAAGCTGTGCATTACCAAGTTAATTTCGCGAACAGCAGCAGCAAAGCGTGAAAGAACGAAAAAAATACAGAAGGAGAAAAGCAGAAAATCGCATTTTTGTTGTGTCTAAACTACAAGTTGGCGATTGCCACGCCCACTTCTTACGTCTACGCCCGCTTTTGTGCAGTTGTGCGTTCTCAACATGTGCCACTTGAACGATTTCCGCTTTCCACTTAATTTAATGAAATATTAAAAAAATCTTCTCAAAAAAAAAAAAAAACAATTCACAACAAAATGCGCCTATTTGCCACAGTGTGCATCCTTGCCCCCTATGTTTGGTATTGCCCATAATAAATGAACAAAGAAATGTACTAGAAAATTTGTTTGGGTTTGTTTTAGCCATTTGCCAGGCTCTCTCTCTATTTGTGTTGTTTGTTGTTTGGTTGTTGACCAAACGAAACATAAACTCGACAACAAAATCACTTTTGAAGTTCACTTTTTTTTTTGGCCATGTTGTTGTTGTTGCCAGTTGCCAGTTGGCCATGTTTCCATATATACTCTGCAAATTTGTTGTTGTAGTAAAATGGCCCAAAACCAAATGGCGCTTGAGGCTTTTGTGTTAGCTGCAAATTGTTTATGGCAAACGCATCGCACACCAGAAACTCGTTGCAAAATATATCCAAAAATTTGTTTTTGCCACACACACAGATTGCCTCATAATTGTTGCCAGATTTTTACTGCCATTCTCTCTTTGTGTGTGTGTGTGTGTGCGCGCGCGTGTGTGTGTGTAAATTGATATTGCAAATTGTGTTGTGAAGGGTATTTCGATAGTAAAAATGCCAACAAGATTTTTATGGTGTTTGACAATAGAAGTTTTCTGTGTAATTAAAGAATATGACATGACAACTTTTGATGCGAAATTGTTATAGAAAACTATAGAAACAAGAACGAAGAGTATTAGAAATGGGGAACTACTATAGAAGACTATAGAAACTAGAACTTTCAGTAGTTTATAAAGGAAATTGCTAGAGAAAACTATAGAAACTAGAACGAAGAGTATTGGAAATGGGGAAATACTATAGAAAAGTATAGAAACTAGAACTTTGAATAACTAAATTGGGGAATTACTTAGAAAACTATGTAAACTATAACTTTGAGTAACTAAAATGGGGAATAGAATACGAGAAATGAGAACTTTGAGTAGCTTATATAGGGAATTCCTAAAGAAAGCTATATAAACAAGAATGAAGAGTATTGAAAATGGGGAAATGCTATAAAAAACTATGGAAACTAGAACTTTCAGTACCTAAAGCATCTAGAAAACTGTAGAAACTCGAACTTTCTGTAACTAAATTGGGGAATTACTATAGAAAACTATATAAACAAGAACTTATAGTAGCTTATATAGGAAATTCCTAGAAAAAATTATGTAAACAAGAACTTTGACTATTGGAAATTGGGAATTACTATAGAAGTATATATAAACTGCAACTTTCAGTACCTAGAAAACTATTGAAACAAGATCTTTGAGTAACTAAAATGGGGAATAGAATACGAGAAATGAGAACTTTCAGTAGCTTATATAGGAAATTCCTATAGAAAACTATATAAACAAGAACTTTCAGTATCTAAAGTACGTAGAAAACTATTGAAACAAGAACTTAGAATAACTAATGTGGGGAATTCCTATAGAAAACTATGTAAACTAGAACTTTCAGCAGCTTAAGTTGCATGGAACTTAAACTAATGACAACAAATACTTTTTACCGATTATAACGCTTTAGATGCTGTTTCTTTCACCAACTCAATATATTCACATTCACATTCACAACTTCTTTTTAACACAAAAAAACTCACCAAAAACATAAAAGAAACAAAAGCAGAATCAACTAAATCCTTTAACAATCTCGAGTGCATCCAATTCTAAAAAGTTTTTTGTACCCCAAAAAAACGAAATACAGAAACTAAATCGAAAAGAGAGAGAGTGAAAGAGCGAGAGCGAGATAGGGAAGTGCTAGAAACGAAAAATCTTAATCAAAGTTTGGTAAAGTGAAGTAAACTATGTAGTTTATAACTCTTTCGTATGATGTTTTTTGCCGTTGTTGTTGTTGTTGTGTTGGGGGTTTCGGTTACTCCGTTTCCTTGCGTTATCCACTCCGTTCTCAACACGGCTCTCCATTACGTTTGTTTATACACTTTTTCGCTCCTTGCACTTCGAAATCAACAGCAACAGCAACAATAACAACAGCCAACAAAAGTCTTCAAGAGTGCAACAAAATACACAAAAGTCTTGGGTTTGAAATTTTTGCAGAGCTGAAAAGTTAAGTTGCCAATGGGCAGGAATTAAAAGGATAGAGAGCGAGAACACACAACCAGATCCTGCTAACATTAAACAATACCAAATAGTTTTAGGCGCTTCAACTGTGTGTATGTGTGCGAGTGTGTGTGTGTGTGCGTGTGTGTGTCTTAGTTGTTTTGTTATTATTGGCCTGGCCAAAAGACTCAGTGTTTGGCTCTTGGCCATGACATGTGTTGCATGCTTCATACTTTACTTACACTTGCGACTTTTCTCCTCCTTCTTCCTTTTCCAACAACAACAAACAATTAAAACAATTTCTTCAATTTCTTCAATTTCTTTTCAAATATGCAAAACTTTTATTGCCAAGTTCTTAGTTATAGCTTTCAGCTTTAGCTACAGTTGGTGTTGCATACTTTTGTGAGTCTGTGCTATGCTCTGTTTTCGAGTGGGGTAAAGGGTATATACACAAGGATTAGTTTTGAAAGGGAAAGCTTCTTAAATGATTAGTTTGAGATATAAAGGGAAAGCTTCTTAAATGATTAATTTGTGATATAAGAAAAGTTCGATTTGAATATTCATTGTCATTCGAATCTTAGAGAAGTTCGATTTGAATATTTCATTTTAATTCGAATTTTAGAAAAGTTCGATTTGAATATTCATTTTCATTCGAATCTTAGAAAAGTTCGATTGGAATATTTCATTTTAATTCGAATTTTAGAAAAGTTCGATTTGAATATTTCATTGTCATTCGAATTTTAGAAAAGTTCGATTGGAATATTTCATTTTCATTCGAATCTTAATCAACATTCTAAATAACATTTCAGAGAAGTCTTCTTCTGTTATTGAACTGTTAACAGAGTATTTTTTAGTTGCGATCTTGCAACCTTGCAGCAAACACACCTGTTTTTTATAGTTGCCAAACACACACACATACAAACACACATACACCTATACACACACACACACATACACATACACACTCATATACATACACAATCTAGTTGTCTGCTCTTCAGTTTGGCAAGCTGTTAAATTAATAATGTAGCGTCCCTCACCTTACCTAAAAAAAGAATTGATTGCAACACCTAAAGTCAAAGTGTGTGTGTGTGAGTGTGTGTATGGTAGTGTGTGTGAGTGTGTGTGTTACTGTGTGTGTGTGTGGGAGAAAGAAGAAGTGAACTCCTACTCCTGCTCCTGCTCTTGCTTTTGCTTTTGCACATGGGTAAAAACTTTTGAAATTAAATCTGTAAAATCTCGCAAAAGTTTCGACAGCGCCTTTGAGTGTGTGTGTGTGTGAGAGTGTATGTGTGTGTGTGTGTTTGTGTGTGTGAGTCGAGTTCTTTGAAGAACTTTTCGTATAATTTTGTATGGCATGGAAATAATTGCAACTTGCCAGCGAGAATGCAAACTTTCAACTCTCTCTTTCGCTCTCCTGCTCAGAAAAAGTCGCCATGGCGAGCTGACATCATAACTTGTTATTAGCCAAATTAGTTATCAAATGCACTGGACGCTCATTGTCAGCGAACGCACACACACACACACACACACAGACACACACACGCACAGTTATTCAAATGCAAAACTCATTAATAACAAGCAGCTTAGGACACACAGAGAGGGGTAGGGAAGGGAGGGAGGGAGGAGTCGCGAACTGAACTGAACAAACCACAAAATTGCATTGCATGACGGCGACGGAGGGGCCAACATCGAAGGGGGGAGGGGAGGGCAAAAACAACTAAATAACAAACAACAGGCGTCAAATTACACAAAACACAAACCAGACCTCTAAACACACACACACACACACACTGATACACACACACACAGTGATACCGATGGGTGCCACATGGCGTATGAACAACAAATTAATTTCAGATTTATACTTAAATATGTTTGTATATTGTTTTTGTGTGGATTTTCCTATGTGTGTGTATTGTGGTGTGGTTGTGTGTGTGTGTGTGTGTGTGTTTGTGTGTGTGTGTGTGGTTGTGTGTGTGTGTGCAAAATATAATCAAATGTCGCCCGCGTGGTGGCATGTGTAAAATTCGATGATTAATTACGTCTGACGACGAGTTGCGTCAGTAGGTAAGGGGCAAATGGAGTAGTTACTGACCCTGAAGAGGTCAAAAACTAAACCAATTAAATCATTGAGTGCATCCAATAATAAATAATGTGTAGCAATAAATAAGCAACATAATAATTATATATAAAATCGTATAATGATAAAAAATAAACTTCAACTTTTTAACGATTCGTTAACTAAGCTAAACTGTTGCAAACACTAACGAATTTTCACTAACGAATTCACACTACCAACGAATATACTCCCTCCTATATATATCTAACAAATTACACACACACCTACTAACACACCTTGCCACACACACCTTGCCACACGCATATTAAAACGCAACGCGATTTTAATTTCGTTATGGCAAATTTTGGGTTTCGCCAAAAATGTAATTTACTCTCGGCTGTCCCAGCTGCCACACGCCTAACTAAACTTGCAACACACGCAACATGCAACATTCATTGCTCTGTATATATATATATAACTATAAATTTTTCGTGTTTGTTTTTTCACAGGGTCCGATCCGAATCCATTGGCATCGGCGTATATGTCAACAGCCGCTGGATTACCGCAATTTGGAAGCTCCGCCGCCCTGTCCACCTCCCCGCTGGCCAGCGTAGCGCTGAGCGCCGCTGCGGCCGCTGCTGCGGGCAAGCAGATCGAAGGTGAGTGACGATTCGGTGGGGAATTGGTAATGGGGGAAGTAAGGGGGTGTAGTCTCTGGTTGGGCATTGCAATTGGGCAATTGGTGAATCGCATGAGCGTGTGAATTGGGTCTGTAGATACCCTGTTATAGTTAAATGTTCATCTCGTGTTCATGCAACCTTATGTTGCATGTTGTTAGCGGGGCATTTTCCCGGTCGTTAACATTCTCTTTGAACATCTCTACTTGTTTTTACCACTGCTGCTGCTGCTGCTGCTGCTGCTGTTGCACACAAATAGAAATGTCTAAATGCCAGACATTTTGATAAATGCTCTCAAATGTCCTGTCAAGCATTTCAGTACAGTCAGACAGACAGACAGACAGTCAGTTCGTCATTCAGTCAGTTTCTCATTCAGTTGAGTATTACATAAAACTAAATGTTGCAGTTTTTGCTAGCTGCTGCTGTTGCAACTACTACTGTTGTTGTTGCAACATCAGATGCATTAACCCGCTCATCGCTGTCAGCGTCATTCGCATTCGCATCCATTCTGCGGTTTTGCTGCTGCTGCCACCGAAGCTGAAGCTGAAGCTGCCTTTTGCGCGCCTGTCATGCAACCCGTTTCGTTGTCAATCTACTTAGTTATTTGCTGCTGCCGCTGCTGCTACTGTTGCAGGATTAATCTTTCATTAGTGTGTGTGGTTGTGTGTGTGTGTGTGTGTGCGTGGGAGTTGCTATTGGGAAAAAGCGCTCTGTGAAAAAAAATGATGGCTGTTGCATGGTTGCCATCATTTATCAAACCAGTTATTGGGGCCAGTTGTCAGTGTTTGGGGCAAAAGAAAAAAGAAACACATTAAAAAATTGCTAAAAATGATGGCTGGAAAAAAGAAAGATTGTTTTTATTACAACTGAAATAAGCAGGAAAATAAATAGGTTATGATATATGTATATATCTATGATATATATATATTATATCATAAAGTTATCTGTGAACATTTCTTACTACGATTTCTTCGATTTCATTCGCTTAACGAATGTCTAACAGATTAGAAACCTGATATATATATTATAGCGTAACGTTCTTACTACGATTTCTTCGATTTAATTCGTTTTACGAGTGAAAGATTGTTTTTATTACGAGCCTGAAAGTAAATAGGTTATGATATATATATTATATATATATATATATATCTGCGAATATTTCTATCTTTTTGCCAAACGATTTCATCGATTTCATTCGCTTCACGAATGTCTAACAGATTGGAAGCCTGATATATATATATATATATTAAAGCGTTAAGTTATCTGTGAATATTTCTTACTAGGATTTCTTCGATTTAATTCGCTTTACGAATGAAAGATTGTTTTTATTACAACTGAAATGAGCAGGAAAATATATAGGTTATGATATATGTATGTATCTATGATATATATATATTATATCATAAAGTTATCTGTGAACATTTCTTAGTACGATTTCTTCGATTTTATTCGCTTATCGAATGTCTAACAGATTAGAAACCTGATATATATATATTATAGCGTAACGTTATCTGTTGATAAAAAGAAAGATTGTTTTTATTACGAGCCTGAAGATAAATAGGTTATGATATATATATTATAGAGTAATATTATCTGAATATTTCTACCTTTTTGCCCAACGATTTCATCGATTTCATTCGCTTTACGAATTTCTACTAGATTAGAAACCTGATATATATATATTATAACGTAACGTTATCTGTTGAAAAAAAAAGATTGTTTTTATTACGAGCCTGAAAATAATTAGGTTATGATATATATATATTATAGCGTTAAGTTATATGTGAACATTTCTTACTACGATTTCTTCGATTTACGAATGAAAGATTGTTTTTATTACGAGCCTGAATGTAAATAGGTTATTATATATATATTTTATATTTTATTTCTACCTTTTTGCCAAACGATTTCTTCGATTTCATTCGCTTTACGAATGTCTAATATAATAAATATATTTATAAATATATATATTATAGCGTAACCTTATCTGTGATTATTTCTATCTTTTTTGCCAAATAATTTCTTCGATTTCATTCTCTACGAATGTCTAACAGATTAGAAACTTAAACTCAATTCGTTTCCTTCCCCAAAGCCGACTTTAAAACAGTTGCTACAAATCCTCACTTGTACTTGTGTGAGCTTTTCAATTGAAAGGAGCAGAACTGAAGAAGAGTTGGGAAAAATCAATAGGATCAATCATCTTATACTACATTTGCCTGACACAAATGCATTTGGCGAGGGGTTTGGCTCTCGGATTCGAAACTAATGCGAATTTATCTGAACGAGCAGCTTAAATTTTTATCAGCTTTTGACACAGTGTAAATATTAGACACACTTGACACACAATTCCATTAGTCAGGACGTGAAATGTCGATATCACAGAAATATTGCAACCCAAAAAGAAAAAAAAAAACATACAAACAAGGAGAGGAGAACTGCGCTTTGGCACACATAACATTCAAGTTACGAAAACGATTGCGAGGGCAGTTGTGGGGGGAGGTGTAGCGTAGTAGGGTTGTCGCATGTCAGTGCTAAGCAGATAGCAGCCAGCTAGCAAGCGAGCAAACAAAGGCGATGACGAGGACGAGGAGGAGGAGGAGAGACGATAAGAATGGCGATGCTGAAGCGAAATGCAACGGAAAATGTTTTGGCGTTGCACTTTTTGCCATATTTCCGGTTACATAAGCAACAACAGACTCCTTCGAGGGGGTGACAAGAGGGGAGAGAACATTTAGCGGGAGCGCGAGCTGAGCCAAATACATAAACATACATGCACAACACAACAAGTTTGTGAGTTGTAAGGAGTGAAGTAAGCAGGGAAGTAAGAAGGGAAGTAACCAGTGAAGAAGTAAGCAGGGAAGTAAGCAGGGAAGTAAGAAGTGAAGTGAGCTGGGAAGTAAGCTGTAAAGTAATCAGTGAAGTAAGGAGTGAAGTAAGCAGGGAAGTAAGGAGTGAAGTAAGCTGGGAAGTAAGCTGTAAAGTAAGCTGTAAAGTAAGGAGTGAAGTAAGAGGTGAAGTAAGGAGTGAAGTAATCAGTGAAGTAAGCAGGGAAGTAAGAAGTGAAGAAGGGAGTGAAGTAAGGAGTGAAGTAAGGAGTAAAGTAAGGAGTAAAGTAAGGAGTAAAGTAAGGAGTAAAGTAAGGAGTAAAGTAAGGAGTAAAGTAAGGAGTAAAGTAAGGAGTAAAGTAAGGAGTAAAGTAAGGAGTAAAGTAAGGAATAAAGTAAGGAGTAAAGTAAGAAGTAAAGTAAGGAGTAAAGTAAGGAGTAAAGTAAGGAGTAAAGTAAGGAGTAAAGTAAGGAGTAAAGTCAGAAGTGAGGTAAGGAGTGAGGTAAGGAGAGAAATAAAAAGTGAAGTGTAAGAGGTGAAGTAAGAGGTGAAGTAAGGAGTGACGTAAGGAGTGAAGTAAGCAGGGAAGTAAGAAGTGAAGTAAGAAATGAAGTAAGGAGTGAAGTAAGAGGTGAAGTAAGCAGGGAAGTAAGAAGTGAAGTAAGAAGTGAAGTAAGGAGTGAAGTAAAGAGTGAAGTAAGCAGGGAAGTAATGAGTGAAGTAAGCAATGAAGTAAGGAGTGAAGTAAGAGGTGAAGTAAGCAATGTGTATGTGTAGAGTAGAGAAGGGGAGATGCATGCATTCGGATGTTTGTTATGAAACTATGCGATTCACATACTTAGGAATTTATGAGCGAAAGTTTCGCTACCTTATTCTGTTCATTCGGTTCATCATCTTCAAGTTTTTAAAGTTTGAAACATTGCAAGCATATGAATATTATAATATCTAAGACATATATATGTACTTTTCTCTCTCTCTCTCTCTCTCTGTCACAATCAATTGCATAACTTTATCTCACTCTATTTGTGACATTTTCAAAACGAAAACATTTCAAATATGTACACACACACACACATATAGTATAGTCATATGTTATGTAGCATATTTATGTACATCTGACTTGTGAGAAATATATATATATATATACATTTTTTTGCAGTTGGTTGACTTTTCTACAGCTGCATCTTTTTCTCTTTCTCTTTCTCTGCCTTTGTGTTTTTGTTGCTTGTTTGCTTTTGGCTGACTCATGATGTTGCCCAAAAAAGAAAAGCTTCCCTTGTGGCCAACAAAAACATGCACACAACAACAATAACAACAGAAGAAGCAGAACACAACAACACACACTCACACTCACACAACAACACACACTCACACACACATACGTTCATACACACATAAGTTGCTCGCATTCAAACAAATTGCGCATGTTATGCGACATGCGAGCTGCCATGTTTACGCCTCCATTGCTTCGCCCCCTCCTTTTCTACCCCCCACCCCTCCCTGCCACGCTTGACTGCATCTGGGTTAGAACTACTCCACACTGATGTGTGTTTCTTGTTCTTAACTTTTCTTTCATAAAGTGGCGGCAAAACGAAAACTTATGCTGCGTGCGGGGGATAATTAGTCTCGTCGAATTAGTTTTTGTCTGGTAATTGGAAGTCGGAAAAAGAATCTGAGTACAAATATAATTGAGTTAGAGTTGAAGATATTGGCTTTATCATTAGCGTTAGCTAATCAATCAGGTATCGATAGCTAAACTTCCTCGAGAAGTTGCAATTGTTGAGAGTTGAAGTTCTTGTCTTGACTTGATTAAAACAATCTATGCCTAACTTTTCATCTAGGATGGAAGATTGAAGAATGAATATAAATATTTTAATAATAATATGTTATGGATAGTTAGTAAAACTAGCTTATCTCAGGATCAGCATACATAGAAATCGTGAATCTAAAGCTCCTCATTAGCTTATCTTATTCTGCATAAACTTTTTTTCAACTCTTCAGCTTTTTAGCTTCTTTTTTTTAGCTATTATTCAAGCTCCTACTTAACTGCTTGTTAACTGTAGCATACATTATAGCGTCGCGTCTCGTCTGGCTTATTCAGTTAACTCAAAATCATTATGTTATCCACCCCCCTCCGCTCTCCTTCCGCCCTCCCACACCCACATTATGCCTTGCTGCATTGCGTTGCAGCCAGCCACAAAACCAAATGTTATATATATGCAACAAATTTAACCACACGGTTTCCTATTTTATTTTATTCCTTTTTTGTTTTGTTTTCGTGGCTTCTTTTGCCGACACCACAAATAAACTTCCTGTTTCGTTTTTTTTCTGGCTTTGCTATGTGCGGCTTTTTCTATGTGTGTGTGTGTGTGTGTGTGTGTGTGCGAAAAACGATTTCCTATATTGCATTTTGGTCTTCCGTTGAGCAAAGATGCCGCATCCGTTACCAGCTTTCTTGTCTCCTTCCTGCTAGTCATTTTTTTATAGTTCATCCTATTGATGCACATGCACACAAACAGATACGAGATATATATGTATATATATATATGTTTGTAGTATATATATATATATCTTTCAAACATGTTTGCTAACAAGCAGAGCAAGGCCAACCACAAACATTTCGATGCTTGCGAGCTTGTTCGCTCTTCTTCTTGCTATTGTTCGCATTTCAATTCGGATCTCAAGGGCATTTGGTTCAGCGTAAAAGTGGAATTTATTTGACAACATCTATATATAACATCTGTAGCTAGCTTTATTGATTTTGTCACACATATATAGATACAATCTTGAAGCATTATCTTTTGCCATATGTCGCCAATTCTCATAATCACTCACTCACTCACTTTCTTTCTTTCTTTCTCTGTTCGTTGTCCGAATCCGCAGTTGAATTGAAAGTCAAGTTCGTTCGTTGCATGTTGCATGTCCGGCTTCAAAAGTCGCAAATCTTTTTTTTTGACTTCCTCTCGGGTCACATGAGTGTGTGTGTGAATGTTGTGTGCCTCTCTCGTTCTCCCCTCTCCATCTGCTTATTTTATATTCCCCACTTCCGGCTTTTGCACATGACTTTAATCTGCCTGCATCCGTTTTGGTGGCTTCTTTTGTTGTTGTTGTTGTGCTCCCATCGTTTGTCATTGTCATGCATATTTGTCTGAGTGTAGCCTCGCATTTAAATACAGTTACAAAAATGTTACATTGTAATAAAATGCACAAATATCTATGTTATAATCATAAACGAATGCTTTGATATTTATTTTCATGTCAGTTTTGCTTTAAACTTTATTATACGAAAAAAAACATAGAATAATATTTTTATAAATTTATTTTTTTATTTCACATACTTTTAGTTTATCTCCTCGTTCTTTAGCTTCTTTGCCTCGTCTGGTCTTTATACATTTTTTCTCATCTCCTCGCTTACTTTTTCCTCATTCTTCTGGTTTTTTTTTTGTGCTTTACACTTCCTGCTTAATTTGGTGCCTGTCGTCTGGTCCTGTCTACATGCTTATAACTTGTTTCCTGTTGTTGTTAACTCTGCTTTTGCTTCTGCTTCTTTTTTACATTGCTGCTGTTGTTGTTGTTGTTCTTGGTCATGTTGTCATTTGATAAATTTCACATGCTGAGAATTTATCCTCGCCCCACACAAATTGTTGTTGCCTGTTCTATTCCTCTTGCCGTTATTGCCTTCCGCATTCCGCTTCTCCCCCAACACAGATTGCAGAAATCTGCTGCATTTTTTTGCAGCAACTTCGATTTCAGATTTTGCATTCGCCAAGCTAAAAACCAGGCGAACAGCAGACAGTATTGAGAAAATTTACTTTGATCATCTGAAAATTCCATAAATACTAGATATTACGAAAAACTCGTAAAATCTCATGGTGAAATATAAAAACTAATAAAAAAATACTAGATATTACGAAAAACTCGTAAAATCTCATGCTGAAATATAAAAAATAAAAAAAAAATACCAAAATAAAAAATACTATATATTACGAAAAACTCGTAAAATCTCATGATGAAATATAAAAACTAATAAAAAAAATACTAGATATTACGAAAAACTCGTAAAATCTTATGCTGAAATATAAAAAAAAATAAAAATATACCAAAATAAAAAAAAACTAGATATTACGAAAAACTCGTAAAATCTCATGCTGAAATATAAAAAATAATAATATATTACGAAAAACTCGTAAAATCTCATGATGAAATATAAAAACTAATAAAAATAATACTAGATATTACGATAAACTCGTAAAATCTCATGCTGAAATATAAAAAACAATAATAAAATACCAAAATAAAAAAATACTAGATATTACGAAAAACTCGTAAAATCTCATGCTGAAATATAAAAAATACCAAAAATACTAGATATTACGAAAAACTCGTAAAATCATGTCTATTTATAACCAATAATAAAAAAAAATAAAAAATACAAAAAATACTAGATAAAAATCATGCTGAAATATTACAAATAATAAAAAAAATACTGAAGTTAATTAAATTTTAAAAATATATTTTTATTAATTTGTATTAGTGTAGCTTTATCAGTCCCACGCATACATACTGACATACAATACTGTATATCTAAATCTTTCACAATTTCAATAGTTAATACGCATAAACGATATGTTAAATATATTGTTATTAGCATTTAATACATTATATATTGTATAAGAAGCAATGTCATCTCCCTGAAACAAAAATGTAATGTATTGCGTAAGGAACTTAGAATTTTATGCAGAGATACGTTATAGAACAACAATGAATACTGTACATCACACAAATAAATAAAAATATATTTTAAAAATTTAACTTCAATGTTTTTTTTTTATTATTTATTATATTTCAGAATGATTTTACGTAATATTTTTGATATTTTGGTATTTTTCGTAATATCTAGTATTTTTTGGTATTTTTCAGATGATCAGTTTTTACGAGTTTTTCGTAATATATAGTATTTTTGGTATTTTTAAATATTTTTGCACTTTTTAGGATTTTTCTTCAATTTTTTGGAATTTTTGGTATTTTTTGGTATTTTTGTATTTTTTGGTAGTTTTTGGTATTTTTGGTATTTTGGTATTTTTTGGTATTTTTTGGTATTTTTCAGACGATCAAAAAGTCAATTTTCTCGATACAGTTCTGTCTGGCTACCAGGCGCACAGAATTCAGCAATAGGCTAATCTGTAACTTAAAATGTTAACTAACAGCAGCTGAGCTGTTGAGCGTAAGAGCGAATGAGCGGCTGAAATATATGAGTGAAAACTCAAAGATCAGTTTGACCTTGAGCTCTGTACTTGAGCCATTTTTGTTAATTCTAACTTTGAAGAGTTACCTGCTGCTGACTTCTGTGCGCCTGGTATTTCACTTGGCGAATGAATGTTAAAATTAACCGAAAATTGCCAATTTTACTTTTTTCAGCATGAAATATATTTTTTGGATTTTTTCAGATGACCAAAGTAAATTTTCTAGATACAGTTCTGTCTGTGAAATACCAGGCGAACAGAATTCAGCAGCAGGCTGATCTGTAACTTAAAATGTTAACTAACATAACTGAAAATGTTAACTAACATAAAATGTTAATTAACATCACTCAAAATGTTAACTAACATGACTGAAAATGTTAACTAACATAACTCAAAATGTTAATTAACATAACTCAAAATGTTAACTTAATTGAAAATGTTAACTAACAGAGTTCCACCTGCTGCTGACTTCTGTGCGCCTGGTATTTAACATAGCGAAATAACCCGAAAATGGCCAACGAGAAAAATAAATTTGACTGCTGTGGGGTTGGGAGGGTAAAATAAGTTCAATGACAACAAAATTTTATTTTTTATATTGATTTTTATTATATTTTTTAAATTTCTTTTCTTTTTATACAGAGTATATATATAGCATATATATATTATATATATTTAATTGCGTAGTTTATAAAATTTACAATTTTTACAGACTTAACAGCTGAAGCTTAACAGCTAATGTGCAGCTTAAATATAACTATATATCTAACTTTAAACAGTTTCCTGCTTAAATAAAGATACAGAAGCTTGACATTAATTGTTTCATATATGGAATTTATATATATATACAGACATTCGTATACTCTATCCCTTTGTATTGTCCTGGCAACAATTTCAGCTTTGCTTATGATTAATTTCTTGCTTGTCAAAGGCTTAATTCAATAACAAAGTATTTTTTGAGCATCACTCAACTCTAGCTAATTAACAGCACCAACACACATACACACCCAAACACACACACACACACACCTAAACACACATACACACACACACACCTAAACACGCACACACACAGAGTAACAACATGTGAAGGAACAAAGCAACGAGAGAGAAAAGTCAATTAACAAATATGAAAGACTCGATTTTGTATGGGCGCAGCTCAATATCTTGCGGCCATAAAGCAACAATAGCCAAGCACAACGTGGCGAGGGGGTTAATTGGTGGGTGGAGGGGGTGAAGGGGAAGTGCCTCTTAATTTTCCTTTTCAATTTTATAATCGCATCAGTCAACTCGAGAGACTAACTAACCAGCGTTGTCCTTTGATTTGTGCCTCTGATGTTGCTGTTGTTGTTGTTGCTCTTGTTGTTGTTGCTCTTGTTGTTGTTGCTGTTGTTGCTGTTGCACTTGCCGAAGCACAATTCAATCAAACTAAACTTGTGGGCGTAGAGAGGGGAGGGGAGGTGTGTGGCATGTGCTGTAGTCGCGCGGCAAAGCTGACAAAAGATGTATCAATGTTATTAATAGTGTTGCTGATGTTGTAGTTGTTGTTGTTGTTGCTGCTGTTGTTGTTGCTGTTATTGTAGTTGTTGTTGGGAAACTATGATGGAGTTGACATGCAACATCAGCAACAACATCGAGGAGAAGGAGAAGGCACACAAAGTTATTTGATTACAGTGCGCCATGCATTATGGGCTTATATGCATGTGGGCGTTGTGTATATGGGGGCGTGGCACATGCATCAAAAGAACAGGGGCCAAGCCGAGTCGAGCATGATGTATGTACATACATTGCCTATTGCTGTTGTTATCCTTGGCCGAACACATTGCATTTATGATAGCGTTGATGTGCAGGCATTGCAGATTAATTACGTATACGCAACAAAAGGATGAGAAAGTGTTGAGGAGGGGGAGGAGTGAGAAGTTGAGCCTATTTGTTACTGCTTGTTAATCGGATTTTCAATGTTTTAAGTCAACAACTTGAAGTGTCTTCAGGACTTCGAAAACAGTTTTCAATACTTGATTCCTAAATCCTGTTTGAAACGTTTCTTAACCTTAAAGTTCCTGATTCCTGATTGAATCGTTCCTTAACCTTAAAGTTCCTGATTCCTTTTTGAATCGTTCCTGAACCTTAAAGTTCCTTTTATTTGCTGTCTGTCTGTCAACAGTCATTTTGATATCATCTCTCTTCTCTTTGTGGTTCTTATCTCTAGCAATGAGCAATTAATTAACCTTACACACACACGCACACAACACACGCACAACACGCACAACACACACACTCGCACACACTCGAATTTGAGCAGACAAAAGCTAAAATTATACCTACGTTCAGGAGCGAAGGAGCTGAGGAGATCAGGCAGTGCTGATTGCCAAAACGGATGCGGAAATGATGT
Source organism: Scaptomyza reducta (assembly GCA_035044485.1). Classification (NCBI taxonomy): domain Eukaryota; kingdom Metazoa; phylum Arthropoda; class Insecta; order Diptera; family Drosophilidae; genus Scaptomyza; species Scaptomyza reducta. The sequence continues at coordinate 42,271 of JAWNNV010000838.1, forward strand.
GCCCAAGTAGCTCCCTCTCTCTCTCTCTCTCTCTCCCTCCCTGTGTATGTGTGGGGGCGTGTGACATTTTGTTTAGCAGCACGTGCCGCGAACTGTCGCTGGCGTTGCATATTAACAGCTGATGCTTGCCTCGTCCTTGCTCGCGTCCTGCTGCGGTTTGCACTTTTCGTGCAATTTACTGTCAGTGCCAGCCCAACCAACAGTCAACAGCTGCAACTTTAGCTGTTGTTGTTGTTGTTGATGTTGGCTGTCGCCCATCTATTAAGGTTTTCACTTTCGAGCGCTGCTCTCTCTTAATGACGCTTTAAGCGTGGCATGCGGCAAAGTTGCTGCAACGAGTTGTTGCCAGTTGGCATTCTGCGGTTTTTGTCAATTTGCCAAACTAATTTGCAAGCCAGCTCAAAAGTTAGAACAGTTGCTGAAGAATGCCTAGATAGAGTAGGGATATCAAGGACTTTCAGAAACCCTTTAAAGCTCACTACTTACCCAAAATTTTCTTTGATTGTTTCTTCCTTGCAGGACCTGAGGGCTGTAATCTGTTCATATACCATTTGCCGCAGGAGTTCACGGACACGGATCTGGCATCGACGTTCCTGCCCTTCGGCAATGTCATCTCGGCCAAGGTGTTCATCGACAAGCAGACGAGTCTCTCCAAATGCTTTGGATTCGTGTCCTTCGATAATCCCGAATCGGCCCAGATGGCCATCAAGGCCATGAACGGCTTTCAGGTGGGCACCAAGCGCTTGAAGGTGCAGCTCAAGAAGCCCAAGGATGCTTCGAAACCCTACTGAAGTCAGCGTCACCTGAGGAGAAGAAACGAAGAAGAACAAAGAGAAAATCTAGCAACAGGAACAACAATAGCTAAAAGAGCAAAAAAAGAAAAACAAGAAGAGGAAAATGTTTAATAAGAAGAATCCAACCGAATTTTTGTCAAATGGAGTAGTTTAATCACATTTCAAAGCGAGTTAACCGTGTGGAGCGCGCGTGTTTCAAGTATAAAACCAAAAAACAAACAAAAAAAAAACCCAGTCAAGAAACCTACGTTGTACGTATTAAACCCTCCTATAATAAAAAAAAAATACTGAAAACCTTAAAAAAAATACCAAATGAAAGACATGAATTTGTGCCAAAAAAAAAAAAAAGAGACCGCAACAATATGTATAGCTATTTCGCACGTTAAATGTTGAAGTTTAAACAAAATTCGTAAATCGATACCCTATAAATTAAAGTGCCTTAGTTTAGCGTTTAGTTTGTAGCACATATCTATATATATATATTTGTCAAACACTTTTTGTTTGTTGCGCTTTTGAAGTTACTTTCGTAAAAAAAAAAACAAAAATACCAATCTTTAACGACACTTTTGATTTTGTTTTAAGCTGTTGTCGTACACTAAAAGAAATCATTTTTTCTGTACACACTTTTGATCGAATATGACTCACCACAAATATTTAATCTGTTTCAAGTGTTAGTTTCTTAAGTTTCACACATCAAAACATATGAGAAGAAATATTATATTTGAAAAAAAAACGATGTATTTAAAATACTTTTCCCCATACATACTACTTGTCTCTGTTTCATTTGTTCATCTCATGGATGTCAAGTCTCAAGTCACAAGTTTTGAATTTCGTTTCCTGAATTTCTGAAGTTCTCAACTACTTATACTATATATACTAATACACACATCTTACACACACATAACTCTCAATATATATATATATATATATTTGGTTACTTTGTTTTGTTAAATGGATTACCTTTATTTTCTTTATACGCTCAATGCGTATATATTATTATTTTTTAAGTGCCTTTAATGAATTGTTAAAAACTAAAAACAAAAACTAAAAAAAAAAAAAATACCAAAATTTTTATTTGTACTGAATGGAAAGAACAATGTTTTTTTGTTATACACTTAATGATCATTACTATTACTCAATAATCATTATAAATATATTTCGTTTAGTTTTAATGCGCTACAAAATTGTTTAGTATTAATGTCAGAAAAATACAACAACAACAATATTTTAGTTGATTTTCAAACCATGAATTTTTTTACGAACAAACTTTTTTCACTTTTTAGTTTTATCTTTTTTATTATTTTTGGTATTATTTATGTAATACACCATAACCATTTTTTCAGTGTACTTTTTGTATTCATTTCAAAATGTCAAAAATTTATCATTTTGTTAACTTTTTATATGCACTAAACATTTTGTAGTTTAATTTGTAGTACAACTATATATATATTTGTATAGCTTATATATATATCACAATTTTGTTCACACACACACACACATAAACACATACACACACACACACACACATAAACACTTGCATATCTATATAAATAAAGTTTTGTTTTCTGTTTCACAATGATCGCAACTGTTTGTCTCTCTTTCTATCAATGATGTAATATTGTTTTACTTGTTCGAATGTTTTCGATAACCTTTTTTAATCGATTTTCGATATCTTTTCTCATCCATGTAGATACCCAGTTGACGTTTATAATCTTCCTAAGTTATACTCAAGTGCTGCCGCGAACGAGAGTCACAAGGTGAGCATAGCGAGAAAATATCTTTAATCTTATTGACTAATAATACTCTTTCGTTTCAGTTGTTTGCTGTCGTTATGTATAGCATTTTGGTCCCCAATTATACATTAAAAATATATATATATATATATATATATATTGTACATATTACTATGCTGCCCATCAAAAAATTGCTGTCACAAGTGTACATTTTTAGAGCCTATCTATACAATTATATATATACATTCACATATATATATTTGCAACAAGAAAAAAAAAAATGGAAAAGATAGAAACGAAAAACACCTTTCTATGGATATATATGTAAGATATCGCAGCATAATGCCATTTTAAATAAAGCTTGCGAAGCGAAAAATTTTAAAAAAGAAAAAAAAAAGTGAAAAACATAATCTAGCATAATATTTTGTGTGGCTTTTAAGTTGATTTTAAGTTTGTAGTGAAACGAAAAGCATTGACAAATCAAAGTTTGGAACACAATTGTGCTGATAAGTAAGAGGAAGAGAGAGAGTGTTGCCAGATCAATTTTAGAAAAAATAGCTAAAAGTTTTATTTAGCGTTTGGTATTTTTGTGCATAGCTATGGAACACTCTCGCTAGCTTATTAGCCGATTGACTTACTGAAACAATATCCAGGCTTTAGCTAGTTTTTTTTTTTTGTTTGCTGTTTTGTTTTAGCAAATCGATTGAAACAATAATTTTAGAACTAGAGCTAAGAACATATATTGTCCTATGTGTATTGGTGTAACCCTAACTGTGCATTTCTATCTGAATGTGGCTTTAAAATAAAAAATTAAAAAAATATATACATATAAATATTTATAAGCTTGATAATTGTTCTCAATGCTTTTTTCATGCATCAAAAAATCCAAAAAAAAACCAAAAATAATGTAATAAAATTATATAAGCGTTTTTGTCGGTGTGTAATTAAATGTAAATGTAACTAGAGAAAGCGATATGTAAGTGTAATTTTATAGAGAAACAAAGCAAGGCTGTGTATTCTAACTAGATATTAAGTATACGTAACCGAAACAAAATATCTGTGCGCAATAATTTCAAACTCATTACTAATTGTCATACAAATTAATTTGCTGATTCATCACGATGTCAAATCGAAAGCGAGAACGTAAAAGTCTAGTGATAACTGCCATCTAGTTAAGTCCAATCAATTAAATGTGTAATATTGTATAAATGCATCGATGTATATTCACACACACACACACACACATACACGTACATCTTAAACAAAATGTAAATCAATAAAAAGGTGTCATGATTTTTTATAAAAAATAAAACTGAACGATAATAATTTATTTGGGAAATTTCATTTAGCTCGAAAGATAAAGGTAAACGCTTGCCAGGGTTGCCAAGCGCAATTTATCCAAAACTCTAGCGGAGCCGAAAACTTTTGACAAAATAATATTTTCAAGGGAATGTCCAAGGTATGGCTTAGAAGCTAATGTCCTTTGGCCGAAAATGTGTATAACTCAGCCAAATCTTAACGGATTTTCAAAAAACATGTTGCGTAAGACTGACAAGGATCCATTCTATCGAACTGCATTCAAGGATTATGGGGTCATCTTAGAAACAAACACTTGCTAAAATTTCACTCTGGGGACGAGCGAAAATAAGTAAAACGCATAAAAGTCGTGTTTTCTCGGCAACCACAAGGACGATTTGGATGTCCTTTGGCCAGATGGTAGGCCTGGTCAATACAAATTGTCTGACACAGGACTCGCTGGAATCCTTAAGGATTTGGCCGAGTTATAAGCAATTTTGTGGTTTTAACAAATATCCCTTTATTTCAGCCGTTTGAAGGACTTTCGTCCTTTTTGTCGCCTCGTTCGAATTGGCTACCCTAGGGCTACTTGTGGTCCAAAGGACATCCGGATAGTCCCTAAAATGTCCAAGTTATAGCCGATTTTGTAATTTTTTCAATTTTTTCTGACCTACCCCCTGTCTTTTTTTTTGAACATTTTTTTTTATCGAATCCTTGAAATCCTTGGATGCAAATCGATAGATATTGGTGCTGTGAGTTCAAAAATGTGTTTGCTTTTAATTTTTTCAAGGAAATGCCCAAGATATGGCTTAGACACTAATGTCCTTTGGCCGAAAATGTGTATAACTCGGGCAAATCTCAACGGATTTTGAAAGGACAAGTTGCGTAAGATTTGCAAGGACCAAATCTATCGAACTGCATTCAAGGATTATGGGGTCATCTAAGAACCAAACACTTAATTACATGTGTAATAGTGTATAAATGTATATTCACATAAACAACACACACACATTCACACACTCACACACACACATATTCACACACTCACACACACACACATTCACACACTCACACACACACACGTACATCTTAAACAAAATGTAAATCAATAAAAAGGCGTCATGATTTTTTATAAAAAATAATAATTTATTTTGTGAAGTGTGTAGCTCGAAAGATAAACTTACACGCTTGCTGGGTTTGCCAGGGTTGCCAAGCGCAATTTATCAAAAACTCTAGCGGAGCCGAAAAGTTTTTGGACCAACTTTTTTTGGTGTGCGTAAGAAAACATACAAAATGTTTGACGTCGTGAGCGTAACTAAAGAAAACTTCAACAATAAACGAAATATTTTGCTAAACTTGCGATTTGCATATGAAAAAGTTGATGCCAATTGTAGATGTTGCTGGATTTGGAAAACTAAAACGACGAGGACGACAAGGACGACAGCAACAAACAACTACGTGACGCAGCAGCAGCTTCCAGATCCATCTGCTGCATGTACTCCATCAAGCAGTACCCAGCATCCTGCTCCTGCTCCTCCTCCTGTGCGTCCCTCGCCTCCCTCATAATCCAAATCCGAGTCGAATCTTAACGCAAGATTTATTTCCATTTAAATCATGCGTGCAAAAGTTTTGTATGAACGTATGTTGAGGGTCCTGGGGGAGTTGGAGCTGGAAACAACAAACAGCACACGGCGGCATTCATTATTTTGTTTTGGCATATTCAAATATTTTGGCTGTTGATAACGATAAAAGTTAAAGAATATTTGTTAGCCTGTGTTAAATGGAATTCAGATAAGCAACATAATGGGCGGGGAGCAAAGGATATTGATTTGTTCTCAAGGATATTGATTTGTTCTCAAGTTCAGAAAACTTGCAAAAACTGTTAAAGCAATCTTCTGAAAATGGCTCAAAACACGATTCGTTAAAGCAATAAACAAGTAAGAAGGCTCTAGTCGAGAAACCCCGACTGGACTATACCCTGAACCCTATACTTTACGCATACAGTCAGTGCTTGCAAGTATGTTTGAGTGTGTGTATGTATACGCGTATAGTGCATACTTTCTTAACTTCAATACTCCATATCTCCAGTGTTTCTCAACCGATTTCGATACAAATTTCACAGATTGTCATTATTTAGGCTAAGCTTTCAAACTTAATCTCCAAGTTTTCCAAATTCAAGATTTTGTTGTTATCGATCACATGTGTATATCGGAAACCGGTAAAGTTATCGAAAATTTAAAACAAACTTGTACTGTGCGGGGATTAGGCGAGCTTATGTACCACATCTGGAGTCTCTTGCTCTTATAGTCTCTGAGATCGACAGACGGACATGGCTATATCGACTCGGCTGTTGATGCTGATCAAGAATATATATACTTTATGGGTTCGGAGATGCTTCCTTCTGCCTGTTACATACTTTTGCTGAAAACCGTTATACCTTTTTTAACCATTTCCCATGGGTTCAGGGTATAAAAATGGCGAAACGTGAGCAACTGTATCCGTAACAGAATCATGGTCCTTAGGAGCCGTGGAATAGGATTCAATATAGCTGCACTCTTCACTTTCTACATCATCCATCTCTCTCTCTCTCTCTGTTTCGCCAGCTATCTGTTCGATGTGCGATGTGTTTCGACCTAAGCAGATTAGCAAAGTTTGTAATTACGTTGGTAATTGATTAGGTTCGAACAACAAACTGCTAATAAGATTATTGCAGTCGAGCTGAAAAAACAACTCAAACAACAACAACAACAACAGCAACAGCAACACGAACACGCCAACAACAATTGAAGCGATTTGTGGCATGAAGTTTTGCATGAAGCATCCTGCTGGCGAAACGCAGCCTTTCGCTCGCCCACACTGCTGTATTTATCGCCGGCTCGTTCTCACGCTTGTTTGCACAATTTGCGGCTATCGTAGAATGGTGTGCGGTGGGTGGAGCGGGGGGGAGGATTGGCAGGGGGGGGAATGGAGTTGGTAAGCTCACGCAAGCCGGAAGAACAACAATCGACCGCCGAAATAACAATGGCTTTGGCAACTTTCGGTGCGTTTGCCCGTTTTGGCATTGGCCGTATTGTTAATGGCATTGAACGCACACACCCAAAAACAAACACAAACATACACGAACACACACACACACACACACGAACACACACACAGTGATAGAAACACAAACAATTTAGAGGCATTGCAATCAGTGTTGCTCTACTCACTCTCAGCTGCCGCTTCAAGATGAACGAATGTCCCGTTGCGTGTGCTTCTTCTTGTTACACTCAAAACGGAAACGGAAGTGCAAGTGCATGAACAGCAGCTGCGTGCATGTGTGCATGTGTGCATGTGTGTGTGTGCCTGGACCTGGGCCAATGCAAAGCCGCAAAAGGGATATCAGTCGTTGTCATTGTCTCTCGATCGGCTTTCAGCTGCTGATTAAAATCCTGCACACGACGAAAATCCTGCTCCTTTAGGTTTGCTACAGCTTCCTGCTATTGTCCATCGATCACACTCAAAACGACGCTCAAATAACGGTTAGACACACACACACACACACACACACAGACACTGAAGTAAAGCGAATTTGATTTGGCTGAGGACAAGAAAAAAGTGTTGCAAAGTAAAGCCAAGTCCTTTTATACCCTTGCGGAATCTAGAAACAAATGATGAAGTTCCTTTTGGGGTTAAGATATATAGATAACGGTTAGTTACTAAGGTGTTCAGAAGTTCAGATCCTATAGCTACATTACTATAGATCTGGACTACATTACTATAGATCTGGACTTCTGAACACCTAAGTCCTTCAACAACAACTTTCCCCAGAACCAAGCTTGTAGGCTTCCCTGTGGAACATACATGCTTCAAGCCAAGTCTTTTTATACCCTTGACGAGAACCAAGAAACAAATGATGAAGTTCCTTTTGGGGTTAGGATATAGAGATAACAGTTAGTTACTTAGCTGTTCTGTAGGTCAGATCTATAGCTACATTATCCTTTAACAGATAGATAAAAAGATAAGATAAGATAAAGTTGTTGCCATGTATTTAACACCTTTCCCAAGAACACAGCTTCTAGGTTTCCCTGTGGAACATACACCATCTTCAAGGGTATGCAGCGGGTTAGAAAGGAACAAAGGATATAGGCAAACGTTTGGGGATTGCAGCTGCAATTTTGCGCGTGAACACGCTCGTCCTTTTGCTGGCAGGTTTTGCTGCTCGTCCTGCTGCTGCTCGTCCTGCTGCTGCTCGTCCTGCTGCTGCTCGTCCTGCTGCGCTATGGCATATCACTTCCAGTTCAATTGACAGATATCGGCAGGATGGCTGGGGCGTGGCAGGGGCGTAGCATCAGCGTCGCATTGCATTTGGCCGCCATTTCGCTTGGCTGAATGCGCTTCAGCTTCAGATTCGGGACACAGCTCGTGAGTTAAAAGTTGTTGTTGTTGGCTTTATCCTTTTGTTTCTTCTGCTCAATTGCAAATGCATTGCCAATCCCAAATGCTTTCGCTTCTGATGGGTATGGCCTGTCAATGTTTCCACGTTTTCGTTTCTGTTGTTGCCCAAATCTCGACAGCTAACCCAGTTTTAAGGTTTTTATGGTTCAGTTACGTTACGTGAAAGAGGGAGAGGGGGAGCGTGTGGGGGGAGCTTGGGTATGACTGGCATTTTGTGTTGCCAGTTTTGAAATCCGTTACTTGTGGTTACTGTAAATATTGCATATTGATTTGGACAAATGCACTTGGGCATTGCTGTCGCGGGGCGCTCAATCTAGCCAACAATACACGGAATAACTTTTGTCAATATGTAGAAAAAGTGCAGCGAAAGCTGAATATGTTATGTTTACTTTCGACGCTGAAAGATGGATTTGAAACAAAGGAGCATAGAGTATAGAATATGTGCAAGGTAACGTTAACACATAATGCTTTAACTAACCTCAAAGGATACTTTTTGAAGTGTCTGCATCCCTAATCATAACCTAATCATTTACATTCCAAGTCAGCTAATCAGATTTGAATAAGCTTTGTTCACATTCTCTCGCCTTGCTACTGAATCTGGCTATACAATTTCCTGTTTTTATACCCTGAACCCATTGGAAATGGTTAAAGAGGGTATTTGGGTTTTGTGCAAAAGTATGTAACAGGCAGAAGGAAGCATCTCCGACATCATAAAGTAAATATATTCTTGATCAGCATCAACAGCCGAGTCGATATGGTTTCGATAACTTTCCCGGTTTCCGATATACACATGTTATCGATAACAACAAAATCTCGAATTTGAAAAACTATATTCTTGATCAGCATCAAAAGCCGAGTCGATATAGTTTCGATAATTTTCCCGATTTCCGATAACACATGTTATCGATAACAAAAAAATCTTAAAATTGAAAAACTATATTCTTGATCAGTATCAACAGCCGAGTCGATATAGTTTCGATAACTTTTCCGGTTTCCGATATACACATGTTATCGATAACAATAAAATCCTGAATTTGGAAAACTTTTTGATGCAGTTTGAAACATTAGACTAAATAATGATAATCTGTTAAAATTTTATTGAAATCAATTGAGAAACACTGGAGATATGGAGCATTGAAGTTAAGAAGGCGTATTCATACACACACTCACACATACTTGCAAGCACTGACTGTACGCGTAAAGTATAGTGTTCAGGGTATCGTCTAGTCAGGATTTCTCGACTAGGTCTTCTTACTTGTTTTGAATACAAAAATTTGTTATTTATTCAATTTATTTGTGCAGTAAAACTTATTTTGTTGTCGCTGATTACGCACCACAAAAAAGAAAAGTGGAAAAAGAAAAGCGATGAGAAAAATAAGATGAAGCAAAATAAAAACATTACAAGCAGCCGTTGCGCAATGCGAAAATCTTGCGGTAAAATCTAGCCTTTGATATCAGCGAACACAAAAAAACTTTGTCGTACCCAAGAAAAGCTACTTCATCGTTTTGTTGTCGGTTGGTGAAAAACAAATTGGAAAAACAAGTGCGGCATTAAATTCTGTCATGGAACTTGTGCAATAATGTGATTCGTTACGAATCGCGTGACCAACAAATTGCAATCACACACACAAATCTGCATATCATTCACAATTTATTTGCGTCAATGTTGCCAAATTGTGATTTGTGAAAGAGAAGTAAAATGAAATCAAATGCATGTGACATATATGGAACTGAATATTGCATTTTATTATGCTTCTAACACATGCTGAAAAACTCAATTAAAATGAACTTAGTTTCATATATTTGCAGCGTGACAAGCGCAAATCAACAAATCTCCACAACCCAAGCGATATGTGTGCAGCAACCACCAACTCCTCACCCACACTGAACTCTCTCTCTTACAAGCCACAAGGTTTTAAGTAAAACATAAATACGAGTGCTAAAGGAAAATTCATGTGATTGGCATGGCGAAGCTTAAATACACTTTTAGTTATAGAATTATTATTAAAATTTCTTAATTTAAATATGAGAAGCATGTCTAATGACATAAATATAGATCTCGATATGTTGTTGGTTGTTATCTGATGATATCGATAGTTTATCACATTCAAATAATCGATATTTCATTTAATTATTATTATTGATTTTGAGCTTAAAGGTTACTCAAGTTGGTTATTCCAATAATTAATCAAAAGAGCCTTAGTAGGTTATTGTAAAGTACTGTAAAATGTTATCATGTCAGGTTTTTATCGATTTTTATAAAGTTTTGCTATCGATTATTATAATCCCAGCAATAGTTCTATCGACCAAACATATTTTAAATGTGTATCTAAGCTTTAGTATGTTATAGTAAAGCACTGTAAAATGTCATCAAGAAAGGTTCTCATTGATTTTTTATCGATCTGTATAAAGTTATCGGGTTTTTATCGATTATTAGATTACCTTCATTAGTTCTAGGGACCAAACGTATTTTAATTGAAGCACTATAAATCGTTATTCTTACAGTTTTTAATCGATCTTTATCGATTTTTATAAAGTTATCGATTATTATAACCACATTAATAGTTCTAGTGACCAAACGTTTAAGTTACTTATGTTACCCACATAAAGAATATCTATCTTTGCCTTCTCCATTTGAATTGCATTCATCTTTTTCATAGTCATGTCAAATATGTGTGTGTATGTGTGTGTGTGTGTGTGTGGATTTTTAGATGAGCGTCCAAGCCAAATGTACCACAAAATAGAGACAACTTACGAACAACCAACACACACACACACACACACACCCTCACACACACTCACTCTCACACACACTTACTCACACATACACACTCACTCATACACACACACCTTCAACTTATTTTTGGGCTTAAAATTGTGGTCTTCGTACTGCAACATTTTTGGGGCTGCTTCAAGTTGCTGCTGCTATTGGTTGTTGTTGTTGGTTGTTGTTGGTGTTGGTGTTGTTGTAGTCGGCTGTTTGCCTGACTCTCTGACATATTTCGGTGCGGTTTTGTGGCCTCCTTTTTTGGGAGTTGTTAAGAAATCAACTTTTCTGGCTTTTGCGGTTGGTCGCACATTTAGTTGTAAGTTGTCTGCCTAATTGTGAAAGCTTAAAAACTGCATTTTCCTTCTAATTGGCGCACTTTTGTTTCATCACATTACACAAACACACACAAACACACACACACACACACACAGAGAAATACATGTGTGCTGGTATAAGAGATTTTCATATGTCTAACAAGCTCGGCAATTAGTATGACAGCTGTCGTTTCGAATATGACAAAAATAAGGGAAAGAAAGGCAGAGAAACAAAAACCAAAAAACATATAAGTTGGTTACTGAGTTATTAAGTTTTGGGTCCAAAGTTGAGAGAACTGTTCAACAATTGTTGTAAATTGCAGAGAAAAAATATCAAAGTTGGATTTTCTCAATTATTTTTCAATCTCTGGCTTACATGGCAGACATAAGTGAGGTTAGATTGAGCTAAGTTAACCGCAAGTGGAGTGTTGCCAGACTTTAAGCGAATGCCAAATGAGAACGTTTCGTATATACATATATATAATATAATACATATATATATAATATTCATAAACATGACAGACTTTAGTGAGGTTAGAATGAGCTGGTTAACCGCAAGTGCAATGTTGCCAGATACACAAAATGATTGCCAGACTTTAAGAACGTAAAATGAGAACTTTCCGTATATACATATATATAATATAATATATATATATATATATATAATATTCATAAACATGTCAGACACAAGTGTAAGCTGTTGAGGTTAGATTGAGCTAAGTTAACCGCAAGTGCAGTGTTGCAAGATACACAAAATGATTGCCAGACCTTAAGCGAACTCGAAATGAGAACTATTCCTATATACATATATATAAGATTCATAAACATGGAAGACTTTAGTGAGGTTAGAATGAGCTAAGTTAACCGCAAGTGCAATGTTGCCAGATACACAAACTTATTGCCAGATACACAAAATGATTGCCAGACCTTAAGCGAACTCGAAATGAGAACTATTCCTATATACATATATATAATATTCATAAACATGGCAGACATAAGTGAAGTTAAGGTTTAAGAGAACACCAAATGAGAACTTTCCGTATATACATATATATATAATTCATAATCATGAGGTTAGATTGAGCTGGTTCACCGCAAGTACAATGTTGCCAGATACACAACATTATTGCCAGACCTTAAGAGAACGCCAAAAGGGAACTTTCCTTATATATAAAATACATATACATATATATAAAATTCATAAACATGGCAGACATTAGTGAGGTTAGATTGAGTGAGCAAGTGCAATGTTGCCAGACTTTAAGAGAACTTTCCGTATATACACATATACAAAATGCATAACGATTTATATGTCCGCCAGCTAATAAACTGATTCGTTGTGCAATCCGCAGCTGTTCGAATCAAATATTTAGTTGCCGTTATAACAAAAAAAAGAAACAAAACACAGAAGCCTTTCGTTTTGTTGGCCAAATTGGCACATGGCCGAAATGAACTCTGATTTGGCAAGCTCAAACCTATTAAATTTATGACGCAAGTAAATTGAATTTTAAATTTGAGTATGACAAATGCGTTCCGCTCACACGTGTTAGGTGGCTGGTGGGTGGTAGGCGGGGGGTAGGGGGCGTGGCAGTGGAATTGCCTATGCGCGCACAAAAGTCATAAGTCGGCAAATGGGGGAAAAAGGCAACAGTGAATAGAAAAAAACAAAAATTGCTAACAATAAACGTGACTCTTACAACATATGTGTGGCACATGTGTGTGTATGTGTATGTGAGTGTGTGTGTGTGTGTGGGTGTGTGTGTGTGTGGGTGATGTGGCACACGCCCTGTGCAATGGCAAAGTGTTGACGCAATGACTAACTGAAAATGCCAGTCAGTTAGTCATTCAGTCAGTTTGACGCACTGACTGATTGAGTGAATTTGAGATTGAACGAAAGGCACATGACTGCTAAGGGGGGAGGGGGGGGCGGCAGCTCGGCCAGCAAATCAAAATCAGCACAAACTGTAATGGAAACGACAAATACGTGCCACAACAACAACAACAACAGCAACTGAAGAGCGAAAAACAAAAATTTGTGACAGTAAATTTAACGGCAAGTGGCTCATCAACACGCCAAAATGGCGCGCCAAGCGGCGTTGCCACCTAGTCTTTGTTTTTTTCTTTATACTTTTGCGCTGACGTAACAAATTTTAGAGCCACAATTATTGGTGCCAAATCAAAGAAGAAGAAAGATTTGAGATTTTCTATTAGCAACAACATGCAAAATACACACAAGAGGGGTGTGAGGGGTGGGGGGGTGTGTTAAATTTGAGTATTCAGCACACGTTTCCCTTTTTGTTAAACGCCATGTTTGTTGTATTTGCTTGCTTGATTTGGCCTCAAATGTGGCGTTAACTTGGCGTCTCTGACAAATCTCGAAGCGCGCCTGAAATCAAATTACCAAAAAAACATACACTCAAGGGTGGTGGTAGAGGGGTGGAGGGAGGAGAAGGGAGCTTGTAACATGTTCGACAAAAAGAACGATGCACTTGAGACTGAGCGCAGTCATTGCCTTGCCCACTTCCGCTTCCTGCCCATCACGTGTCTCTCGCTTCGTCTGTCATTGTTTTCGACAGCGACAGGTACGGAGGGGAGAGGGTAGGGGTGTTCAGTATGTGCACACACATTGACATTGTGTGGCTGCGGCGAGTTCTCAGTTCTCAAATCAAAAACGTATCAAATAAAAGATTGCTTGTATGCTCCATAGCATACTTTTGTGCGCACTCAACACACGTGCCCTCAGCCTTAGTTTCTACGCTCTTCTGCTGTCAGCAGGTCCTGCTCGCAGCGCCCCAGGTCCAGTGAATGCGACAAATTTCTTTCTTTCTTTCTTATTTTTTGTGTTTGGCCACTTGGGAGTTTCAAGTTTCGAGACGAGCTTGGCGACGATGACACAAAGCATCCCCAAAATCAAACACAGAGAAGCTACAAGCTGCAGCAAATAACTGCTTAAAGTAGTTGAACATGTTTTTGATGGTTTTGACTTAAAGGCAAACTACTCTTAAGGGGTGTTGCTTTTGGTTAAGTGTAGTTTATTTTAATCAATGTTTATTGGCAATTATTCGAGAGCTTTCACATTCTGAAGCATTCAAACTGCGGCTAGCTAATTAAATAATCAAAAAATCTCTCTCTCTCTCTTTCTATTGCATATAATTAACCCACATACACACACACACGAACTCCTCACAACAACAACAGCAAGTACAACTTATAGCTTGGAGCCTTTGTGGTGTTGAATGTGTGAAAGTGCGCTTGCATAATTTCATTAAAATAACTGTCAAAAATTTTACGTATGCCGCACAAATACTTATACAAGCGCCGAAAAGCCTGCGGCTGTCATGCACAACCTACACACACACACACACACACACACACGAACGTGTAGCCAAAGCCAACCAAATGTTAAACGCTTCAAAATTCAAACGCGTATTTCGGCTGCTTCTTCTTGCCAGTGCTGCGCAGCTGTCAATAGGAATTCTGCAGGTGTCAAAAATATTTCAGGCATGGCTGTGTCTGTCGCTCTGCATTAGTATGTGTGCCTGTGTGTGTGTGTGTGTGTATGAAAATTGGCATAAATTGCTTTAGGGTCTTGTGGGTAACACAAAACCACACCAGCACCACCAACACCATCACCGCTCCACCCCCCTGCCTCGTCTGTCTGCTCGCGTGAAATTAATTTTGATTATTGGATTTGGCGACTTAGACATCATTATCGTGTTCTTATCGCCGACAAATTTTTGCGCTCTAATCGCTCAGCAAGGCGGCCCGCAAAGCCCACAAAAATTTGGCGAAACGCAATCGATTTTCGATTTAAAGCATTAACTGGATATATAGAGTTGCCTTTCGAATTTGTGTCAGGTTGCATTTGGGCTTTCAGCTTTGTTGTTTTGGATGTACAAAATAATTTTTTATTAGTTTATTTGTAATTGAAGTTTTGTATATTGAAATTATGCGAAAACTGCATATGAAAACGGCAGGATGAAAGAGCCTAATCAATGAATGATTGATTGAATGAATGAATGAACGAATGAAGAGTCTTCTTATATCTTTCAAACGTAACGATTGTTTGTGGCGTGCATATATTTGTATACCTTGAACCCATTGAAAATGGGTAAAATGGGTATAATGGTTTTGTGCTTAAGTATGTAACAGGCAGAAGGAAACATCTCCGACCCCAGAAAGTATATATATTCTTGATCAGCATCAACAGCCGAGTCGATAAAGTTTCGATAACTTTCGCGGTTTCCGATATACACATGTTATCGATAACAACAAAATCTTGAATTTGGAAAACGCCATAAAGTATATATATTCTTGATCAGCATCAACAGCCGAGTCGATATAGTTTCGATAACTTTCCCGATTTCCGATATACACATGTTATCGATAACAATAAAATCTTGAAAGTATATATATTCTTGATGAGCATCAACAGCCGAGTCGATATAGTTTCGATAACATTCGATAACACATGTTATCGATAACAACGAAATCATGAATTTGGAAAACTTGGAGATGCAGTTTGAAACAAAAGACAACATAATGACAATCTGTGAATTTTATTTAAATCGGTTTAGAAACACCGGAGATATGGAGCATTTAAGTTAAGTCAAGTATGCACTATACACTCACACATACATGCAAGTAGTAACTGTATGCGTAAAGTATAGGGTTCAGGGTATAGTTTAGTCGGGATTTCTCGAATAGAACATTCTTACTTGTTTGTCTTTTTCAATGGCTTTTGAAAGTCTTTTTTAAAGTATTTATGGTGTAAAATATTAATGACATTATTGATGACAGAAAAACGTTTCGTCTTTAAATACTTTCCTGAAGATGTTTTAAACATAAAATAAATGAATATTTTCTGGTAATCCTAATTGTGGCAGGATGAAAGAGCCTACTAATATCTGTCTACTAATATCTGTACTATATTTCTTTATCAGACTCACGACTTGACACTTCCATTCTCTTCCAGGATCACACCAAGAATGAAGCGCAGCATACTTAACATCGCCTTTTCACTTAACAGTACCTACTGAGTATAACATTATTACTAATGTTAGTGTGCTGCCACATATTAATTAAACTCCGAAAGCATTCTAGCTTTCTCTTTAATATTTCAACATTAATGTTCGTTGAGCAATGCCAGCCAAATGGCAGATATGATATCCGTTTTGGTTATGTGTGGAAGCCATTGTTTAATTGCTATTGTCACTGGTTGGTTCGAACCATTCAATTAGAATTGAATGGGCTTTCAGAAAGGTAACTCGATAGCCAAAACTCAAGCATTGTGGCCAAAACTGTGAGCTGAGCTCCTGGAAGCATAGTTTGCATGAGTTTCCCTCTGTGTATCTGTTGAAGGAAGGCGGGCGAAGAGAAACCATTTAATGGTTACCCAATGCTTCAAAGATAATGAAGAGGAAGCCCCAGGCACACACGTGTACAATATCTCTCTGTGTGTGTGTGTGTGAGCCACACAATTTTGTGGAAGCCACAAAACTAACCAAGCAAATAATTTGTGAAAATTGAATTTGAATCTCGTTGAATATGAATGCAGCAAGCAGCGAAACTGTCTTTGGACCAATTATAAATCATTTTTGGGCCTCGCAAATTCAATTTGTGTTTGAGGGCAGCTGAAGTTTGCCCAGTTTGCGCATCATTGCCAGCTTAATTGCAAACTTGTAGATCAAAGTCGAGTTTTTGGCGGCCAAACTAACCAAAACGAAACCAAAGCGAAATCGAATCACGTTGCTTGGCCGCAACAAAATCAACTTCAACAAACAACAACAAGAACAGCCGACACTTTAAAGGAATGTCAAGTGAAAAAGCATTCAAATCTTTGGCCCCACAAAAACTTTTCAAAAATCAACGCCGCACACCTTTGCTCAAAACGTGAGTCGACTAACCAATACCAACACCAAAATCGAAAGCGACTCGAAGGGAACTCTCTCTCTGTGTGAAGTGGAGCTCGTTTCTCGATAGCAAACATTTTCGTTTAATGAGACCAATAAAAGAGGACTCGAGCCGGCAGCTTGTGTCCTGGAATCAAAAGTTTCGCATCTTTATTTTTTTTTTTTTGCAAATTGCATTTGTAATGGCAGCGAAGCTTAAATCTTTTATGAGCTTCATACTTAAGTGTATTACGAAGCGAGGGGACCCAAAAGTTCGAGCAGCAAACGGAAATGAAATTGAAAGCGCACGCACGTGTTTAAGACGTTAAGAACCCCTTTTTCGCTCTAATTGCTCACATGGGAGCATATTCAACAAACTGTAAACTAGCGCCAGAACCAGAACGAAACTAAATTAATGTTAAAGCTGTAAGTTTATGAACCGGAAACTATTTATGAAGCTTTTAAGGGTCTGTTATTTAAGAATAACTAGTTTAACAAGTAAGAAGGCTCTAGACAATACCCTGAACCCTATGCTTTACGCGTGCAGCCACTGCTTGCCAGTATGTGTGTGTGTACGCCTATGGTGCATACTTTCTTAACTTCAATGTTCCATAACTCCGGTGTTTCTTAACCGATTTCGATACAAATTTCACAGATTTTCATTATTGTGTCTAATGTTTCAAACTGCATCTCCAAGTTTTTCAAATTCAAGATTTTATTGTTATCGATAACATGTGTATATCGGAAACCGGGAAAGGTATCGAAACTATATCGACTCGGCTGTTGATGCTGATCAAGAATATATATACTTTATGGAGTTTTCCAAATTCAAGATTTTGTTGTTATCGATAACATGTGTATATCGGAAACCGGGAAAGTAATCGAAACTATATCGACTCGACTGTTGATGCTGATCAAGAATATATATACTTTATGGAGTTTTCCAAATTCAAGATCTTGTTGTTATCGATAACATATGTATATCGGAAACCGGGAAAGTTATCGAAACTACATCGACTCTGCTGTTGATGCTGATCAAGATTATATATACTTTATGGAGTTTTCCAAATTCAAGATCTTGTTGTTATCGATAACATGTGTATATCGGAAACCGGGAAAGTTATCGAAACTATATCGACTCGACTGTTGATGCTGATGAAGAATATATATACTTTATGGGGTCGGAGATGCTTCCTTCTGCCTGTTACATACTTAAGCACAAAACCATTATACCCTTTTTACCCATTTTCAATGGATTCAGGGTATAAAAGGCAATATTCGATTTTTCTTCTACCCTAGCAGTCTATACTGCAAATGTCAAACTTCATTGATTCACTTTGCATTTCTCATTTCATTAGTTCAAAACTAAAAACAGGTTTGCCTTTTGAAAATCTTCAACATATATAGGGGAAAAGTAAGTAGTTTAATCCATGAATATGTTCACTAACTCAAACCATTCCTTAGACGTCTTTTGGTCATGTCTCATACCATACTAATGCTACATCCAAGAACCTGCCCCTCGACGCGCACCTATAGCGAATATGAGAGCATGGAGGATGGCTTGAATGCAGTTTGCAAGATCTACGATGAGCATGTGAAGCGTGATAGTCCCAATACGCGCAGCATTACGTACGACATTGCACAGCTATTCGATTTCATGGATACTTTTGTGGACATCAGCTGCTTGGTGTTTCAGAAGAGTACCAACACTTATGCGCCATATGGCAAGGACTGGATTAAGGACAAGCTCTACAAAAAGTTTCGAAAAAATGCTTTAGAAAACTAGAAAACTGTTCAATATTCAATTGTAATGATTTATTGTATTAAAAGCCAGGAAATCTTTATGCCGCAAATGCAACAAATGAAAATTAATTAATCCAGAAAATCAAGACACAAAACGTGCAATGGGAATAACAATTAATTAATCATCAGCAAACAAGAACTGAACATTAAATACACAATCGTTTGTCTAAAGGGGGGAAGTAAAAAGTAATCCACTTAAACTCGAATTTGTCAAAGCATAAAATTATCCAGAAGCAACAGTGAACAGGGAAAACATTCGGCAACCAGCAAATAAAAGTCGCACCGCACACAAAAGGGGTGCGAATAAAGAAAGGAGCAAAACAAATGATCGCTCATAAAAAAATGACACTTTTTGGCGTAGCTGTAGCTAGAGGTAACAGTGGGACAAAGTAGGTAAGGAAAACAAAATGTCGCTTTTCGTCGCATCCGTCATTCGGCAATATATTGGAAATTTGTTTCAATCAAAGAGTGAGTGGGTGTGTGAGTGTGCGTGTGTGGGTGTGTGTGTTGTCTGCAGTTATGTGCCATATCAAATCACTCAAAGTGTTACAAAGACAACGCCAGACAGAGAGACAGACAATTGCAGAGATGCCCAGTTAGACAGACAGACAGGTGGATAGATGGACAGAAATGGGGAATTCGTTGTCGGAGTTTATTGCCAAATGGTTATCATATTGCTTATAGATTTTGCAACAAGAGCCGACTGACATTGATTGATCAATATGAGAGCCGCAGAGTTACCTAACCGTCAGTTACCTGCCTCGACTAATTTTCATTTTCATTCTCTTTCTTTATTTTTTCTTTTGTCAACTCTTGTTCGAATGACAGACTTTTTGTTTGGGTTGGGTGGAAGGGAAGTTTTGTGTGTTGCACAGCTGCGCGTACCAAGTGATTTCTGTTTATGATTAATCACTGCGTGCCGCACGAAACGTGTGGCAACAGTTGGCAGTTGGCAGCAGCTGAAGTAACTTTTTGCGCACAATTTTTACTTGAGCTTCAATGTGCTCGACAGCAACAATAAAGCAAATTAAAAAATATTTAGGCAGCTGTGGCGAGCACTCGAAATTTACGCAGTGCAAACTTATATTTTATGAGTTTGATTGCAAAGCATTGCGAAGTGCCAGCGCCCTAAAAAGTAGGCAACAAAATATGCAAAAACATTTCTCGACCAAAGTACGATGGAACAAAGTCGTAAGTTTGTTGATTGAAGACGGTGTGGAATATTTTTTTTAATTTTTGCCATATCAATAATCAAATAACCAATAAAACAAAACAAAATAAATTTTAAAAAAAAATTTTTCTTTTTAAAAAGAATTATTATACTTGAAATCGAACCTAAATGCCGCATAAAAACCATATTAAGTATTTAAATTTATCACTCACAAAGTACTTTACTTGTTTCTATAGTACCACAATAGTACCGCCTGTTTGCTGTAAAAGTTTTGACTTGCTTTGTATACCAAACTGTAGCACAGGGAAACACTCTGAACTTGGAAAATGTTCCCAAAATCATTTACAATATTCCCTCGAAAACAAAAATTGTAATAAAGTGAATCTTAAGCTAAGTTTTTAGAGATGAAGTCAAGGATTCTTCTAGTTAAGTTAAGTTTTTAGAGATTAAGTCAAGGATTCTTCAAGTTAAGCTAAGTTTTTAGAGATGAAGTGAAGGATTCTTCAAGTTAAGTTAAATTTTAACTCAAGGATTCTTCAAGACACATCATATAAAATAATATTCTAAAAGTCTAGATTTGGCGATTTGTTGGCGAAATCGTTTTATGGTCACACACAATATACAAAGTGTCTATCGCATTTTGATAACACCAAATCGGCAGAAGTACACACACACACCAAAGTAAACATACAGTTACAGAGATACAAATACAAATACAGACAACAAACACACACACACACACACGCAGGGAGATTTCAATTTGACTTCAATACCGAAAACAACATTTGGCGCAGCTGTTACGAGCGTATCTTCCGCCAATATGTATATGTTGTGTGGATATATATATATATATGTGCTATTGGTTTTTTCTGTACTGTATTGTTTATGTGGCATTTCTTGTGCTCATTTCACATAATTCAAAAAGCCAAATTGTTTTTCAATTGAAGAGCAGGCAACCAGCAATAAGGAAGAGAGAGCGAAAAAAAACTGGCAAAACAATTACGAACACTTTAAGGACGACAATGAGAACGATTCGCAACAGGCATTGAGTAAATATTTTTTCAAGCCAACATATTTCGTAATTTTCTACACATTTTATGCGATTCTGTTGCCCCTTGTTGTTGTTTAGATTGTTGTTGTTGTGTTGAGTTGAGAATGAAAGGAAAGGCCCAAACAATTTGGTGTAATTTAATTAAATGAACACAGCAGTAGAGCAAAGCCAGCGGGCAGCTCTAGGCAGCAGCAATGACCAGCAGGCCAAAACAGACAGTCTAGACATTTGGGGTGGAGTGGGGCGCACTTTGGGGGGGGGGGGGGTGAGGTCCTGGCTTCTAGGACCTGCCAATTCACATTGCATTGTTCAGTGACTGAGGGGTGCTCAAAATGACAAAAGTTAATGCCTGGCAACGTTCAACGTTGAGAGTGAACAAAGCTGACACAAAGGCCAACAACAACAACAACAACAGCAACAACAACAACAGCAACAACAACAATAGCAACAACAATAGCAACTGCTATTAGTAGGCAGCCAGCCAAAACCCGAATGAAAATAATAAAAAGGCAATGACTATGCCGCTGACGTCCATGTTGATAGGAAACCCAAAAAAAAGGCAGTAAAGAGAAAGACAGAGAGGGAGCAAGAGAGAGAGAGCGAAGAAAAGGAAGCAATGACAGTTAGAGAAGAGAGAGAGAGAGTGGTGAGGCGGGAAAAGCTGGTCATGCAGGACACCTGCTGATTAAGATCACAAATTGAAAATCATGCCGTACGCTGACAGGACACGCTTTGCAGCAACGACAGCTGCTCCTTCTCGCCCTCTCTCCCTCCACTCCTGTTCCCCCTACAATTTGCCAAAGCGTAAAAGAAGAAAAACCAAAGTACACTAAGCATTTGTGTTAGTTTCATTAGTGCCAGGCACAGATCGAGCTCAATCAAAGCCTGATGTTTGGTATTTTCGTATTAAGCTAATCGAAGGCGCAGCCTCTTCACACACACACACACGCACAAACGAACTGTAGTTGGAACAGCTAAGTCTAGAAACACATCAAAGTCTGTAAAGTTTTTGTTTAACTTAAAGTTTTGCAGCTTGAGTTGGACATATGTGAATGGAGTCCTTGGCAAATTGAGTTAACTCGAAGGTTAGTTCAACACAATTTGGCTAAAGTGCGCTTTGAATCCTTCGAAGGATGCACTAAAGAAATATTAAGATTTAGAGGAAGTTTATTAAGTAAAGTACCCTTTAGAAACAATCTAAACCAAATACAGAACGTTTTTGTTGTTGTTGCTGCTTGTTGCATGTTGCATGTTGTTGCCTCGAGGTTCTCATAGGTCAGACAAAAGCAACGGTTGACAGACAAACAGAGAAACGGAGAAACAGTGAAACAGACAGCTAGACAGTTGGGAGTGGGCCCCAACGAAAGCAGGAAACCAAAGTCAAAGCGTTAATGAAATTAAAATCTATTACGAGTGAAAATATATATAGTATACATTAGAGCGCACATTCAGACAACGGGAGGTGTTGACATCAAAGCGCAGCGGAGTGAAGGAATGAAAGATTGAATGAATTAATGGATGATTGAAGCAATGAATGAATAAAGGAATGATTGATTGAATGAATGAGGGAATGATTAGGTGATTAGACGGATGAATGAATGATTGAATAATTCAACGAATGAGGGTATGAATGATTGAATGAATGAATGAATGAATGAATTAATGGATGATTGAAGGAGTGCTTGAATAAATGAAGGAATGATTAGGTGATTAGATGGATGAATGAATGATTGATTGAATGATTCAACGAATTAATGATTGAATGAATGAATTATCGAATCAATGATTGACGCAATGAATGAATGAATGATTGACTAAATTAATGAGTGAATGAATGCTTGACTTTATAAATATATGAATGATTGAACGAATAAATGAATGAATGATTCAACGAATGAGGGAATGAATGAATTATTGTGTGAATAGTTGTTGAATGATTGAATGATTCAATGAATAAATTATTGAATGATTTCATGAATGAATTATTGAATGAATGAATGAGTGAATGAATGAATGAATGAATTATTGGATGATTGAATGAATAATTGAATTATTGAATGAATTATCGACTGAATGATTGACAGAATGAATGATCGAATGAATGATTAATTGAATGAACGGATATATCAATGAATGATTGAACGAATAAATGAATGAATGAATGATTCAACGAATGGGGGAATGAATGAATTATTGTATGAATAATTGTTGAATGATAGAATGATTTAATGAATGAAGTTTTGAAAGAATGATTGACTGAATGAATGATTGATAAATTGAATGAATGAATTATTGAATGAATGGTTGAACGAATTAATGAATGAATGAATTATTAGATGATTAGATGAATGAATGAACGAATGAATGAACAAATGAATGAATAATTAAATGATTGAATAAATGAATGAATGATTCAACGAATGAGGGAATGAGGAATGAGGACTGAATTATTGTATGAATAATTGTTGAATGATTGATTGAATGAATGATTTAATGAATGAAGTATCGAATGATTGATTCACTGAATAAATTATTGACTGAATGAGTGAATGATTTGATGATTAGATGAATGATTCTGTATTTAGTATTTCGTTTACTGCAAGTTTTGCTCTGATTTCAATAAACTGATTATGATTGCAGTAAGTTTACTCTATATATGAAAAGGCTTAGTAAAAGAGTGATTATGTTTGTAACAACAGTAGAACAAATAAATTTAAAATAAATTTGTATTAAATTTATCAGATTTATTTATCTATTAAACAAACGATTGGGTAAAATATTTAAATTATTATTTTTTAGATAAAGTTCACAAATATAGCAAGACTACAGCGTATCTGCTAGTCAATCAAAACACATATAACACTTGCTTAATTTTTTGTATGTTGGAAAAAACTAAATAAACTAAAATCAAGCGTTGAAATTTTTGGACTTTGCTGGCCGCAAATTGAATTTGATGTGTAAATTAAATTTGGGAAAGCTAAAATATTTTTTATTTTTGTAAATGTTGAATTTATAGCAGTAAATGTTGACTTTTAACAGCGAGTGGCAAGTGGCAAGTGGCAGAACATTTTTAGTTGCTTGCCACATGTGTCGTTGAGTTTATGTGTGGCCAAAAACTTGCCAAGCTGGCAACTTTCTTAATTGTCTGATTGAATTGATGATTTAATAACTTTAATTTAATTTTCCAGCACGCTACAAGTGTACCAAACTGTGAGTGTATCTGTGTGTGTGTGTGAGTGTGTGTGTGTAAAGTTCTTTAGAGTTTTGGGAAAAGCTTAAAAGTTTCGTCAGTTTGTGGCTTTCATTTGGCGTCGTTTGTGTTAAGTTTCCTCAACTCTGCAAGTGCCAAAAGCCAAAGATTTGTCAATGAAATTATTGAAGTTAGAACTGCAGCAGCAGCTGTCGCTTGTTAGCCAAAGAAAAGGAGCAAAGGATTTGCCTGTTAGTGCAATGAATCAAAAAGTAAAATCAATTTTTCTGCCATTCACTCCCAATACACATGGAGGGCAGACCATTAATCCAAGGCTGCTGGCCGGACAGGATCTGGTAGCAAAAAAATAGAAGGCGACAACATTGATGCGAACAATGCCACAATGCGATTGCGGTCACTCACACACACACACACACACACACACATACACTGAACAACACATGGCTTAAGCCGCCTTTTGAAACGTTTCCGGCTCGCAGCATAACTAAAAACACAAAAGCTTCCTCAGCATCCTGAACCTTGTCCAGCACTTGAGGGCCAACAACAACGGAAAAAACAAACCCAAAAATGAAAATCCCAAAGAAAAACAGTCAAAACACGCAAAAGTTCTTTAGCCAGGTTAGAGTTTGCTTTTTTCCTCTTTCCCACTCTCTCTCTCTCTCTCTTTCTCTTTCAGTTTTATGCAGTTGCAAGTGTATCAGATTGTGTGTAGAAAGTTTTTTTTCGGACAGCTAATTAATTAAGTTTCCTTGAAATCGGCGAGCCGCTTTGGGGGCCAAGTTCAATGTGGATTTCGTTGTCCTGTTTTAAGGAGTATCCAGGGAAATTGCATTACCGTTTCGTGGCGCGACTTATTAACACGACATAGCCAATGTCAACAAATTGCATTATTGGCGCAATAAAAGCGAGACAAACCGAGCGGGAGAGGGAGATGGGAGAGGGGAGAGAGAGTTGAGAGCTGAAAACACAACAAACAACCCTCTGAAGTGTGTGTGTGTGTGGGTGAGTGTGTTTTAAATGTTATTGAAAGCTGTTGTAGACATTGTCCTTGTATACCCTGTAAATTCATTCTTTTTTGATGTGAAAAAAAAAATTTAAAAGGAAACCGAAAATTTATATGAAAACCAACATATAGAAGATTTTTACAGGGTATCTACTGGCACATCACAACACTTCGGCACATCTTCAGCTGTGTCCTGCTGTTGGCCAGTCTGGCAGGAGTCAGAACTTCAATGTCGTCGTCGTCGTCGATGTCATCGGCTGCACACGCTTCAGGTGTTAATGATTTAATTTCGTTTCGTGTACAGGTAAATTTCATTACTGTTGACAATGGCTCAGAGCACAACACACACACAAGCATACACTCACTATGTGTGTGTGTGTGAGAGTCTGGTTAAATGATAAGGTTTAATCACGTTCAAGGGTGGCACGTTTCAAGCATATAATATCATTGTAGCTCAAGAGCTCAAAAAAAAAGTATTTCATTTACATTCACATGAGTTGAAAAATCAGGAGAAAAATCATTAAAATATATATATATATGTATATATATATATAGCAGTTATTAAAATTAACAGGCGTTGCTTTATTAACATTTTAATAGCATTTTACGCATTTTCTTAATTGCTCATATTAATAAGGCACTCGAAATTCTTTTATCTTACTTATGAGGTTTGTCGCTTAATAAGCTATTTTGTCTGTTTCAATGGCTTTTGAAAGTCTTTTTATACCCTGAACCCATTGAAAATGGGTAAAAAGGGTATAAGGGGTTTGTGCGGAAGTATGTAACAGGCAGAAGGAAGCATCTCCGACCCCATAAAGTATATATACTCTTGATCAGCATCAACAGTTGAGTCGATATAGTTTCGATAACTTTTCCGATTTCCGATATACACATGTTATCGATAACAACAAAATCTTGAATTTGGGAAAACTCCATAGAGTATATATATTCTTGATCAGCATCAACAGCCGAGTCGATATAGTTTCGATAACTTTCCCCGTTAACGATATACACATGTTATCGATAACAACGAAATCTTGAATTTGAAAAACTTGGAGGTGCAGTTTAAAGGATTAGACTAAATAATGACAATCTGTAAAAATTTCATTGAAATCGGTTGAGAAATACTGGAGATATGGAGCATTGAAATTAAGAAAGTATGCACTATACGCGTATACATACACACACTCACACGTACTTGCAAGCAGTGACTGTATAGGGTTCAGGGTATAGTCTAGTCGGGATTTCTCGACTAGAGCCATCTTACTTGTTTAATGGGGTCTGAAAGTCTTTTGTTAAAGAATTTATGGTGTGAAATTTCAATGACATTATTGATGACAGAAAAACTTTTCGTCTTAAATACCTTCCTGAGGATGTTTTGAAGATAAAACGGAGTAAATGAATATTTTGTGTTACTCCTAATTGTGGCAGGATGAAAGAGCCTAATCAATGAATGATTGATGATGAAGAGTCTTCTTATATCTGTTAAACGTAACGATTGTTTATGGTGTGAATATACTATATTTCTTTATTAGACTCCCGACTCGACACTTCCTTTCTTAGAGTAAATGAATATTTTCTGTTACTTCTAAGGATCATAAACAATCAATTAAGAACTCAGCAAGCTTTTTGATAGCTTAAAAATATTTAAAGAATTTTGCTCAGTTCTTCAGTAGAAGGAACAAGAATCCTTCGTTCCTTTTGGGCATATTTGCATGCCCAATTAAATTTGTTTATTGAAATATGATCAACAGTGAATGGCAAACACACACACACACACACACAAAGACTATGCTAAATGTGTTACTTAACCAAGGGAATCGTCAACAACAACAACGACAACAACGACGAAAAAGAGGGAAGTGGAGGATGTTCTGATACTGCTGATAAATATTAATGCCAAGCAAAGTGCGCACTGAGCCGCAATGCGGCCAAAGGACTTTTGTCGAGCCCGGGTCCGAGGCCTTGCGGTCTATGATGAGTTCAAAGATGACAGCAGGGATGGCGGCGGGGGGGAGTAGGCAGTGGAGCTGTGCTGCACAATTCAGGTGGCATTAATATTCATTTCCATAGCTACAATCAGAGAGAGAGAGAGAGAGAGAGAGAGAGAGAGGTAGTGGGAGATAGAGCTGGCTGGCCACAGGAGACAACAACAGCAACAAGAACAGGATGGGGCAACATACAGTTGCCACACTCATTGTCAGTGGCAGCAGCAACGGCAGCTCATATTTGTCGTCCTGTCAAAGGAATTGTAAAGCCAGGCAGTGGAAGCCATTGTGAGTGTTCCAGCGGCTGCTCTTTGACATTCATTTAATTGAGTCGCCAGCTGCGTGTGGCAAGTGGCAAGTGGCAAGTGGCGACTGGAGTGTGGCGCTTTTTGATTTTGCATTCCAAAACGAACAAAACAAAACAATATTCAAATTAATAACATTCCTCTGGCAATATATAAAGTAAAGGACAATAAATAGCATAAAACCAATTTTGAAAGGTTGCTAGGAATTATGCAACAGGCGTTTTGTTGCACGAACCACGCAATTGAAAAATTTCACTTGTCAAATTTAATAAGCGTGAAGTGTGCGTGTGTGTGTGTATTGGTGTGAGTGTGTATTGGTGTGGTATCCTGCCAAAGCCTGCAGGCATCCTAGCGACGGAGTTGTTCTAGGTTTTTATTTATTTTTGTCAAGGCATTTTCATTTTATTATTATTATCGCTTTGGCATAATTCCCAAAAGCCAAAGAGTGGGCAGGAGGGGAGGGAGGAGCTTGTCATTGAGCTGCAGCCAGTGGCAATACAAACGGGGAAGGGGGCAAGTGGCAAGGGGCAAGCTAAGTTGGCTGCCAAGTTGCGGCAGTTGAGACAACGGTGTGAAATATGAAATTATAAGCAAAACGACAGGCCAAGCAGGAAAAAGGAAACGAAACGTGGCATAACATGGCTACACTTAAAAAAATGACGTATATTATTAAAAAATTATTATTATTATTATTATTTTGAACTATTTTTATACCCTGAACCCATTGAAAATGGGTAAAAAGGGTATAATGGGCATAAGGAAGCATCTCCGATCCCATAAAGTATATATATTCTTAATCAGCATCAACAGCCGATTCGATATAGTTTCGATAACTTTCCCGATTTCCGATATACACATGTTATCGATAACAACAAAATCTTGAATTTGGAAAACTCCATAAAGTATATATATTCTTGATCAGCATCAACAGCCGAGTCGATATAGTTTCGATAACTTTCCCGATTTCCGATATACATATGTTATCGATAACATCAAAATCTCGAATTTGGAAAACTTTCTGATGCAGTTTGAAACATTAGACGAAATAATGACAATCTGTGAAAATTTTATTGAAATCGGTTGAGAAACACCGGAGATATGCAGCATTGAAATTAAGTATACCGTATACGCATACACACACTCACACATACTTGCAAGCAGTGACTGTACGTGTAAAGTATAGGGTTCAGGGTATAGTCTAGTCGGGATTTCTCGACTAGAGCCTTCCTACTTGTTTGTTATAACTTGGAATACTTTACTTTACTATTACTATTACTTTATTGATATTGCTAGTCGAGACTTCCAACTCACCTCTAGACCAGGTTTACTTAGTTATATAACAAAACTTTTTTTCTGTGTACGAAGAGTGGAAGCCAGCATCATTTTAGCCTCAAGAGTCGAACTCATGACTGACGACAATACATCTTAGGCGCATTTTAATTTCATGCTTAGCTGCTTGCCTTCTGCCTGCTGTCCTTACTGTCGTCCTGTTCGTGCTGGCTGTCTATGGCCATCCCTTTTTGATTGTTGCTGCGTAATGACATTTAATGTCCAAGGCCCATATAATTGACTGGGGAGAAGAGCCATTCGCTGTTTCTGTCGCTCGCTTCATGCGCGACTGAATAGCAGTTAAATTCTCGCTTCAAATATCTTGCGCTATTTAGTATCCGAAAGACGTGGCGTATACGTATTGTGTTTTAGCTGTTGTTATTGCCTTTTCGGTATTTGTTGATGACAATTCTGAGCTAATAATTCATGGCCAAAGTTTAATTGTGTGAGCACATTATGAGCACGTGGTGGCAACCAAATTGGTTGTGGATACCTGTGTGGGGCAAGAATAATTATTGCCAGTCAAAGATTTTATGTGGCATGACGAAGGCTCTTTCAGGGTGCACTTAGCTGCCAGATAATGGCTAATAATGGCGGATTTTTATTGTAACAATAAGAGCATAACAAAAATGAAATTGCTGGAGAAAGCATTACGTATACGCAATATTAGAGCAAGCTTAACAGCTCCTTAAAGGGTTTCAAATCGCTGAATGAATGAAGAACGGACTGACAAACAGCTCCTTAATGGGTTTCAAATCGCTGAATGAATGAAGAACTGACAGACAAACAGCTCCTTAAAGGGTTTCAAATCGCTGAATGAATGACGAACTGAGTGAACAAACAGCTCCTTAAAGGGTTTCAAATCGCTGAATGCTTCACGAACTGACTGAAGAAACTCCTCCTTAAAGGGTTTCAAATCGCTGAATGAATGAAGAACTGACTAACAAACAGCTCCTTAAAGGGTTTCGCTGAATGAATGAAGAACTGACTGACAAACAGCTCCTTAAAGGGTTTCGCTGAATGAATGAAGAACGGACTGAAGAAACTCCTCCTTAAAGGGTTTCAAATCGCTGAATGAATGACGAACTGACTGAAGAAACTACTGCAAGCAAAAATTCCTTAAATTTGTTAACAATCGCAGCGGGAAAGACAGCTGAAATGCGCCTCATCGAGTACAATCAAATGCAGGCAGCTAACCAAACAATCTCTCCCTCTCTCTCTGGCACTTTGACATGACACTCTAACAAGCCATTCATTCGTTCACTCACAGAGCTTAGAAGGAGTTGAGTCGAGGAGCTGCACTTTAAAGCGAATGCCACGTAAATTCAAAGCAACTGCCAGCAACATGCGTAGCCGAAAACGCATTTGCACCCAAAACAATGAGAATGCCGCAGGGGCAGCAACAACAACAACAACGAGCAAGGAGCCACCTTTTAGCTGCTAAGCAACCACTGTGTTCAAGGAGCAGTGTGCAAGGATAATGCATTTGATCTAAAGGCTAAAGGCAGCAGCATCAAGTTGAGAGACGAGTGTAACGAGGAATCAGGAAATTAATTACAACAGCTATATACAGACAATGCGAACTATTGTTCGCTCTACGTTGTTGCTGTTGTTTTTCTTCGCTTTGCACAGTGTAAATATTAATTTTCGCACCTTTTGATGTATTTGGAACAAAGCAAAGTTGATTTTCTTAGCTGTTATTCTTAGCTGTTTATACCCTGAACCCATTGAAAAAGGGTAAAAAGGGTATAAGGGGTTTGTGCGGAAGTATGTAACAGGCAGAAGGAAGCTTTTCCGACCCCAGAAAGTATATATATTCCTGATCAGCATCAACAGCCGAGTCGTTACACATGTTATCGATAACAACAACATCTTGTATTTGGAAAACTCCATAAAGTATATATATTCTTGATCAGCATCAACAGCCGAGTCGATATGGTTTCGATAACTTTCCCGATTTCCGATATACACATGTTATCGATAACAACAAAATCTTGAATTTGAAAAACTTGGAGATGCAGTTTGAAACATTAGACGCAATAATGATAATCTGTGAAATGTTTATTGAAATCGGTTGAGAAACACCGGAGATATGGAGTATTGAAGTTAAGAAAGTTTGCACTATACGCGTATACACACACACACTCACATATACTTGCAAGCAGTAACTGTATGCGTAAAGTATAGGGTTCAGGGTATAGTCTAGTCGGCTCGACTAAAGCCTTCTTGCTTGCTTTGAAGCTAAAGCAAAAGCTGGCTTCATTTTCATATCCTATTCCTTGAACTGTCTACAAATGTGAACTTGAAATGTTTGCAGTTTTTATATTTGTTGCACTTACTTGCGCTAGCTACGTGCAACATACAAAATGATCGCACTTCCCGCCTATCCCTCAACCCTTCCGCATTCTTGGAGTACATTTTGCTGGCAAGGACCCTTGGACACGGCATAATCTTGCACGTAATTTGTGTGTATGCGACAGAAATGTCCGTTGCACCTGTCGCTGCTGGCCAACATCCAACACAACCTCACTTCACCAGGCCATGACCATGCCCAAGTCCTTGCCGCATCTCGTTGTCCCTGCGTTCCTGTGTGGCTGTGTGTCTCTTGCAAAACTATTGTCTGGGCCAAGTTGTTGACAGGCACGTTGACGTCATTGTTTCGCAATTTGTATCCTTAGCTGCGCATTAGAGCTTAGTTGCTAGTTATACACTGCCTCTACACTATTCGTGTGTGTGTTTGTGTACTTTTCAGATTTAATTTGTCATTTTTATACCCTGAACCCATTGAAAATGGCTAAAAAGGATATAATGATTTGTGCAAGAGTATGTAACAGGCAGAAGGAAGCATCTCCGAATCCATAAAGTATATATATTCTTGATCAGCATCAACAGCCGAGTCGATATAGTTTCGATAACTTTCCCGGTTTCCGATATACACATGTTATCGATAACAACAAAACCTTAAATTTGGAAAATTTCGATCAGCATCAACAGCCGAGTCGATATAGTTTCGATAACTTTCCCGGTTTTCGATATACACATGTTATCGATAACAATAAAATGTTGAATTTGAAAAACTTGGGGATGCAGTTTGAAACATTAGACGCAATACTGAAAATCTGTGAAAATTTTATTGAATCGGTTGAGAAACATCGGAGATATGGAGTATTGAAGTTATAGGGTTCAGGGTATGTTCTAGTCGGGTTTTCCCAACTAGAGCCTTCTTACTTGTTCAGATTTAATTTGTCATTTTTCTGCCTTTTGTTTACAACTTTTAATACGTTTGTAATGCGCTTTTGAATAATGGTTCAGGCATGGCTTACACGGCGTATACGTAATGTGCAAAGCAGTTTGAGCAATGTTTAGAGCGGTTATTAAGAGTTTTATTTAATTGCCAGGCCTGATTTGCCTGGCTGGATTTTTTAATTAAATTTCCTCATCACATTATGCCTAATTCATTAAATTGTTGCCCCCACCCTTTCTTCCCAATTACTCTGCCTCACCTTCAACCCTTTCGTCAGCTAAGTAAACAAATCTGCGCACTTCATTTGCCAAACTGGCCAAGTTCAAGTTAGGCAAAGTGCTGCCAAAGTCTCAAGCAGTTTACAACGCTTTTCCTGACCCAACAATAACAATAGGTTCAACAACATAATGCGAAACAAGCCAAAGAAAAACTCAAAAGAAATGACTGAGTGAAGTTTAAATACCCTAGCACTTAAAGGTTTTTTCTGCAGCTGTTCAATGTTTATATTGAGGTAAAAGGGTTTAAATTAAAGTACTTACATATTTTTCTTAACGTTTCGTGGCTTCATTTTGGGCTTGGGTTCAGGACTCGAGAAGAATCTGTAAAAATAAATATAAAAAATAATTTTATTAAAAATTTATCAAAATCTGTAAAAATGTGTAAAAGAAAATATGTAAAAATAAATTTATTAAAAATTTATCAAAATCTGTAAAAATCTGTAAAAAAAAATATAAAAATTAATTTATTGCTTATCAAAATTTGTAAAAATATGTATAAAAAATTTATTAAAAATTTATCAAAATCTGTAAAAATATGTAAAAAAAAAAAAATATAAAAACAAATGTATTAAAAACTTATCAAAATCTATAAAAATCTGTAAAAAATAAAATATAAAAATTAATTTATTGCTTATCAAAAGCTTAGAAACTTCACAAACTGTTAAAGACTCAAAGAAAAACCTTAAAATAATCAAATAAATATATTTTAAACCCAACCTAAATACCCTACGTTTAAGTTAATCAACAGCAACCGAAAAAAACCCAATTTGAAGAGCGCCAAACTTAATCGACAACTTTTGCAGCTGATAAAAGTGTTGAGTACCCAAAAGCAAAAGAAGGTAAACGAAAAGCAAGCAAAAAGAAGAAGAAGTCGAAGAAGAAGAAGACACTGTAGATAGAGTCCATAGAACAAGAGCTCTTTGGGGGTTTGTCATTCAAGATGTCGCTGCAATAAAATTAATGCACAAAGTTTATTTTTACCTTCTTTTTAGAATTTGTAATGAGCGGCAACTTTTCGACTTCTTTTAGCTATTTTTTTTTTTGGCGGTAAAAATTTGATTTGATTTGAATGGTTTCGTGAGTCGAGTCGAGAGTTGTTGAGAGTTGTTGAATGAGGCGCGAAAGTTTTCAAATAAAAATTAAAAATTGTCAAGGCGTTAAATTAGGGTGACAAGAAACTTGGCTAAACTCGAGTCAAAGTGAAATTAAATTGAGAGCAAAGAAAAAAGGGTCAAGTCAACGATTGGCTGCAATTGACAGGCTCCTGTTTAAGTTTGACAATATTTTTCAGAGATTACGTAAACGTTTTATGTGGGCTTTAAAGTTTTGCGGCTTAATGCCACACACACGCTGTTCAACAAGCTGAAACGGCAACAAAAGCCGCACAGTACATGAAAACTTTCAGTTAACCAAGGAGCCCCAACTCAATCCAACAACCACCACCACACACATGATTCATAATCTCTACACTAATCTTTTAATCCAGTCGAGTGAATTTTGTACTCGATAGTGAAACAAAGTTGCCAAAGGAGCAGCAGCAGCAGCAGCAGCAGGCACAAAGAGTTAACTTTTAAACAGCAGCATGTTGAGTATAAACATGTTCGACTACCGAGTGTGTATCTGTGTGTGTGTGTGTGTGTCTTTCAATAAACCAAATGCCCAAACCCAAGCGCACAACTTTGATGTCATCTTTGTGCCCAGGCCGCCTACAAAGTTCTTCTTTTTTTTTGCCAGCTGAAACTTTTTTAATAGTAATGGACTTGACCAAAAACATTTTTTTTTAGCTTTTTTTAGCTTTCCCTCTCCAAATGTTTTACAGTTTAAGCGCATTGGACTCTAAAGCTTGGAGCTGCTGTTGCTGCTGTTGTGGCCAGGTGAATCAGCTTTTGGAAGCTGTGCATCAAAAAGTTATTTCCGCTACAAATGAACCCCACCACACACACACACACACACAAAGTGATACTATTTTTTTCCTATCAATATGGTTGCGCCCTGCGCCTGGCACTTAGTCGATGGAATGACAAAAAAAACCCAAACAAACAAACTGACTGACTGAATGGCTGACTGACTGAATGTCGGAATGGCCGTGGACATAAGCGGCTTAGCTTTTAAACAACTTTTAGCATATATGAATGAATGAATGGCAGAAACTGTTGCATTTTTCTTTATCTCTATATATTTTTATACCCTGAACCCATGAAAATGTGTAAAAAGGGTATAAAGGTTTTGTGCAAGAGTATGTAACAGGCAGAAGGAAGCGTTTCCGACTCCATAAAGTATATATATTCTTGATCAGCATCAACAGTCGAGTCGATAAAGTTTCGATAACTTTTCCGGTTTCCGATATACACATGTTATCGATAACAACGAAATCTTGAATATGAAGCATCTCCGACCCCATAAAGTATATATATTCTTGATCAACATCAACAGCCGAGTCGATATAGTTCCGATAACTTTCCCGATTTCCGATATACACATGTTATCGATAACAACAAAATCTTGAATTTGGAAAACTCCATAGGGTATATATATTCTCGATCAGCATCAACAGCCGAGTCGATATAGTTTCGATAACTTTCCCGATTTCCGATATACACATGTTATCGATAACAATAAAATCTGGAATTTGAAAAACTTTGTGATGCAGTTTGAAACATTAGATGAAATAATGACAATCTGTGAAAATGTTATTGAAATCGGCTGAGAAACACCGGAGATATGGAGCATTGAAGTTAAGAAGGGTTCAGGGTATAGTCTAGTCGGCATTTCTCGACTAGAGCCTTCTTACTTGTTATAAATGTATTTATTTTCGAATGTGTGTTCAACAGCGAATCAATTAAGAACCACACGTCTGAACTTTAGTTAAACAACAATTTATTGAATTTTACTCAGTTTTGTGAAATACATTTAAAAAAACGTTGCTTAATATAATTGAGGCATTTCGATTTCACAACTTTAAAGTATTTGAAAATGTTAATAATATTTTTTAAAGCCGCACATATCTTTGTGGAGTAGCATCTGTGACATTGGCTATCGATGGCGTTATGCTGACCATTTCAGTTCAGCCCACACGTTTCTCTGACAGCAGAGTACTCGAAAAAGCCAAATGCGTTGGAGAGCAGGCTTAACACTCAGCAGCAGATACGAGTAGGATATCTCAACTCAAAACGAGGGATCTACAGTTGAGTGTGTGTGCGTGTGTGTGTGTTAGAGATTAGCAGGAACAACATATGTGTATGCTGGTTATAAGTTGAGTTTTGTCACGCGCCTTCAAATCGAAATGGAATCCAAAAATAAATGCATTTCAAATCCGTTTTGCGTATCGAAAAGCGAAAAGCAAAACAAGCCAACCGAATGTGGGATTCGTATGCTAAGCGTATTATATTTCAATAAAGGTATCAAAAAAAAACAGCTCGTATATT
Organism: Scaptomyza reducta; assembly: GCA_035044485.1. Taxonomy (NCBI): domain Eukaryota; kingdom Metazoa; phylum Arthropoda; class Insecta; order Diptera; family Drosophilidae; genus Scaptomyza; species Scaptomyza reducta. The sequence continues at coordinate 78,314 of JAWNNV010000838.1, forward strand.
TGTCATGCAAATCTTTTGCCTAGCAATTTTAACACTTGAACGCACTTTATCCACACACACACATACACACACACACACAACAGAAAAGAAAGGAAAAAAGAAATTGAAAGGAAAGGCCCTTGAAGCAAACATGAAATATGCGGCAATGTTTTGGCCACACGAATTGCTTGGTTAATGCCTTTCTGTGTGTGTGTGTGTGTGTGTGTGTGGGCAACAGTTTGCCTTGTTTCGTTGCATACCTTGAGGCGCCATAAAAGCAAATAAATAAGCAGAGCGAAGCATTTCGCTACATTTCAGCAAATAATCTCATAAAGCATTTTATGCTGCCCAGCTGCCTCACTCGCATATGCTGTGTGTGGTCAGAAGGGAAAGGGTGGCAAGGGTAGGGTAGTTTGGGACTCTTGCTATTGTTTGGCTAAGCGTTAAGGTTGGGCGGTTTCTTTGGTGCTTTGTGTGTGATTTGGGCATTAAGTGCGGTCTCCAAAAACCTTTGAAGTGGACACGTGCTGTCATAAATTTTCACAGTGCTCTGAGCACACACACACACAACTCTTAAAATGCCGCATGACACTTTAAGCTGCTGGCTGTCTAGCGATAGTTATCGATTGCAGAGGCATCAAGGAAAGGAACTTGAGAAATCATTTCATAATCTGGCTTAAACAAATGGAATTGGTTACTTAGTTATAGAACTGAAATAACATTAACTATTTAACACATATTAAACTTTGTAACAAGAAACTTCCTTAACTATTAACATAAGCGATGAAAAAAACACAATAATCGAATATGTCAAATAAATGTTTTCAAGTACTTTTACTTATCATGTTAATGGGCTTAAATACATTTGTTTAGACCACGAAAGCTGGAAACAAGTATTTGCCTAGTCAGTTTAGGATTTGAATATTTCATCACTTTAGCGATAGTTATCGATTGCAGAGGCATCAAGGAAAGGAACTTGAGAAATCATTTCGTAATCTGGCTGATACAAATATACTTGGTTACTGAATTATAGAACTGTTTCTATATTAACTATTTAACACATTTTAAACTTTGTAACAAGCAAATTCCTTATCACAATAGCTATTCGAATAAGCGATGAAAAAGTCAACAAAATAATCGAATATGTTAAATAAATGATTTCAAATTATAATACGCACTTTTACTTATCATATTCATGGTCTTGAATCACATTTGTTTAGACCACAAAAGCTAGAAACAAGTATTTGCCTAGTCAGTTTAGGATTTGAACATATCATTGCCGCATGACACTTTAGCGATAGTTATCGATTGCAGAGGAATCAAGGAAAGGAACTTGAGAAATCATTTCGTAATCTAGCCTAAACAAATATACTTGGTTACTGAATTATAGAACTGTTTCAACATTAACTATTTAACACATATTAAACTTTGTAAGAAGCAAATTCCTTACCTATTAACATAAGCGTTGAAAAAGTCAACAAAACAATGGAATATGTCAAATAAATGCTATCCAATTTCAATACGCACTTTAACTTATCATGTTAATGGGCTTAAATCACATTGGTTTGGACCACAAAAGCTAGAAACAAGTATTTGCCCAATAAGTTTAGGATTTCAACTATTGAACAACTTGAATTTTGGCAAATTGCAAAATCAACACGTAAAATTGCAATTAATTGCGCTTAGCTAAATAAATCGTTTCGACGCAAAACACAAACTGATCATAAAACTTAATAACCAAAACACACACGCACGCACACACACTGACATAATTGGCCATATAGACGCGTGTGTGTTTGTGTGCTTTTTGACTATTTGCTTATCGGTAAATTGCAATTTGTGCTATTTCCAAAACTTTATGCTGATTAATAAGAAAGCAGCAACTAACAAGGATAACAACTATTAGTTGTTGCAGGACCTGTAATCCACAGAGCCTGCTCTCTGTCTCTCTCTCTCACTTACTCTCTCCCTTTCTCTCTCTCTCTCTCACTCACTCTCTCTCTCTTTTGCTCTCTATGGAGACATTAGCCATTTGGCATGAGCCTTTAGCGTCATGATGCTCTCACATCTCAAACGCATAAATCCAATTGAAAGTGCTTAGCTTTGATTTTTGGACCAGGCATAGAACGCAATCTGCCCCCAAAACCCCTTTCCCCAGCCTCACGCCTATGTTTTCCCACTTGAGTTGTTCAACTTTTAGATCCACTGCAAGAAACAAGAATGATAAATGATTTCAAATCCTTTCAATAAACTCAAGCTTTAAGTTCAGCGATATAATTAGATGGCACCAAGTTTGCGAAAGTTTATATCCATCGATAACTTACATATATGTAGGATTGGCAGCTCTAGCAGCTGATGCCGATAACTATCTATAAGATCTAATAATCGATAGTATATCGTAGTATAAGCTCATCACTGAAATATACAGAAGGGAGAGGTAACTGAATTTAAGAACTTGGCAATTATGTCCGATGAATAAATGTTTTCACTTATTATTTTATAATTTAATAAACGAAGTCAAGAAGTTGTTTTATTTTTTGGTGGCTTCAAAAGTTCAGTCCTTCATATATGTATCGATAAGTATATGGATTTAGCTCACAGTGTATGGCATTGCGTACGTGTTAGTTTCTGTGCCGCTTTTTCAACACGCTTTGGACAGTTTTTGGCGTCTGGCTGGCAAAACGTGCCGCAATTCAGCGCACAGAGAGAGAGGGAGAGAGAGAGGGGGAGAGAGAGAGTGAGAGGGAGACAGATTAGTTTAGAAAGAAAGAGAGAGAGCTCACTCAACTCTGGTCATATTGATAAATGCTTGCCAGAAACAAATATTTAGTTGTGAGAAATCCAAATTAAGTCACGTCGCGCCAATCGCGAACAGCAGTTGAGAGCGAGAGAAAGATAGAGAGAGAGAGAGAGAGGGAGAGAGAGAGATAAGGAGCGAGAGATTGCATGTTTGAGAAGGGTAAAGTTCTGGACACAATGCTGGGTTTGGGGATTTTTCGGGGCTCGAAGCACAATCTTAACCCTATCGAAATACCATTTCAATGCAAATGCAAAATGGCAAAATTAATGATGTTCATTTCCTGCACACACACACACACACACACACACACACACGCACACACACACGCACACAGCATCCATTTGATTCCGCACAGCTTACAAGAGAATTATGATCCAGAAACAATAGACTTTTATGCAGCATACTCATGCAACTCACCCTTGCTTCTTCCGCTGCTTGCAACAAGATTTTCGCATTAAGTGCCACGAACCAAACACCCCAAATTGCATCCACCCAGACTCCACTCCACAGTTGCTTCCGAACCGTTCTCATTGAAAGGCCATTACCATTTGAGTCTAGCTGCAGTTTTTGGGTGTTCTGGTTGCAGCTGCAACTGATGCCGACTGGCGTCGTTTCTTTTGTTTGTTACTTGCCAATTTTGTATGCACTTTTAGCCAACTTCCCCCCAACTCTTGCAGCCCCTTCCGTCTTCCGTCGTGTTGTTTACATTGTCACAGTTGCCGCTTTTCAAGCAAGTTGCATTCACAGTTGGCTTTTATGTTTGCATTTTATGCGTCTGCCTCCAAACCATTTGCAGCATTCGCAGTCTTTTCAAGTCTATCCAAAAAACAAGTAAGAAGGCTCTAGTCGAGAAATCCCGACTAGACGATACCCTGAACCCTATACAGTCACTGCTTGCAAGTACGAGTGAGTGTGTGTATGTATACGCGTATAGTGCATACCTTCTTAATTTCAATACTCCATATCTCCAGTGTTTCCCAACCGATTTCAATAAAAGTTTCACAGATTTTCATTATTTAGTATAATCTTACAAACTGCATCACAAAGTTTTCCAAATTCAAGAGTTCGTTGATATCGATAACATGTGTATATCGGAAACCGGGAAAGTTATCGAAACTTTATCGACTCGGCTTGTGATGCTGATCAAGAATATATATACTTTATGGGGTTTTCCAAATTCAAGTTTTTATTGTTATCGATAACATTTGTATATCGGAAACCGTGTAAGTTATCGATACTATATCGACTCGGCTGTTGATGCTGATCTAGAATATATATACTTTATGGAGTTTTCCAAATTCAAGATTTTGTTGTTATCGATAACATTTGTATATCGGAAACCGGGAAAGTTATCGAAACTATATCGACTCGGCTGTTGATGCTGATCTAGAATATATATACTTTATGGAGTTTTCCAAATTCAAGATTTTGTTGTTATCGATAACATGTGATATCGGAAATCGGGAAAGTTATCGAAATCATATCGACTCGGCTGTTGATGCTGATCAAGAATATATATACTTTATGGGGTCGCAGATGCTTCCTTCTGCCCATTATACCCTTTTTAACCATTTTCAATGGGTTCAGGGTATAAAAAACCATTCGCTGCATTTGCTTAATTGTCTGAGCCGCAAGTTCAGTTCAATGTTGTTTAAGCCATCTTTAAGTTATTATTATGATTTTCTTAGCAAAGTCGAGCAATCAAAGAGAAGAACTTGAGCAGAATATATATATATTTAACTCTTTAGTAGAAGGAGGTGAAAAAATACTTTGAGAATCTTTTTAACACTTTAAATGTTAAACTAATAAAATTAATTATAAATTCTCTCGAAAGGAAACAATCGGTCAACTCCTGGCAGGCAGCAAGGACACAATTAATGGCAATGGCCATTAGTGAAACTTCTAGCCAGAAAACTCCATCAGGAACCACAAACCAAGATTGGACAACTGATCCCGAAATAGAAGTGGAAAAGTAGAAAAGTGGAAAAGTCAAACAATTTGCTGACGAAGAAGTCTTTCGGGTAAATTTAAAGAAATTACACTTGACACTTTTCAATTAGTGAGCCAAACTTTATTTTAATTGTGACAGTAACACGCTGGCGTTGCCACCCAGCACCAATGAAACAACAACAAGATTTTGGCCAAGTTTTGCAAGGCGACAACTTGTTGTAGAGGGGGAAGTTGCAGCCACAGCCACAGAATGTCAAAAGGGAACTTTGCCAAGATTAATTACAATTGAAAACAAATGAATGCAAAAACGATAAGCAGCCCGAAAGGGATTTGGCCAAACAAAACCTCAACCCAGCAACCAGGAACCCTCAGCCCTTAGCTCGACTCCGGCAACTTTGCCAATCAAGATAAAAGACGGGCCGCAGGGAACTGCTTTGGCGAAAGTACTAATCAAAAAGCGGAGGGCGTTGAAACAAAATGTTCACACCTACAAAATAACAACAATACTAACACCAACAACAACAGCAACAACAATGCCAACTGGTTGTCCAGTTTTTGGGGAACTTGAACTATTTGGGGCCAAAACTATACGCAAAGTTAGCTGAGGTTAGCAGGTCCCGCATGCGGTACAGTTTCGTGAGCTACTTTATGGCCAAAGGACGTGACTTGTTTAGTTTTTGGCCACGTATCTAAGGGGGCTCCACTCTACACTCTACACTAGCCACATAGTTAAAGGGTATACACAAAGTTGGTATGTTAATGCTCTCAAAATATTAGAATGAAAGTTGAAGCTCACAGTTTGTTCTTCCTTTGTGCTTTCAGCTTTATATATAATCGTTTTCTTTCATTTGTGTTTGAAGAAATGTAGAAACAGTTAAGTAGAGTATCTGTGTGTCGTTTTATACACTCCTGCTTAGTTCTACATGCCTTTCATTTTGCATTCGCTCCACTATTAACACCATTTTTTGGGTCGTTTGACCGGACAGTGAAAAAACTGCAGCTTCGAAAGTTTTGCGGCGCATAAATCATGAAATTAATTAATTTTGACATACATTTTGCGCCAAAGTAGCGCCATAAACAATATTGTGTGCCCCTGTCACATCGAGATATATATATATATTGCCAGAAATTAAAAGTAAAATCAACAACTACAAAAACTTGCCCAGTTTGGGGTTTTCTTCACTGCTGCCGGCAAACTTTTCAAGTCAAAAAATGCCAAAAAAAAGAAGAAAAAGAAGAAAGAAGATGAAATGTATTAATATATATGTATACTATATAGAAAGAGAAGGAAAAAAAAAAGAAGTTAAGTTTGAAATATGTGCAAAATTCATTCAGTATTTGAAATATGCGCAACTTGCACAAGTTTTCACCGCCGGAGAAGAGAAAAACTTATGCCGTGAGTTTAATTTTATTCATGTTGCTAAGTGAGCGTTGAGCGACGACGACGACGACGAGGTTGCACCAGCTGTAAAACTTTTGCCAAAAATGCACTGTTTAATTGCATAATTTGAGAGTGAAAAGAGTGAAAAGAGATTTGACTAGTTACACCTGAAAGCGGCTTGATAACAAACCCAAACGTCTGTGAGGCTGGGCGAAAACAGTAAGTCTTAATTACTACGAAAAGCTTTTTGCACTCGAAGAAATGGGATTTCAATAATATATTGTTGGTTTAAATAAAGGTAAGTTGGATTCCTATCGAAGTGGCAGTATTTTACTTATAGCTTCAACTTTTGGTACAATCGTTTATCGATTTTTTATCGATATAGTAAAAAAAAAACTCTTAATTACTACGAAAAGCTTTTTGCACTCGAAGAAATGGGATTTCAATAATATATTGTTGGTTTAAATAAAGGTAAGTTGGATTCCTATCGAAGTGGCAGTATTTTACTTATAGCTTCAACTTTTGGTACAATCGTTTATCGATTTTTATCGATATAGTAAGAAATAAGTCTTAATTACTACGAAAAGCTTTTTGCACTCGAAGAAATGGGATTTCAATAATTGATATGTTGATTTATATAAAGTTAAGTTGGATTCTTACTGAGTTTTATTTAAAGCTTTAACTTTTAGTACAATCGTTTATTGATTTTTATCGATATGCAAAAACTTTCGTTGATTTAAATAAAGTTAAGTTGAATTCTTACTGAGTTTTATTTAAATTCTTCGACTTTTAGTACAACTTCTGTTGATTTAAATAAAGTTAAGTTCAATTCTTACTGAGTTTTATTTAAATTCTTCGACTTTTGGTACAATCGTTAATCGATTTTAATCGATATGCAAGAACTTCCGTGAGTTTAAAGAAAGTTAAGTTGGATTCTTATTGAGTTTTAAAGCTTTAACATTTAGTATCGTTAATCGATTTGTATCGATATGCAAAACTTCCATTTTTGGCTGTTGATGCAATAATTTTGTCAAGTGCAGCTGTCAATTAAAAACGTGTAATCCCTTTCAATGCCTGAAGAGACAAGTGGAAAGTCTTTACGAACATGTTCTTTGCAGCTTAAAAGCCATAAAGTAATTGCAAGCAATTAAAAATATACTGTTTAATCAAGCATAAAATGCTGCCAAGTCTAACTGTATCTATCTTTGATATATTTCTTTTGAATGCAGTTTGAGTATCAATATTTTATGCAATTTCGTTAATTGAAATGTGCCACACACATCAAAGGCGCAGAAAAGCTGTGGAAATGGTCGAGGAAATATTTGAAAATTGTAAATCGCACACAACTAGGCATATCGATATCAAATTATTTGTGCTGAATGCAATCAAATATTTGCACAAAGAATTTACGCTTTATGCCTAAAAGTATGCAACGTTAATAATAAGAAATGCTATAACCTCATTTTTTCCACCACCCACAAAACCCAAATCCTGAATGCGAACGATAAGAGAAATCTATCGAGCTGTGTGCAACGATTGGCAAACTACTTAAGTTGGACGAGGTGGAGTTGTAAGGTTTGCTTAAACTTCAACTGTTTGTGTGTATGTGTGTGTGTGTGTGTGTGTGTGTGTGTTTGTGCTCGTTTTGTGCCTTTGGGGAGTCGCTGTGAAAACTTAATCCTTTCAGCGCACAACGAGGAACGCAAAGCCCAAAGACAAACAAACACAAGCTACAGGAGCGAAGGGGGAAAGGGAAGGGGGTGCTGCTGGCAAGTACTTCTTAAGCTGCCATACAACATTTGGCGGGCCAAGTATTTAAGCCATTTGCGCTAATGAATGCGGTCGCGCATTTTTAAGCATACTGCCCGCCCCCCCTCTCCACTCCCTTTTCCTCCTGGGCGAGTTTGGACAAAGTTTTTTGGGCCAGACAACTCAACAACTTATTCGAAACACGTGCAAAAATTATGCTTGCAGTTTTCGCAGGCGTTTATTTTTGTGTTTAGCCGCTGATAAAGGGGTTGTTTTTTTCCTTGGTGGGGTTGGGGGGTGCTTGGGGGAGGTAAGTGTGGCTGGGCAACAGATTTTTGCCTTTTGTTGACGTCTTTTTGCCGTTGTTCGCTTATTTATTTTCATTTTATGCACTGCATATTTAGTGGCAACATTTTCTGTTGCGCTTAAATCTTTTGTTGCCCCCAAAGGCGTCAGCCAGACAGATTTCGTAAATCGCAATTAAAATGGCTTACGCCGTAAAATCTGCCTGCTGCCTGCCGCCTGTCGCCTTTTGCCGTGCCATGCCATTGACATTCGGCTGTCAAGTGCCCAAAAGGCAAACTTGAATTATTGCACAGTGGTGTTAATAATGGCTTTATTTGGGGTTATTTTCTGCTCATAATGTGCTTGATTTGTGGCCGTGAAATACGGTAATTATCATGACGTTGTCGAATTTGGGGAGCGAGAAAGGAGGGAGATTAAGAAAGAGCTTTAAAGGTAAAAAAATAATCATAAAAAATATATTTCATATCGGGAAAAATTATAAAAAATATTTTTAAATAAATAAAATATGAATAGATTAGGCATTTTGATTATTTTCGATTTTTTTTATAATTATTATCAACATTTTTATCATATTGTCGAATTTATTAAATTTAAAGGAAGCAAAATTAATATAAAAATATATTTCACATAGGAAAAAATTATAAAAAATATTTTAAAATAATCAAAATACGAAAAGATTGAATATTTTGATTATTTGAATTTTTTTATAAGTATTATCAAAATTATGTTCTTTAGGAGCGCTCTCAAAGTAGTAGTAAATTATAAAAAATATATTTCATATAGGGAAAATAATAAAAAACATTTTTAAATAAATAAAGTATGAGTACATTGAGTTATTTAATTATTTAAGATTTTTTTATAATTATTATCAATTTTATATTCTTTTTATCATGACATTGTCGAATTTGGGTTAGCAAGAAAGTAAGAATATTAAGATAAATATAATAAAAGGTTTAAATGGAAGCAAAATAATTATCAAATAATATTAAAATTTCTTTTTTGTTCTTTAAGAGAACTTTAAAAGAAGACTAATAATTATAAAAAATATATTTCATAGGGAAAAATTTTAAAAAATATTTTTAAATAAATAAAATATGAATAGATTGTTAACAAAATTCTGTTCTTTAAGAGAGCTTGAAAAGAAGACAAATAATTATAATAAAAATTAAACAAAGAAAAATGATAAAAAATATTTTTAAATAAGCAAAATATTAATAGATTAAGTATTTTGATTATTTTCGATTTTTTTTATAATTTTTAATCGAAATTGTGTTTTTTCTTATCATGAAATAGTCGAATTTGGAGATTAAAAGAGAGCTTTAAAGGAAGCAAAGTTAATATAAAAATATATTTCACATAGGGAAAAATAATAAAAAATATTATTAAATAAGCAAAATATGAATATATTAATATTTTAATTATTTTGGATATTTTTTTATAATTGAAAATAAAAAATGTCTTCTTTTCCAAATAATAAAAAATATTGTCAAATACATGAAGTATGAGTACATTGAGTATTTCAATTATTTCAGATTTTTTATAATTATTATCAAAATTCTGTTCTTTTTCAGCATTTTTACCTAACTCAACTGAGCTTTTTTATCTTGAACCATAAAAATGAAATAAATTATTCGGAATGACAAATAAAATATAGAAACATTCATAATAATACATCGATCACGCTTTGTCTACGCCCACTACTTAAAAGAAATGACTAAACGTCAGCCAACCCCACTGTCAAAGCTAATGAGCATTTAATCCAAACGACAAAATGTCAAGGAAACACTTTAAGAATTCACCTCAGAGCACAAAAAAAAAACACTCACATATATATAAGCTATACGGAAAATCGAGGAAAACAAATGGGGAAGGGAAGCAAACGAAAAAACAACATAAAATTAAAAGATAAACATCTGTTTGGGGGGCGACAGCTGCACAACGAAGGGGAGGGAGGAGGAAGAGGGCAACAGGGTGGAGAGGCAGGGAGGGCGAGTGAAAGAGAGAACGATTTTCCGAACGATGAGCGAAGAAAATAATCTGTTAAAAATAATAATATTGCTGCTGTTTATGACTCGAAAGAAATGAGTGAAAAGACTTTCGCTCTCTCTGAGAGAATCTCTCACTCTCCCTGTCTCTCTCACTGTCTCACTGTCTCTCTTTCTCACTCTCCCTCTCCGCTGTAGATCTCATCGCAAATTGATAACGACAGCAGCGTCTTTGAGCCAAACAGAGCAGCAAATGCAGATGAAGAATATATATTTTTTTTTTATTGCTAATTTGTGTTTTGATTTAAATTCTTTACAACATGCAAAAGTGTCGTCGACTTGTACACACACACCTCCCAACCCCCTTCCCCACCACACACACTCACTGAAATTAATTAATTTTCTAAATGAACACACGGAGCCAAAGCAGCAGCAAACATGCAATCTCCTATATATATATATGACAAATATATTTTGTGTGTGTTTTTTTTGTATATTATTTATATGTGAATTTTTAATTTTATATTTCGGAAAAATGATTTTTCGCAGCGTTGGCGTTGCTGTTGTTGTTGTTGTGATTGTTGTTGTTGTTGTTGTTGTCGTTCTGCTTGGGCTCCATGGCTCTGGGATGGCGAGTGTGTGTGTCAGGTCGAATGGCTCAGTGCTCACTTGAACGTTGTCAGCGCTGTTTCTCCCAAGAAGCGCGAAGAATCTTCGTCGTCTCCATTTGCATTTTAGCCGGTCGTTATACGTGTGTGTGTGTGTGTGTTTTATTGTGGGCCGTTAGTCGCCCACATTTTGCACTTATATATATAATATATGCTATATAGTATATGCTATATAGTATATGCTATATAGTATAGTTGTTGTGGCCCAATGCGTTTCTTTTGGAAAGCATGTCGCCTGCAGTGCTTAAATCTTGGCTAACAGTGCCAACAACAACAGCAGCAACAACAGCAACAACAACAACAGCAACAGCAGCAACAACACAAACAACACCAGCAACAACAACAACAAGTGTGCATGCCAAAAATTTGCGAGTGAATATTATGGAAAATGTTTATGAAAATACGACAAAATGAAAAAATGTCGAACACAAATTGAAATGCAAGTGCCAAAAAAACAAAAAATAAATATTTAATAATAATAAAAGTTCAGCTAAAAGTTCAGTTGAAAAGTATTTGCTGTTAAATGTGTCAATGTTTGTTTTCATTGTTGTGCATCTGTATCTTTGTATCTGTATCTGCATCTGCGCGCGATCAGTTCTGTGCGAACTGAAAGATTTGACCTCGCACTTCACCCATCAAGTGAATTAACAGTGCTTCGTTCGCACAAGTTCGTCATCATTTGTCGTGCGTGTGTGTGTGTTTGTCCCCTCCCCGCAGCACTTAAAGGCAATTTGTCATACAAAGAAATCATTCAACTTATGCGCTGTGTCGCAAGTTACTGCGGAAGTTTTGTGCATAATAGTTGAAGTATTATTAAGTTCAATTCGAAGGAATTCAAAAGTGAAAAGAATGAATGAAAAATAATTCTAGCTAATTATGTGAAATGGCAGAAAACCAACAAATGTGTTCAGGTAAAGTTGAATTAAAAATTTTAGAAATTTTTTCTAATGATTTTTTTATGAATAAAAATGTTTAGAAATAAAAAATCATTGAAAAATGTTTCTAAAAATAAATAAATATAAATAAATATATATAAATAAATAGAAATATACATTTATTTATTTTCTAATGTTTTTTATGATTCAAAGTGTTACAAAAAAAAATCATTAGAAAATGTTTCTAGAAATAAATAAATATATAAAAATAAATCGAAATAAATATTTTAGAAATATTTTCTTATGATTTTAATGAATGTTAACATATTAATTCATAAAAAATTAGAAATAAATATCTTAAAATTATTTTCTTATGATTTTTGATGAATAAAAATGTCAATAAATAGAAAATCATTGAAAAATGTTTCTAGAAATATATTAATATAAATAAATATATATAAATAAATAGAAATATACATTTATTTATTTTCTAATGATTTTTTATGATTAAAAGTGTTACAAAATAAAAAATCATTAAAAAATGTTTCTAGAAATAAATAAATATATAAAAATAAATCGAAATAAATATTTTAGAAATATTTTCTTATGATTTTTAAAGAATAAAAATGTTAATAAATAATTTCTAATGATTTTTTATGAATAAAAATGTTTAAAAACAAGTAAGAAGGCTCTAGTCGAGAAATCCCGACTAGACTATACCCTTAACCCTATAATTTACGCATACAGTCAGGGCTTGCAAGTATGTGTGAGTGTGTGTATGTATACGCGTATAGGGCATACCTTCTTAATTTCAATCCTCCATATCTCCAGTGTTTCTCAACCGATTTCAATAAAATTTTCACAGATTGTCTTTATTTAGTCTAATCTTTCAAACTGCATCAAAAAGTTTTCTAAATTGAAGATTTTGTTGTTATCGATTACATGTGTATATCGGAAACGGGAAGAGTTATCGAAAATCTAAAACTTGTACTGCCTAGGGATTAGGCGAGCTTATATACCAAATCTGGAGTCTCTAGCTCTTATAGTCTCTGAGATCGACGCGTTCATACATACGGACGGACAGACGGACAGACGGACATGGCTATATCGACTCGGCTGTTGATGCTGATCAAGAATATATATACTTTATAGGGTCGGAGATGCTTCCTTCTGCCTGTTACATACTTTTGCACAAATCCATTATACCCTTTTTACCCATTTTCAATGGGTTAAGGGTATAATAAAAAGTCATTTGAATGTTTCTAAAAATAAATAATTATATATAAATAAATAGAAATATATATTTATTAATTTTTTTATGATTTTTTATGGATCAAAATTTTAATGAATAAAAAATCATTCGAAAATGTTTCTATAAATAAATATATATAAATAAATAGAAATAAATATCTCAGAATTTTGTAATGATTTTTTATTTTTTAATATTTTTATTCAATAATTTATTTATTTATTTCCAAGACATTTTCTAATGATTTTTTATTTTTTAATATTTTTATTCAATAAAAAATCATTAGAAAATGTCTTGGAAATAAATAAATATATATAAAATAAATATAAATAAATATCTTATAAATATTTTCTTCTGATTTTTTATGAATAAAAATGTTTAAAATAAAAAAACTCATTCGAAAATGTTTCTAAATATAAATAAATATATATAAATAAATAGAAATGAATATCTCAAAAAAATTTTCTCTTGATTTTTTTTTATGAATACAAATGTTAATAAATAAAAAATGATTCCAAAATGTTTCTAAGATATTTATTTCCTGTTTTTACCCGATCTTTGACAATTCACATCCACAAATCATTCCGTTGTATATATCTAAAGCGAAGATTTATTCAAATGTCAAGGAAATTCTTTTCTCCTACCAGAAAAGACATATCTGAGACATTAATGATCTCTCCGACTCAAGTCAGTTAATCCTATCAAACCATAAATATATATCTACACTGTGAATGTTTTGTAGTAACTTGATAGATCGCAGAAAATGTGTTCGGTTCCAAGATCCGAACGGATCGAAACAAGTTATTGCCATTATTTATGTATTTTACGAGCGTGTTGCTGTTGTTGTAGTTCGTTGTTGTTTTTTTGCACTTTGGCAACATCTGCACAGAAATAGTCGACATTGAAACGTAGGAGTACCAAAAATAGCTTGCGGACATGTTATTAATTGAATTTTTGGACAAGTTATGCGTGTGCTAAAGCACATTAAGTATACGCAACACAGATGCACAGAAGAATGTTTTGCGCTTAATAATCTGTTGATGATAATATCTACGTGATGGAAGCGCTGTCCGCATATTATGAAAGCTGGCAACGTTTAGCTCACAAATCACAAACTAGAAACCAAATGAACTTAGCTGATGGCAGCGAAGATACCCTGTAAGCAGTACAGATACATAAGCGGAAAGTGGAATCATAATAACGAAGAATTTGATGACAAAACAAGAGACTTTTGTGATTTACAAGGTATCAAAAAACATATATCGTATATCGTATATCGTATCTCTCTCCTTCCCCATTCCTGGCCTTCCCCCTCCTATGATCCGTATCTTTCCCAATGATTACAGGGTATCAACAAAACGTACATCGTATATAGAATTCTCTCTCCTTCCCCTTCCAATCCCTTAGCTTTCACCCTCTTATGCTCCGTTTTTTCCAAATGATTGCAGGGTATCAAAAAACATATATCGTATATCGTATCTCTCTCCTTCCCTATCCCTTCCCTATCCACTCATATGCTCCGTCTCGTTCCCAATGATTACAGGGTATTCAAAAACATATATCGTATATCGTATATCGTATATAGAGTTCTCTCTAACTTCCCCTTCCTCTTCCCCATCCCTCCCCTTTACAGGGTATCAACAAAACATATATCGTATATCGAATATAGAATTCTCTCTCCTTCCCCTTTCCCCATCTTGTGCTTCGTCTCTTTCCCAATGATTACATGGTATCAAAAAACTTCAAATCGTATATCGTATAGAGTTCTCTCTCCTTCCCCTTCCCCATCCCTCCCTTTGCCACTCTTATGCTCCGTCTCTTTCCCAAAGATTACAGGGTATCAAAACATAAATCGTATATAGAATTATCTCTCCTTCCCCATCCCTCCCCTTACCCCTCTCATTCTCATGATTACTGGGTATCAAAAAACATATATCGTATATATCGAATATTCTCTCCCCATTCCTTCCCATAAATCGTATATCGTAAACAGAATTCTCTCTCCTTCCCCTTACTCATCCCTCCCCTTCCTCCTCTTATGCTCCGTACCTTTCCCAAAGCTTACAGGGTAACAAAACATCAAATCGTATATTCATATAGAATTCTCTCTCCTACCCCATTCGTCCCCTTTCGCCCGTCTCTTTCCCATTTCTATATGTTTATGGCTCTGCTTGGTTTAATTTCTTATTTTGAAGTCGATTTTTATGGCCTTAATTTTTGTTGACAAGAAAGAAAAAAAAGAAAGCAAAAATCGAGAAAAACTGTGAAAATGAGATCATAAAATGAAGAAAACTTTTCCAGGCTTCGAACGTAAATCAATTAAAATTATTTTTATATACAGTTTTATTTTTCGTTTTTCATTTTTAGTTTTTAGTTTTTAATGCCTTTGTCAGTTTTGGCAAAATCCAATTAAAATGAAAGGCAAGACACACACACAATCAAGCAAACATATACATATGAATATACAAGAGTCAAGTGTTGCAATTTGTTTGAAAGGGCGTTGAGGGGGGCGTGGTTGAAGGGCGGCAGTTGGCTGATTCTATGGTTCTTGGGGTTTTGTCATTACGGTCAATAATTACCGCAAGCATGTCAACCGAAATTATTGCCCAGATAGATTTGAACAACTACACGAAACGTGTGAGGGGAGGTGTGAGAGGGGGTTGGGCTTGAAGGGGGTTGAATCTGGATTCGTTTGGCAGTTTTGGGTTTAAGTGTCCGGCCATGTGTTGCAGGTGAAACCAAACCGCAGGACTCCAACTCCGAAGCTATGCCGGAAATAATTACTCAGCATTGGCTTTCTTCGAAAACACACACACACATACACACACACACACCCATGCACACTCACACACATGCAATCACACACTTGCAATCACACTCTCACACATTTAATTTCTATTATTTGTGCTTCCTTTCTCTCTCACTCTCTCCTTCTGTCTCTCTCTGTCTCTCACCCTTTTGGAGCTGTTCATTTTGTTTACCTGTTATGCCGGGGCGGCATTCGATTGTCATTTGTTCGATGTGGCATGTGGCATGTGGCATTCAACCACTAAACTATGTCTCTGTGTGTGTGTGTGTTTGGCTTTTTGTTTTATTATTACAAGCCACACATTTTTGCGGCTGGCCAACATCTTGGATTTTATTGTTTGATTTTCTTAAAACATTATTATTACAGTTCCAATCCTTTGCAACACTTTAAAGGACATGCACACACATACACTAACGCCAGTGAGCCAGCTAGCAGGAATTGTTTCGAATCCAATTCAATATTGATTGCAAGTGAAAAAGGATATCGAACTGTGAAAAGGATATGGGAAAAAGAAATCGAACTGTGGCCCAATTAGAAGGAAAAAGGGTTACAAACAAGTGCATTAAGCAAGCAAACAACAGTTCCAAGTAAAGATAAACAGTTAGAACTAAGAACTAGCAGCAGGTTGTTATACTATACAAACATACATACAAACATATACATATATATATATATACTATATGCTATATACGTTTTTTATTGCACCACTTTGGCTAATTGCTGTCATTAAGGTATTTAGCTAAGCACTCAATGTAAGTGCAAGTGTTATAACAGCAACAAAAACTATACTGTTATATAAGATAAGCTTTGATTAGTGAACAGCAGTTGGAGATAACTCAAAAAAGATAGATAAATAGATAATGCTATGGGATCGTGTATATATTGAAGTAACTTCTGATGGTGCCTGACAACAGTAGCTACTGTTATATATGTACTCGTAGGAAAGGAAAGATTTTGCGAAACTGTTATACGCAAGGAAAGAGCCTTCTTATCTGTACTGTGAATCTTTCAATGTGAGAAAAAGTACTGGAAAACACTTTTAAAGCTTTTACTCACTGTTATACAGTGAACCCTAACTATAGTCAAAATTAAACTGTTATACTGGTATACATATCTGTACTACGAACGAGATTCCTATATTAAGGATTATCCAATATGAGAAACGTAAACTGAAAAACACTTTCAAGATAGTTCGTTAATATTATGCACTTTTATACTGTAACCCCGAACTATAGACACAAATAAACTGTTATACGCACTCCATTAAAGGAAAAAGCTTTCATATCTGTACTGTGAACGAGATTCTATATTATGTATCATTCAACATAAGAAACGAAACTGAATAACATTTTTATATAAACTGTTATACAACGCCCATTAAAGGAAAGAGCCTTCATATCAGTGCTGCGAACGAGACTCTATATTATAGATCGTTCAATATGAGAAACCAAAACTGAAAAACACTTTTAAAGCCTTTCTTCCCCAGATAATTCATTAATAATATGCACTGTTATATTGTAAACCTGAACTATAGACACAAATAAACTGTTATTTGGTGTACATTAAGGGAAAGAGTCTTAATATCTGTTCTGCGAACGAGACTCTATATTAAGGATCCAATAATAATAGTTCATTAATATTATACACTGTTATACTGTAAACCTGAACTATAGACAGAAATATACTCAGTGCATTAAGGGCAAGAACCTTCATATCTGTACTGATTCTATATTATGGATCGTTATATATGAACTATAGACACAAATAAACTGTTATACGCAGTACATTAAAGGAAAGAGTCTTCATATCAGTACTAGGAACGAGACTTTATAATATAGAGTCTATATTATGGATCTTTCAATATGAGAAAAAACTTTCGAAGCCTTTCTTCCCCAGATAATTCGTTAATATTATGCACTTTTATACTGTAACCCCGAACTATAGACACAAATAAACTGTTATACGCAGTCCATTAAGTAATCCCGGATAGACGCACACAACTGGCATTAAAACTGTTTAACCTCACTTAAATACATAACATTTAATGCACTCTCTCGCTATAGAAAATATGTTATTTTGTTCAATGCTTTTCACTCAATGTTGTCCAAAAATAGGCTAATTACAGCTATACTATGTGTAAGTGTGTGTGTGAGTGTGTGAGTGTGTGTGTGTGTGAGTGTGTGAGTATGTGTGTGTGTGTGAGGTACGCACATAATTAAATATTCGATTTTTGCTTTTCAGTATTGTTATTGTTGTTGTAATCGCTGTCCATATAATTATCCCATTACGCGCTGGCAGCATATTGTATGTTAATGTACGAACGTGTATGTGTGTGTGTGTGTGTGTGTGTGTGTGTGGGTGTGTGTGTGTGTGTAGAAGTAACACACATTTACCACTAAATAGTTTTTGTTGATGGCACAGTGACAAAAGAAAGCGGCAATAAAAAACAACTCAGATACTATATAGTATATATATATATATTGTTACTTATGTGTGTGTGAGTGTTTGTGTGTGTGTGTGTGTGTATGTTATGTATATCTGGCGGTTTAAATAGAACTCGATTTGTGTCTCTAACCCTTGGCTGTGTGTTATGGTCGAACATTCGACTGCTGTCCACGGTCACACGGCACAAGAAGCCCACCCCCCAAGTACCACCCACCGCAACCCCAACCCCAATTGCCAGCCCCACCCCACCCCCTTGTAATCACTTGCATTGAGCACTTCAAACTCATCGATACTTTGGGTTTTATGCCAGCTACGTGGTCTCTTTTTTATCGTATCCACAAGCCAGTCGGACTGTCCGTCCGTTAGTTTAGTTTTTGCCTTCGGTTGTACGAGTTGTATATATATATATATATATGTGTATATAGAGACGTAATGATTGAACGTTGTTGAACTCTTACACATATTGCTGGACATGCATGAGTTTAGTTTATATTTATGGGCATTATAGTGCGGATATATATCGGACAAATCGCGCTCGCGCCACCAAACAACTAAATCCTCCAAGGAGCCTCAAAACCAATTTCGTTTCGATACGTTTCGTTTCGTTACGTTACGTTACGTTTTCGTACATGTTTCGTCATGTTGTTGTTGTTGTTGCTGTTGCGATAAGCATTGTGAATTGTGGCCATCAAAAAAGTATTTGCACTTGTTATGATTATGGCTTTCTCGCCGATTTGTGCTCCGATTTGTGCTCCGATTTCAACGTGTGATTTAAAGGCGGCTAACTTTGAGAGCTTTGGCTTTTTGTTTATACGAAAGTGAAATAACGTAAGTGAAGTTTGAATACTATTTAAGTACTTATGCTTTGGTTTAATCATAGCAAGACTTTCTACTACGTTGAGATGTAATGATAAACCGAATAATTGGAGATTAAGCCAACGTTTAAGTTATAATTATTGTTAAAAAAGTTTACTAAGAACATTTTTTTAAGCTTCAGGATTGTGAAAATCTATAAAAAAAAAAATACATTTAAAATGTAATGTAGAGTTGTCTTAAAGTAATATTTAATTTCAATCTTGAACTTTTTAAAGCAACTTTTTGATATTAAGTAATAAAGTAAAAGAAAAAAATTTAAAAAAATTAACTTTTTAAAGCACTTTTTTGATAGTAAATAAAAACTTAAGTCAAAAAACATTAAAAATTTTTAAAAAATATAAATATTTAAAATTTAATGTTGAGTTGTCTTTAAGTAATATTTTTTACAAAAAATTTCAATCTAGAACTTTTTAAAGCAACTTTTCGATATTGTTTAACAGTAATTTCTAACTTGAACTTTTTAAAGCAACTTTTTTGATATTCAATAAAAACTTGAAAGAAAAAAAACTTTACAAAGTTATTAAAAAATATAAAAACTTAAAATTTAATGAAAAATTGTCTTAAAGTAATATTTTTGAACAGAAATTTCTATTTTGAACTTTTTAAAGCAAGTTTTTGATATTGTTTAACAGAAATTTCTAACTTGAACTTTTCTTTAAGCAAATTTTTGATGTTAAATAATAACTTAAAAGAAAAAAAAACATTAAAAAATTATTAAAAAATAAAAATACTTACAATTTAATGAAAAGTTGTCTTAAAGTAATATTTCTTAACAGAACCTGTTATCTTGAACTTTTTAAATCAACTTTTTAATATTGTTTAACAAATATTTGATATTAAGTTTTTGATATTAAATAATAACTTAAAAGAAAAAAAATTTAAAAAATATAAATACTTAAAATTAAATGATAAGTTGTCTTTATGTAATATTTAATAACGGAAATTTCAATCTTGAACTTTTAAAAGTAAGTTTTTGATTTTGTTTAACAGGAATTTCTAACTTGAACTTTTTAAATCACTTTTTTGATGTTAAGTAAGAAATTGAAAGAAAAAAAACTTTAAAAATGATTTAAAAAATATAAATACTTAAAATTTAATGAAGAGTTGTCTTAAAGTAATATTTTTTACAAAAAATTTCAATCTAGAACTTTTTAAAGCAACTTTTCGATATTGTTTAACAGGAATTTCTAACTAGAACTTTTGAAAGCATCTTTTTTGATGTTTTATAAAAACTTTAAAAAATTATTAAAAAATATAAATACTTAAAATTTAATGTTAAGTTGTCTTAAAGTAATATTTTTAAACAGAAATTTCTAACTTGAACTTTTTAAAGCACCTTTTTTGATATTAAATAATAGCTTAAATCAAAGCAAACTTTAAAAAATGATTAAAAAATATAAATACGTAAAATTTAATGAAAAATTGTCTTAAAGTAATACTTTTTATTAGAAATTTCTAACTTGAACTTTTTAAAGCAAGCTTTCGATATTTTGAACTTAAATCCAAAAAAAACTTTAAATAAATAATTAAAAATTATATGAAAGATGTTAGTTAGGCTGTTCTTGTATTCACAATAGCTCACAGAACTAGTAAGCTCAACGTTTCTCACAGTGTATTCTGCAGGTTGAGTCAACGTTTTGCGATAAGCCTATGGTCAATTAAAGTGCGAGGATTTTTGTTGCTGAAATTGTATCTAAGCGAGCGCACAGAGTGCACTTGACTTGTGGCAAAGATAAAGAACCTGAGAAAATAAACAAATGACAACTTCAACAAGTCAAACAGTAGCCAGGAGAGAGAGAAAGAGAGAGAGAGAGAGAGAGAGGGAGAGAGAGTGCGAAGTGTGAGAGAGATTCGAAAAACAAGAAATAGGCAGAGAAACCCATTTAGGCAAGGTAAATGTTTGCTCAAGACAAGAACGAAACAGCGAACAGAGCGAGCGAGAAAGCGAGATAGAGCGAGAGAGCGAAAGCATTGTAGTTTACCTGCCTGCTGGTGACAACAATCAGCGAGCAATTATGCGATAAGCGTATGCTTATCAGTCATAGATAACAAGCTTGTACACTGAAATGAGAGCGTTTACGTTTGGTAGTGAGTGAAAAATTATGAAATTCATTATATTTTTTGGGGCAACGTTAGTTGTCTTTAGCTGTGCTAGTTGTGCGGTCGATCCAAATCGGAAGAAATATATATATATATAGTTGAAGCTATCAATTTATAACAGTGTAGCGGTGTAATGTGTGCAGCTAGATATATATATCGTGCGTGTGTTTGTGCAAACTGAGCATATGTTAAGTGCAAATCACAGAAAAAAACTCAATTCGAGCTACTTTCGTATCTGTCAGATACTTGCATAAGCCAAAAGTATCTTAAGGTGGAAAAGTAAGTAGAAAGTGTTCGGAACCAATGAAACAACAACTTCAAAAGTCATGTAATTGCAAGTGCTTGACAAACTGTTATACTAGATACAAGCAACTGTTATACTAGCTACATGTAACTGTTATACGAGATACAAGCAACTGTTATATTAAATATAAGCAACTGTTATACTAGATAAATGTAACTTTTATGCTAGATACAAGCAACTGTTATACTAGATAAATGTAACTTTTATGCTAGATACAAGTAACTGTTATACTAGATACAAGTAACTGTTATACTTAATGGGCTTTTTCGTGTGTGTGTGTGTTGAACATGATGAAATGGTTTTCTGTTCTGTTCAGTTATCAAAAGATAACAGCTGATAATCCAGTTGCAGGCACTACGCCGCACTGTTTGACTTTTGGATATAAACATATAGCTAGCACTTACCCACAAAAAGTAAAGTAAAATCCAAGCGAAAACAACCTCAATAAAAGGCAAACTATACAAACTCACATATATATATATATATATATATACACTGCGAGATAAGATAAGCGACCAAAAACTCGCTCAACAAGTGAATGAAGAACACAAACAAAACACACACACACACACACACATATATATATATATATACGATATGTGTAGCATAGTGTATGGCAGTGTAGTGTAGTGTAGTGCAATGCACCCCCCTATGGTGAATATTGTGTCTTGCTGACATGTGATTCTTCTTCTTCTTATAGTGTGAGATGTCAACTGGCAGTGTCACTGCCAACAACAAACAACAACAGACAGACAGAGACAGCACTAAGGCAAGACTGTGGGAGTGCGAGGGTGAGACGGGGTGCGGGGAGGCTGAATTTGGGTCAAGCTTTTTGGGGCACTTTCGAACAAACACACTTGCAACACACACATATTTGCATACTTTGGTCACAGTTTGATTATCTCTCAGTGTCAGATTAGGCTGAGAGGTAAAGAGAGGGGAAGGGTGCGGGTAGGGGTAGGGGTTGGGGTAGGGGTAGTGGCAGGGGTAGGTGTCATCAACAAAGGCAAACTGTGCAAAATATTGTCACTAAAGTTAATTAAAAACAAGTCAAAAGGCTCTAGTCGAGAAATCCCGACTAGACGATACCCTGAACCCTATACTTAACGCTTGAGTAAACTTCAATGTTCCATATCTCCAGTGTTTCACAACCGATTTCAATAAAATTTTCACAAATTGTCAATATTTACCTTCATCTTTCAAACTGCATCAAAAAGTTTTCCAAATTGAAGATTTTGTTGTTATCGATTACATGTGTATATCGGAAACGGGAAGAGTTATCGAAAATTTAAAACAAACTTGTACTGCCCAGGGATTAGGCGAGCTTATGTACCAAATCTGGAGTCTCTAGCTCTTATAGTCTCTGAGATCGACGCGTTCATACATACGGACGGACGGACGGACGGACGGACGGACGGACGGACGGACGGACGGACGGACGGAGCAGACGGACATGGCTATATCGACTCGGCTGTTGATGATTATCAAGAATATATATACTTTATGGGGTCGGAGATGCTTCCTTCTCCCTGTTACATACTTTTGCACAAAACCATTATACCCTTTTTGACCCATTTTCAATGGGTTAAGGGTATAAACAGCCAGAGGCATACAAACACACACACACACACACACACACACACACACACACGCACACACACATAAACACATGACAGACAGCTAACAACCCCTTGGTAGCAAGCCAAGCTTCCTTCTTCTACCCGCCCCGAGCTCTCTCTCTTTTGTCTATCTGTTCATAGCTTTAATAAAAATGCCTGGCCAAAGGATAAATCCTTCCTCTCCTCCCCTCTCTCATCTTCCTCGTTCTCCTCCCCTCTCTCATCATCCCTCCTGCCTCCTCTCTATTCTTCCTTCCTCTCTTCTCCTTTCTCATCTCCCTCCTGCTTCCTCCTCTCTCATCTTCCTCGCTACTCCTCTCTCATCTTCCTTTCTCCCACCTCTCTCATCACATCTTCTCCTGCCTCCTCCTCCTCCTCCTCCTCCTGCTCTGTTTGGCTGTGTTTTGTCAGCACGCTGCGTGTGCAAACAAAGGCAAATAAATAGAAAAGAGATACTCAATAATCAATAGATAAATAAAATTACAAGGTGACAGCAGCAACAGCAACAACAACAGCAGCAACAACAACAACAGCAGCAACAACAACAACAGCAACAGCAGCCATGTGGATAACACAGCTGCCACCGCTGGGCGCCTCTCCTTGTGTCATCAGTTTCGGGAGGGGGGAGGTGGGCGATGCTAACTGCTAACTGCTCATAATGCAACAGCAACAGCGAAAACACACAAATATATAAACAGAGAAAAGTTAAGCCAAAGTCACACCGAACTTCAAATACTCTTACTTAGCTTAACTAGTGTTAGGAAAACTAAAGAAAGGGTTGAGTTATAGTCGATCGAAAGGTATTTCCGGTACTTCCACATTCGTTGGAACTCTTTGGAACTCTTTGGAACTCTTTGGAACTCGTTGGAACTCTTTTGGAGCTCTTTGGAACCCTTTGGAACTCATTGGAATTCGTTGGAACTCTTTGGAACTCTTTTGGAGCTCTTTTGGAACTCTTTGGAACTCTTTTGGAACTCTTTGGAACTCTTTGGAACTCGTTTGGAACTCGTTTGTAACTCTTTGGAACCCGTTTGTAACTCTTTGAAACTCTTTGGAACTCTTTGGAACCCGTTTGTAACTCTTTGGAACTCTTTTGGAACTCTTTTGGAACTCTTTGGAACTCTTTTGGAACTCTTTGTAACTCTTTGGAACTCGTTTGGAACTCGTTTGTAACTCTTTGGAACCCGTTTGTAACTCTTTGAAACTCTTTGGAACTCTTTGGAACCCGTTTGTAACTCTTTGGAACTCTTTTGGAACTCTTTGTAACTCTTTGGAACTTTTTGGAACCCGTTTGGAACTCGTTTGTGACTCTTTGGAACCCTTTGGAACTCTTTGGAACTCTTTGGAACCCTTTGGAACTCATTGGAATTCGTTGGAACTCTTTGGAACTCATTGGAACTCGTTGGAACTCTTTTGGCGCTCTTTTGGAACTCTTTGGAACTCTGTGGAACTCTTTTGGGACTCTTTGGAACTCTGTGGAACTCTTTGGAACTCTTTCTAACCCGTTTGGAACTCGTTTGTAACTCTTTTGGAGCTCTTTTGGAACTCTTTGGAACCCTTTGGAACTCTTTGGAACTTTTTGTAACTCTTTGGAACTCGTTTGTAACTCTTTGGAACACTTTTGGAACTCGTTTGGAACTCTTTGTTCAAGTTTCTTTCGAAGCAAGACCCAACCAATACTTATAATGGTTTATTTATTGCTCAAGATTAGATTACAGAATGAGGAATTTACAGGTTTTTATTTTTATAATGTCATTTGAAGCATTCGCTAATTGGGTTTATAGCTTATCGGAAACATTTTCGACCTTTCGAAACTCAGAGCATAAGAACCCAAAAACCCTCAAGAAGAACTTTTTTACTTAAGTATTATAACAGATAGTTATCCCCCAACTAAATCTCAACTTTACTTTATGCCTTTCGCCAGCTATTCTCAAAAGTTAGTGTATCCAACAGTTGCATACAATAAGCGAACATATACGCACATATACATCTATATATATATATATAGACAGCAGGCGTTGGCGTCGATGTCGTCGACATCGTTTTGATGGCGCTAGATAAGCGTGTGGCAAGCAGCAACAGCAACAGCAGCAACAGCAGCAATGCCGCTAGCAACAACAGCAACAAAAGCATCGAACATTGAGATTTTGTTGCTGGCTGGTTTGGGGCGTGCAACAAGCGTTTCAGGACACGACACGACACGTCGCCACAGTTGCCAGTTGCCAGCTTCTGGCCAACAGAGGCGGACGCCAAACAAAAATAAATATCAAAAACAAAATATGCGAAAATATAGAAAAGCGCGAAAAATGTGCTAAAATGTGAAAATTGTATTGAGAATAAAACAAGACTAAAGAAATTCTGCCCAAGCGATAACAAATTGTCGCTGCTTAAAGTTGAGTTGCAGTTGAGATCGTGTTGAAGATTGCGTATACGTCAAGTGTGACGAACGTTTGGTTACTTTGAATGCGGGTAAGCGTAGGGGAGGTTGTGTGTGTGTATATATATATGTGTGTGTGTGTATGTGTCCATATGTGTGTGTGTTCGTGTGTGTGTGTGTGTGTGTGTGTGTGTGTGTGTGTGTGTGTGTGTGTGTGAAGCGCGTTAATTAAGGCGCCCATGCCTGTGGCCAGTCAAGTGCGACAACAAATAATTTGATTTCAATTTAACTAATTAGCTGAGGCCTTCAACACACACACACACACACACACAGACAGACTGGAATGTGAGTGTGTGAATGCAAGTGTCTGCATGTGTGTGTGTTTGTGTGGAAGCACTCAAATGCTTATCTGTTTAGAGGCAGCTCAGTTTACAAGCCACTCGGCAAATGCAATGCCCAAGTATGTGTTAGTATTAGTATTAGTGTGTGTGTGTTAACGCTTTTATCTAAAGCCAAGCACTTGAATGCAGACAGACGTACGTACAGTCAAGTGGTCAGTCAGTCAGTGTGTGAGTGCTGCGGTCAGTCTGTCAATATATTTCAATGTCCAATGCAATGCAGCTTAGCAATAGATAAGAGCTTGGCGGAACGGGGGGGTAACGGGGGTGCTTAAATGTGTTAGCCATTTTGATTTGCGGCTTGCATTGCGCATAACCAAAACACACACACGAAATTATAATAAAGAGTATTTTATACCCTGAAAATGGCTAAAAAGGGTATAAGGGTTCGGTGCAAAGGTATGGAACAGGCAGAAGGAAGCATCTCCGAACCCATAAAGTATATATATTCTTGATCTGCATCAACAGTAGAGTCGATGTAGTTTCGATAACTTTACCGATTTCCGATACACACATGTTATCGATAACAATAAAATCTTGAATTAGGAAAACTCCATGAAGTATATAATTCTTGATCAGCATTAACAGTGAAGTCGATATAGTTTCGATAACTTTTCCGATTTCCGATATACACATGTTATCGATAACAATGAAAACTTGAATTTGATAAACTTCAGAGTATATATATTCTTGATCAGCAACAACAGCCGAATCGATATAGTTTCGATAACTTTAACGATTTCCGATACACACATGTTATCGATAACAATAAAATCTTGCATTTGGAAAACTTTCTGATGCAGTTTGAAACATTAGACGAATTAAAGATAATCTGTGAAGATTTTATTGAAATCGGTTACGAAACACTGGAGATATGGAGCATTGAAGTTAAGTCAAGTATACACACATACACACACACTTGCAAGCAGTGTAAAGTATAGGCTTCAGGGTGTAGTCTAGTCGGCATTTCTCGACTAATTTTGAAAATTTGTAATTAAACACTTGAACAGATTGGCATTCAAAAATTTCTGTGATTATGTGTGATATGCACTTGATTCAAGTCTAAAGAGTATTAATTTATAATTTTTGGAGTGATTTTCAGTTTTGTGATACATTAATTTAGAAACTCCTCACAAAGCAGCTTTATAGTCGAATTTTTAATTTTTTTAATTACTTAAATTTGAAGTGCATTTAATATCAAATTTTGGTTGAATGCATTGAAAGCAATGTTAAAGAGGGAAATAATTATGTATTCAATGGATAATGCAAAATGCTTTTATGGTAATTAAAATATTATTTGAAATATATAAAAATAATATTGAAATGGATTTATTAATATATTTTGTGTAAATATTTGAATAACAATTCTTGGCTTTAACAAAAGGAGCTTGAGTAGAAAGGAGAGAAGGTTTTCCACGCCTTTAAATACAACCCTGTGTTAGTGTTGACTAATGTGATAAATGCAGTAGCTGTAAAACTAATTAAATTAAGCTTAATTGCTTTGATGGCTTAAGAATTGAGTGTGTTATATGTGTGTGTGTTGTGTGTGTGTTGTGTGTGTGTTGTGTGTGTGTTGTGTGTGTGTGTGTTGTGTGTGAGTGTTAATAGCTAATCAGTCAATCATTAACATCAACAGCTATGAAAATATGTTTATGAAAATGTTTTTTGTTAAATTTTAAAGACTTTCAAACAAAACTTTTATCTAACTTTTTGATTAAAACACTTTAGAATAAATTAATTTTGACAACCTATAATTTTTATGCAGTTTTATATGTTTTAAGAAGCTCTTAAGAATCATTTAACTAACAACTAATAATGTATAAATTTTTTTTATTTAATTACAGTTGGATGCAAACAACTTGCGCTTAGTGGAAAGAGAAGAAAAAGTTTGCAAAACAAATAAAACTAAATACGAACAGCTAATGAAAACAATAAAGAAGGAACACTATAAGTAAAAAGAGATAGAGAGAGAAAAGGAGAGAGAGAGAGGGAAGTTAAAACTGTGATAAGCGAAACGTGGAAAAGCGAAGAACAATTAAATGCAAAGATAATATACAATTTGAATAAAAGTATAAAACTGGCAGCTAAATTAAAAAGCAAGCGACGACCAATGCAGCAGCAACAGCAGCACTAAAAGTAATTAGCGACAGCAACAACAGACAGAGAGAGAGAGAGAGAGAGATAGTAAGAGAGAGAGAGAGCGAGAGCAATAATAATAAAGTGGGAAATAAAACAAATGATGTTGCAATCTTTGAAACTGCGCGCGGATAAACTAAGCGGCATTCCAACAACAACAGCAACAGGGACAGGGACAACTGTTGAAGCAGCAACAGCAACAACAGCAGACACAACAGCAATACTTACAGCTACAACAACAGCTACAACAATGTTAACAACAGCACCTGTTGCCCATGTCGCTAATGGTATGGCCAATGGCAATGCTATACTCTTTAATGGCACCAACAACACTAGCAACACCAGCAATTTAAATAGCAATAACAACTTGCTGCAGCAACAACAAACGGAAAAGTATTTAGAAAATCTAACGCCTGCAACGGGCGCGATTGCAACAGCAACAACTTTTACAGGTGCTGCAAAAAGTTTTCATCCATATTTGCGGCCCAACAGCAACATACCAACAGCAACACCAACACCAACAGCAGCAGCAGCAACAGCCGGTGCAGCAACAACAACACCAATACCAACACCAACATCAGCAGCAGCAGCAACGACAATGACCAAAACAGTTGGCATGTCGACAGCATTATTCGAAACACTTTTGCACAACCAAATAAATTCCAATGCAACTACAGCCGTTGCCGTCATACCAGCAGCAACGGCAGCAACAGCAGCAGCAGCAGTTGAAACAGCAACACCAGCAACACAAACAACAACAGCAACAGATATTGCAGCAACCACAGCAGCGGCAGCAACAGCAACAGCAACAGCAGCAGCTGCGACGTTGGCGCTGCTAAATTCCAGCATTAATTCCAGAACTTCATTAGCCGACCAAAATGCCCAGAGCGGCGCACCAATTTGGTGAGTATTGCGAACACGCCCCCACAATTCACTCCCCTTTGCATTGCTGCTGCTCTTTTTTTTCCAAATGGCATTTATATGATTTGCTTTGGCTGCTGGCAGTACTCTAATTTTGTCTTGCGCATAAAAGTATGCTACAAAAATTTAATTTTTAGACCATTTTTTAAGATCCGTTTCCTGTCTATGTTTTAGAGGAAGTTTGGCACATTACAATCAAAAAGTTACAATTATTTGTAGCTAATTTTAGTTATCAATTTGCATAAAACAGCTTGATATAAATTTCAATTTCCTTTCACTGCTATCAAATAGCAAAATGTAATTTCTTGCTGCTTGGCTGCGACGCGTTTTCAATTTAGACAAGTTCCTCTGCCCGGAAATTATCAAAAAAAAATATATATAAAAAAATAGACATAGAACGTAGAAATAGAGTCGAAATGTGTCCATTTCGGTTGGCAGGCATTTTTTCGATTCAATTAAAATAAGTGACAACGTGCTAGAAGCGAAGAGGACGTTGCCAGGACGCTCTGCTACTGCTTCTGTCCTTCACATTGACTCACAATAATTGGCATTAAGGTTATTAATTGGCTATGGCACAAGGGTAGGCTTTTAATAATGCTAATGATCATTGGGCAATTAATATACTACATTATATTTACTCATAATGATAATGATGATGATGATGATGGTGTCGTTGATGATGATGATAATAATAATGTGGTCGATAAGACAACCGACGACAACAGCAACAACAACAACAACGTGACAAACTGAAATGCAGACATAACCCCAAATGACCAAGATCCAATCTTAATTTTACTGCAGTCCACACTCTCCTTCTCCCTCTGTCTCTCTCTCTCCATATCTCTTTCCCTCTCTCTCTCTCGCTGTCTATCTATCAGTTTTTATGCCTATACCCTTTGAAACACATTAAAGATAGAGTTTAATGCACGACCAAAACCTTTCACTTGAAACATCGAAACATTAATAATAAATCTTTCACTCAAACCTAAAACTATTGAATGTAAAATTTGAACTTCGATTCCTTCCACTCATTAGATAAAAACATAGTATCTTTTAGGCGCTATCTTCTTTTTGCTTTGGCTTATTGCACAGCCATTAAATAATAAAGCAAGAATATTAAATTCATGTTGGGTCATTTTTATGCCGCAGCTACCCTTTGCTCCTGCTCCTGCTTCTCCTGTTTCTACTCCTGCTCCTGTTCCTGCTTCTCCTGCTCCTGCTCCCGTTACTGCTCCCGTTCCTGCTCCCCACTCCTTGTTGCCTTACTATCTGTGTCAGTTTGGCGTCCTCTATCTTTGCCGGACTGTTTGTTTTTGTTGTGACAGGCGCGACATAACAAACTGCCATCATAAATTAAATGCCGCGTCAGGGCTTTGTCGGCGGGGCCACGATAGGACTCCACTGCTTGCTGCTGCTGTTGGTAGGCGTTCAAGTGGGCGTGGCCAGGCACATTCGCATCATCAACAACTTGAATATCATCGCATGTGCGTTCAACACTTCACAAGAATCGTTCGTTCCAGAAAATTCAACACCTCAATAACCAAGAGAAAGTTGCGGAAAGACTTGGTGATACCCTGTAGAAGTGAAGCTGTATTCAAAGTACTTTACTCAAGTTTCCCTTCTCCAACAAACCCAACGATATACTCCCCTTGCCACCCAGACACAGGGCATATGAGCAGCGAGGTTAAAGCCAAAGCCAGAACTGAAACTGAGACTGGAAGCTGATGCCAAAGCAAATCCCAATGGGCAGACCACCGCAGGCAATTTTCTCATTAAGCTTGGGCGCATTTAAATGAAACTGAATTAGTAATGGCTGAGACGATGGCAAAGATGAAGAAGAAGCAGAAGCAGTAGTCGTCGCACCTCAGCAACTGTTGCCAACACAAGTAACTACTTGCTGCTGCCGTTTCCTTCTTTCAGTCCCTGGAGAGCGTCGCTCTATCTGTGCTTGATGGATTCCCCAGGCGGCTGTGTGACTTTGAAAGCGAAATAATTGCCTGCGGGGCAACAGCGACACCTGTCGCGCAGCTAATCCCCCTGCTCAACGTTTTGCTTGTATTTAAAGCGCGCGCTAAAAAGTAGGCAACATAAAATTGCGCGGATTTTGATTTATGCCTGCAGGGCAGATTTTGATAAACACACAAACATACACACACACAGACACAGTTTATGCCCCTCGTTCTCCTTCGCTCTCGCGTTTTTTGGCCTACTTTGCTTTTGACTTGTTGGCCATATTTATCACCTTGACACCAACCTATTTGGCAAGGCGACACGCTCCGCCTCTAATAGATTAAGTTCGTTTTGTCATTTAGGCTTGCCTCGGGCCAAGCTGCACAAATAGATACATTACGGGCAGGTGGGGGGGAGACCATTTAAAGTGCTTCGTTTGCTGGCACTTCATAAATGTGTTTGTGTGCGAGATTAAGTTGAGATTGCATCAGAATTGGATAATATCCGCAATAGCATAATTTCATTTATTTAACTAGGAAACAACTCGTGAAAGTGAGTAGCGAATAACGTAAAACGAGCTAACACACCGTACGAAATGATTTTAATTTAATGTTAAATAAATTTCACTTTTTTAATTGATGGAAATTAAATATCCTTAAAAAAGTTTGTGTAAATAAATATTTAATTATTTTTTCGTTAACTATTTCAAATCATAATTAAGTGCAAAAATGTTAAATACGTTAGAGTTTCTTTGGTACGATACAGTTAAACTGTACTCACTTTTTAAATCGTATTAAATACGAGAGAGTTTTTACAGTATAAAACGTACTAAATTTTCAATCGTATTAAATACGATAGAGTTTATTTGGTACCATAACGTTAAAATTTTACTAAATTCTAAATCGTATTAAATACGATAGAGTTAATTTGATTGATTTTTCATTTGATGGAAATTAAATATCCTTAAAAAAGTTTGTGTAAATAAATATTTAATTATTTTTTCGTTAACTATTTTACATCATAATTAAATGCATCTAAAAATTTAATACACTCTAAATCGTATTAAATACGTTAGAGTTTCTTTGGTACGAAACAGTTAAACTGTACTAATTTTTAAATCGTATTAAGTACGATAGAGTTTATTTGGTACCATACCGTTAATATTTTACTAAATTCTATATCGTATTAAATACGATAGAGTTTTTTTGATTGATTTTTTAATTGATAGAAATTAAATATCCTTAAAAATGTTTGTGTTAATGAATATTTAATTATTTTTTCGTTAACTATTTCACATCATAATTAAATGCAAAAACTTTTTACATGAAACTTAATATATTTGGTTCAATATTTCTGACTATTTAACTGAACTTTTAATCAAACATGTAACTGAATATATTTTTGAAATAATGAATATTAATTTGTAAAAAATTTTACAGCATAATATTTCAACATAAAATTGATTATTGCTTAAGTTTTGTTTCGCATTGCTAATTGGAATTGTTTTTGACAATTAAAAGCTATTTTATTTCGAGATTTTATTGGCCGAATTGCTTGACAACAACTTCAAACTTATTGCCAAAATGAGCTCGAGTTTTGTTGTTGTTGTTTTTGTTGTTGTTGTTGTTGTGGCTAATTTAGTTGTTTCAACTTTTGGTGACAACAAGCAAAAGTCAATTTCGTATGCCATCAACAACACCCAATAAACCGCAAATACACACACACACAAACACACACACACAGGCACACAAACACACACACAAACTCACACATACACACACAAACACACACATATACACGAACAAAAGCAAACAAACTTTTTGTCCCCCCTAAAAAAAGTGAAGTATCCAAGTGACCCCAAAATGAACCATTCATTGCATTGCCAGATACTTGCGACTCACCTCCCCCCACCC
Organism: Scaptomyza reducta; assembly: GCA_035044485.1. Taxonomy (NCBI): domain Eukaryota; kingdom Metazoa; phylum Arthropoda; class Insecta; order Diptera; family Drosophilidae; genus Scaptomyza; species Scaptomyza reducta. The sequence goes on from JAWNNV010000838.1 coordinate 111,107, forward strand.
CCTCTCTCTTCCATACACACACACATACAAACACGCATTCGCTCTGGTCAGCCGCAGAACAAAGTAAAAACGTTTACAACTTTTTAGATTAGATTAGTTTGCTAATAACAATTAGTATTTGTATTTTATGCACTGCTCAACTTCTCTCCCCCTCTCTCTCTCACTGACTCTTTGGTTTTGACCACATAACAAACGCTGCTTGTTGTTGTTTTTTATTGTCATTAGCAAATGAAGTTGAAACATTGCGACAGCATAGGCAAGACGTCGAGGGGAAGGGGAAGGCTTTTTTTGACCATGTACAATATGTTTGTTGGTCATAAAAGTTCAATAGAATTGCCGCAAAAGTTAGATAATAATAGATTATGGATAAAATTTCACAGAAGCGACAAAAGTTGCAAAGAAACATAAAGCTTAAAGCTACGATACAGTTCAAAGGTATTAAATTTTAAATCGTATTAAATACGACACAGTTTATTTAATACGATACAGTTAAAAGGTATTAAATTTTAAATCGCATTAAATACGATAGAGTTTATTTAATACGATAGAGTTAAAAATGTACTTCATTTTGAAACGTATTAAATACGATATAGTTTATTTAATACGATACAGTTAAAATTTACTAAATTTTAAATCGTATTAAATACGATATAGTTTATTTAATACGATACAGTTAAAAGGTATTAAATTTTAAATCGCATTAATTACGATAGAGTTTATTTAATACGATAGAGTTAAAAATGTACTTCATTTTAAAACGTATTAAATACGATATAGTTTATTTAATACGATGCAGTTTAGATGTACTACATTTTAAATCATATTAAATAAAGAGTTTATTTAATACGATACAGTTAAAAATGTACTTAAATTTAAATCGTATTAAATACGATATAGTTTTTTTGCTTAATACGATACAGTTAAAATTTTTAATATTTCTTTCATTTAATTCCCCTTGCAGCGATTCAAATGGCGCCGAAGATCAACAACAACAACAACTGGAATTGGATTCAATTAAGTGTGAATCGGATTCGAATGTGCCCATGGATATACCGCCACTGGACGCCGAGTTGTCGCGCGATCAGCCCGATGCGGATAACATTAAGATGTTTGTGGGCCAGGTGCCAAAGACATGGGACGAGATTAAGTTGCGACGGCTTTTCGAGCAGTTTGGACGCGTGCACACGTTGAATGTGTTGCGGGATAAGGTCACGTCGATTAGTCGAGGTGAGTGCGAAGCATACAAATACTCTCTCAATGAATTTTTACACTGGCCATCAACTTTGAGTGAGGGGGAAACGCAAGGGAAAAGAGCAACATCAAGTAATACGATTATGGTTAGCGCAAAACACAACCATTAAAAGTAACCACCCAAGACCCGAACCCAAGGCATAGACTCAGGTGTTGAACTACAACAACATTATTTTTTGCTCTGACCGTAATTGGCCATAATTGCCATACACACACACACACGCACACACACACGTATAGAAGTTTGGTTAATTCTGTTGGGTATTTGAATAATTTGCACATTTGCCTGCAAACTTTTATGAAAGGTGGAAATTGTATTATGCATATTTATGGCCACGTGCGTGCTCATGTGATCGGATATACTCTTACTTACTAACACAAACACCTCTTACTCCGCCCCTGCGTTTCCTCTTGTTGGTTTTATTTTAGTGCGCAGATTAAGGCTTATAACACACACAACAAGAGTTGCCCAGGGGTTAGTTTGTGTGTGTGTGCGTGTGGTGTTGGCTAAAAGGAGATTACACTTTATGTTCTTTAGTTGAGGCTGTTGTTTATTTTTACGATTCAGGGCTTAAGCAGTGTCATAAATATTTGATTTAGTATCAACGAACTAACACACATCCACACGAACGCATTCATATTTGATTGATATTACGGAAAGGTATTATTATTTATTTGTGGGCCAAAAGAGAAAGTAAAAGTTGATTTGTATGAAAATTACGATATAAAGCTTTAGTTCATTTATGTTTACGATCGCGTTTATTTAAAACGATACATTTCAAAATGTAATACACTTTAAAACGTATTAAATACGATAGAGTTTATTTGATACGATACACTTTAAAAAATGTACTAAAAATTAAATACGATAGAGTTTATTTGAAACGATACAGTTAAAAATTTACTAAATTTTAAATACGATAGAGTTTGTTTGATACGATACAGTTTCAAATGTACTAAATTTTATATCGCATTAAATACGATAGAGTTAATTTGATACGATACAATTAAAATTTACCTACATTTTAAATCGTATTAAATACGATAGAGTTTATTTGATACGATAGAGTTAAAAATGTACTAAATTTTAAATCGTATTAAATACGATAGAGTTAATTTGATACGATACCATTAAAATTTACCTACATTTGAAATCGTATAAAATACGATAGAGTTAATTTAATACGATACAGTTAAATTGTACTACATTTTAAATCGTATTAAATACGATAGTTTATTTGATACGATACCGTTTAAAATGTACTAAATTTTAAATCGTATTAAATACGATAGAGTTAATTTGATACGATACTATTAAAATTTACCTACATTTTAAATCGTATAAAATACGATAGAGTTAATTTGATACGATAGAGTATTGTGATGTAGATCGTATGTGTTTACGATCACGTTTAACACGTTACGATACAGTTGTGTGTTTTAGTTTATATCGATCATTGTCTGCTTGATAGTTTTAGTCAGTATACATAAAAACTGTTTAGTTACTCGTTACATGTTTTGTCCGATCAACAATCAAACATGTTGTCCCCTCTATCATTACTGTTATTATTGCATGGCTCGCATAATGCGCTTTCGTCTTGCATGCCAAAAGTTAACCCGTATGTTTAACGCAAAATTTGTCCAATGCATGCTAAACCCAAAAAAAAACGATAAAGTTTGACACTCGTCCTTGTTAATAAACGTTTGCGCATTTGTCTATCGATTGTTTTTGCCTACCATATATCTATATATTATCTGTATATCGATTTGTATCGATTGTTTCGTTCTGTTTCTGTTCACAGGGTGCTGTTTTGTCACCTACTATACACGCAAGGCGGCTCTCCATGCCCAAGATGCGTTGCACAATGTCAAAACTTTGGATGGGGTAAGTACGAAACTACATAGAGGGGAATGCCCCCAATAAACCTATATATATATATAGTTTAAGTTGTATGTAGCTGCTTTGAATTGCTCGTTTGTGTTATACTTGTGTATGTGTATGTATGTATGTTTATGTATATGTATGTGTTTTGTATGTTTCTTTTCAAAACTTGCAACTCAATAATGCAGCTTGAGAAAGTTGACTGCTGTGCGCCCTTAAAAAAAGCAATCGATTAATCGACTGACATAGTTTGCCATCAAAAATAACATATGGGCCGAAGGAGGTGGCAAGGGGGGCGTGGCTGGCCAACACAAATGCAATCATCAGTCAATTAGTGGATTCAATTATTGAGCACAATCTCCATTGTTAACGTATTAAATGAAGCGTTCACGCACAGGCAAACACCCCAACTTGGTCGAGATGGAGAGAGGGGGGGAGGGGGAGAGGGACTTGGCTGGGTCTACCTTGGCAGTTAGCTGCTTCATTTACATATTCAAATTGTTAATGGAAAATCCATAGCACTAAAACGTCGAGGCGCCCCAAAATGACGCCACGTGTGTAATTGTCAAAATAATGACCAGGGCCCAAGCTATATATGTGTGTGTGTGTGTATAAGAGCTTTTGTTTGTATAAGTAAGTGCCCAGCTATGCATGTGTGTGTGTGTGTGTGTGGGCATGTCTGATCCTTTAATGCATTTGGCAGCCAGCCTGTCCAACAAACCCCCCCATCCCCTCACCCATCCCCCCAAGCCCACCCACAACTTCAACACTCTCCCCGCTTCTCCTCTTCTTCTTCTGCTGCTGCTGCTGCTGTGCGGAGAGCTACTTAATTTACCTGAAATAATCGATAGGTAAACAGACGTTAAAACGTCGGCATTTTCTCACAAACACACACGCACACATGCACACATGCACACACGCACACACACATGCACACAGCTGGTCGAACTTGTCAACGGCTTCAATAAATATTTTGTTTTGAAGTGACCATTTCACATATATATGTGCATGTGCATGTGTGTGTGTGTGTGGGTTAAGTGGCCTGTCAGGCCTGTTCGGCCTGTGCTATATTTGTGCTCAACTTCTGCCCCCCCCTTCCACCCTTACGCTGTGGCACGTGTGAAAAGAAGCAGTTGTGACGCACTTGAAAACAGATTGGGAAATGAGATTACACTGTGAAAATGTGGTTTCATTTAACACAATGCCTGAAAGTATGCAATGGTTTTTTCCAAATATTGAGAGAGCGAGAGGCAAATAACAAAAGTTGATTCGAGAGTAAAACGAATATTTAAAATAAGAAAAAATATGTGTTAAAGAATGTTTCTTTCTTTCTTAAACACACACAAACACAACACACACTGTGAAAATGTGGTTTCATTTAACACAATGCCTGAAAGTATGCAATGGTTTTTTCCTTCAAATATTGAGAGAGCGAGAGGCAAATAACAAAAGTTGATACGAGAGTAAAATGAATAATTAAAATAAGAAAAAATATGTGTTAAAGAATGTTTCTTGCAGTGTTTTTTTTCTTCCTGTTCACATATCGAAAACAAAAGTAGAACAACAGTTAAAATTAGCTTAAACCACAACAATAACAACAACAGCAGTTAAATGCAAATCGTTTAACAAACCAAATGTCATTTAAATGAAAAGGTTAGCAGTTCGTAATGCACATTAAAGCAACTAAGACAAGCGACTTACACAAATAGACAGGCATGGACATGAAAAGCGCAACAGTGGAAGGAGTAGACAAGCCACTTAACTCATTCGACTGTCAATTTTGAATAATAGAACAGCCAAATGACGCAGCAATGAAAGGTTTTTGGGGTAAACTCTAAGTAGGGTGGACTTTGGGGAACTATGCAAGAACCTTTTTTGAAGCTAGGCCATCGTCCAGGCAAATAGGCTGAGCCAAACAAAAAGGAAGTAGTGAGAGAGAGAGAGAGGGAGAAAGAGAGAGGGAGAGAGAGAGAGGGAGGGAGAGAGGGAGAGAGAGAGGGAGAGAGAAAGCTGTCTGTCAAGCAGATGAGTTGAAGTTGAAGCTAGAGTTGTAGTTGAAGTTCCTTAATCATTTTATTTCAATTTGCTGCACAACTCAGTCACTCAGTCTGGCGTCATTCACTTATTCAGTGAGTCCGTCAGCTACTCACTCACACTCATGCATTCATTCACTTAGTGCATGTTCTCTTCCCAACAATACCCTGTAGTTCAAGAAGTGTTTGGGTTCTGATGTTAGAGAAAATCCTCATCAAAAAGGCAAAGAAGATTATGATTTTAAAACACAAAAATTTAAGGTTCTTCATTTTACTTTAAAGTATGATTCGGAATCTTCAAAATGCAATATGCAAAGTATGTTCAAGTATCTTGGAACTGCTTACTTCACTACTTATCGTTCACTAAATACTTCACTCTATCATGAAGAAGTTCCATCAATTGGAGTATTATTATTGTTATCAGTTGCTCTTAGCTGAATGAAAAGTTAATTGAAATCAATGTAATGGCAATGGCAAGTCCTGTCAAGTCCTGCCGCACAGACAGTAAAGGGAGAGAGGGAGAGTAGAACCTTATCAGTTTGCTCAATGAATGTAAAATAAATTAAAAAAATGTTTGTTAAAAGCAGAGCTCATTGAATGGCAAGTGCTAATGGCCACGTTAATGAAATGAAATGCTTGATTTCCCTTACTACTTCTGCTTCTTCTTCTTTTGGCCATTTCATTAGTTTTATGGAGCATTTGTTAGCCTTTGCCATTTTGCAACATTCTTCGTACTCCGTTCGTATCAAAGTAATCAAATCTTCAGCACAGCAAAACAGAACAAACAAGCCAACAGACAAAAAGTTATCGATAAGGTTACGTGGTAAGGGGAAATGTGGGAAAGGGGAAGCACACTCTCTCTTATGTGTCCTGAGCCTGCACAATTGCAATTCAGCAGCTGCTGGCAACTATTAAAAAGCGGACATGCAACATGGACAGCTTAAACAGTCTGCTCTTTGCTCTAGTCCTTTCCTCAACTCCAACTCCAACTCCAACTCAAACTCAAATTTCTATTCATCACTTTTTTTCTCACTGTATTTCCTTTCTTTTACCATTTGCAGATGCATCATCCCATCCAAATGAAGCCGGCGGATAGTGAGAACAGAAATGGTAAGTTAAAACAACTAACAAAGTTATTTATTCGACTAAGTTCGACTAAGATATACCCTATAGTCATGACAACTTGTGATGAAATAACGTTAACTTCACAAAATGTGTTATCGATATTTATCGATTTTGGAAAAATGCGTGGGATATACTCCAAAAAGCTTCTATATTCATAAATATTTGTTTTTATTGTCCTGAAATAACGTTAACTTCACAAAATGTGTTATCGATATTTATCGATTTTGGAAAAATGCATGGGATATACTCCAAAATGCTTCTAAAGTCATGACTATTCGTTTTTTTTAGTCCTGAAGTAACGTTAGCTTCACAAAATGTGTTATCGATATTTATCGATTTTGGCAAAATGCATGGGATATACTCCAAAATGCTTCTAAAGTCATGACAACTTGTGCTTATTGTCCTGAAATAACGTTAACTTTGCAAAATGTGTTATCGATATTTATCGATTTTGGAAAAATGCATAGGATATACTTAAAACTGCTCCTAAAGTCATAACAACTTGTGTTTATTGTCCTGAAGTAACGTTAACTTCACAAAATGTGTTATCGATATTCATCGATATTGGAAAAATTCATGGGATATGCTCAAAAATGTTTATTGTCCTGAAATAACGTTAACTTCACAAAATGTGTTATCGATATTTATCGATTTTGGAAAAATGCATGGTATTTGCTCAAAACTGCTTCTTAAATCAACTTTGAACTTGAATTATGCATAACTTTGCATTTAGACAGTATATTTCCTATCACTTTGGTTTTTCTGTGTACTAAGAACTAGAAAAAAAAGTACAACCAATTTTTTTTAAACTATTTGTCTTTTGTCTGGTTGATTGCTAAGACAGCTGGTAGATTTTTACAGGCATTGCTTGTGCCTTGTGGCCTTAATCACAACCTGTATCGGAGACAGCCGCCTACCACATGCATGAATAATGCGCCCGGTAGACAGCAAAGGGAAAGGAATGTTTTTGGTATTAGTAGTTTTTTTTCGTTTTGTTGTCTAAATCGATTCTTTCTTTTGGGTACCCTTTGCCCAAATACAATTTCAATAAGCGCACAACTGTACCTCTAGTTCTCTCTCTCTTTCTTGCACTTTACACATTGAAAATTCAAAGGAAAAACAAGTTGGGAACCTTGGTGAGGCAAAGCATTTGTTTTTCTTGATTAATTCCCCAAATGAAAATCGTTAAAAGTGATTTTATCGTATGGGAAATCAACAGACGCGATGGCGGCGGCGTCGCCATTTTGTATATCCGTTTTCCGCTATGAGAGTTATGTGAGAATAGGGAACTGTTATATGGTTAAGTTTTGTTATCTTTGACTTGATTTCAATCGTTGGATATATCTTATTATCCCAAAACTTATTGGAAATCCATTCGAAACTCTCTTAATCTATATATTTCTTATACACTTGCTCTGGCTCTTGCCCCAATACCATGCTCATATCATCAATAATGTATCTTTTGTGCGCCTCTTAATCTAGAAACACGCATCGTTTTTGCTCTTATTAAATCACTTAAAGTGCTCAACGAGCATTAAGTGTTGCCGTTATGTGCGTCACGCTGTACGCGTGACAAAAATAAATCACAAACTTAAAAATACGTAACACACAAATTTGATCGTAAATTAGAAGCAAAACCAAAAAGATATGTTGCCAGTCTCAGTCGTGCATTACAAGCTGAAACGGGCAAAAAAAATAAACTACACGCGGGTGCGGGTTCGTCACACACACACACACAACAAACACACAACATACACAGACATACAATAAACACACACAGACACACAATAAACACACAACATGATTAGAAGAAGTTGGGGAGAAAAATAAAACTGTATTAAGAAATTACGCACAATTACACGTGGGATGGCAGCAGCATTATTTCGAAAATGTCCAAGAACATAAAACAAATTCATATATATATATATATATATTTGTCAAGACATTTGTTATAACAAGGCGTATTAAAGAGCACAAACTCATTAAACTAATCGCTGTTTTAGATGGAAAGAAAGCATAAATACTAAATAATAAATACCCTTCCATATACACAAATATGATAAATCAATCAATATTGAAGCAAAGAAAATCATAAAAAAAAATATAAATAAAAAAAAATAAATAAAAAAAATATATTAAATCAATCAATATTGAACCATAGAAAATCACAAAAAAAATAAATAAAAATATAATAAATCAACCAATAGATAATATTTAAATTATCAAAAGTAATCATAAAAAAAAATAATAATAATAATATATTAAATCAATCAATATTGAAGCTAAGGAAAAATTAAAAAAAAAATAAAAAAAAATATACAAAAATATGATAAATCAATCAATATTGATGTAAAGTAATCATAAAAATCAAAAAAAAAAAAAAAAATAATATTAATCAAGCAATATTGAAGAAAAGAAAATCATAAAAAAAAAATAAAAATAAACAAAAATAAATAAAAAAAATATATTAAATCAATCAATATTGAACCATAGAAAATCACAAAAAAAAAAAAATAAAAAAAAAAAAATATATTAAATCAATCAATATTGATCAAAAGTAATCATAAAAATAAAAAACAATAAAAATATTATAAATCAATATTGAAGCAAAGAAAAGCACAAAAAATTAAAAAAAAATTAAAAATATAATAAATCAATCAAAATTGAAGCAAAGAAAAATATAAAAAAAAAAATATATATAATAAATCAAGCAATATTAAACCAAAGAAAAACATAAAAAATTTTAAAAAAATAAATAAAAATATAATAAATCAACGAATATTGATCAAAAGTAATCATAAAAATCAAAGAAAAAAATCAAAATAAAAATATGGTAAATCAATCAATATTGAATAAAAGGAAAACAAATAAAAAATAAAAAATAAAAATATAATAAATCAATCAATATTGATAAAGAGTAATCATAAAAATCAAAGAAAATAAAAATATAAATATAATAAATCAAGCAATATTGAAGCAAAGAAAAACATAAAAAAATAAATAAAAATATAATAATATGTATAATATTGAACCAAAGAAATAAAAAATCCAAAAAAATAAACTTTTTCTAGAAAAAAAAAGCAATCAAATCTATAAGAAAACATTTTTTATCATAAACTCGTATTAGAATAATCTTAATATATATATATATATATATATATATGCTTGAAGATCGTATTAGAATAATCTTAAATATATATGCTTGAAGATCCAAAGCGATTGCTCAACTCAACGAGTATGTATATATATATATATATAAGAAAATAAGTTGGAATCTCTTTTTTTCATGAAAATCTTCAATTAAATATGAAAAAAGATTATCAAATTATATGGAAAAATGCATGTGATATACTCAAAACTGATTATAGAGTCATGACAACTTGTGTTTATTGTCCTGTGTTATCGATATTTATCGATTTTGGCAAAATGCATGGGATCTACTCAAAACTACTTTTAAATCAACTTCGAACTTGAATTATTCATAACTTTGCAATATTATTATATATATTCTATATAAAAATGCATGAAACTTTTCAAATTTGTTCGTTATATAGTTACATACTCGTTGAGTTGAGCAAATCGCATTGGATCTTCAAGCATACCCCAAACTCTATAGAGTATATCTTTCTATCTAGTATCTGGGTGTTTCCTTCGTTCCGAAGAACACGAAATGCCGCACAATTTGAAATGCCACACTAAATAATGCTGCAATGCAACAAGTGCAAAACTTTGAATACATCATCCATATACACACCACTCCTCCCTCGAGTTCCCCCCTTCCCCCGTCCCTGTGTGTGTTTGTGCCTGTTGGCCTCTGGGCGTGTTGGCTAAAATGTTTTGGCGACACTTGACAAAATGCCAGAAATTCTAAACACTTTTAGCCGCGCCTCGTTCGCCTTTTTGGCTGCCCTTTCAGCTCTTTAGCTGCCTTACACAAAACGAAAAACGAAAGAGTAAGTGCGAGAGTGTGTGCGTGTGTGTGTGTGTGTGTGTCCGGTGTGTCTATCTCTCTTTGCCCCATCATGGCAATTTAATGATTTGAAGGCAAGAAACAAGAAGCCATCGGAGGCATATTCATTAATGCTGCTTGGCTTTCTAATTAATGAGTTTATTAATTCGCAAAATGTCAGCGCGATGACAGCTGTGAGCTAAACCTAGCAACAACAACAACAAGTGCAACAACAAGTGCAACAACAACAACTGCAACAACAAGTGCAACAACTGCAGCAACATCTGAAGTTGTTTTAGCTGATGCTAAATGAATGACGATGAATGCCAAGTCATAGTTTGTGGGTGCAAGTGTGTGTGTGTGTGTGTGTTTGTGTGTGTGAATGTGTGTGTAGCGGTATCTTTAGATCTGCGCTTAAGTCAAATGCATTTGTGTAGTGAAGTTTTGTGGCTGAGTACATTCGTTTTCTGGTGAAACTGAATGAAGGAAATATCTTCTCGCTAGTAAATTATGCTTATATTAATGAAGAAAATATCTGGAAAAATACTAGAAAAACTTAAGCAGACAAAAATTTTATCTCTCCAATAGATAAAATTACTTCAAGCAATAAGTTTTGGTACAATAAGCTTTGCTCTTGGCCAGGTTTAGCATCAGCTTTGAGTTCAAAACATAAAAATCAAAAATCATAAAAATCAATTTTAATCATAATTAAAATTAATTCATAAATCAAAGAAAATAAATAAAAATATAATAATTCAATCAATATTGAACTAAACAAAAAATCACAAAAAAAAAAAAAAATTCTTGAAAAAAAAAACAATTGAAAAAGCTTTGCTCTTGGCCAGGTTTAGCATCAGCTTCGAGTTCAAAACATAAAAATCAAAAATCATAAAAATCAAAGAAAATAAATAAATAAAAATAAAATAAAATAAATAGAATAGAATAAACCAAAAAAAAAAAAAATATATATATATATATTTCTTGAAAAAAACACAATCAGAAAAGCTTTGCTCTCGACCAGGTTTAGCATCAGTTTTGAGTTCAAAACACTTTTCAATATCATTCATCAACTTATCCTACAACTTTAACCTTCTTTGCATAAAATCACACCTCCTAAGTACCTGAAAGGGCATTCAAAGCGTCGTCAAGCCCACACGTAACATGTTTCGCTCAAGTCATGCTGTGCAATTTGTATCTGGCATCTTGCAGATACTTTACTTAACTGCTGGTCACATTAACACACTTTTTTTTCGAATTCAATTAGACTCAATGCTGCGGGTCGCAGTGGAAAACAAAGCGCTTTTCTATGTTCAAATCACCCGCAGCAACAGAAGCTGATTTTAAAGCGCGCCTCAATTGATTTTCGCACATTTTTATACCCTCAAACTCATTGAAAATGGGTAAAAAGGGTATAATGGTTTTGTGCGGAAGTATGTAACAGGCGGAAGGAAGCATCTCCGACCCCATAAAGTAGATATATTCTTGATCAGCATCAACAGCCGAGTCGATATATTTTCGATAACTTTACCGATTTCCGATAACACATGTTATCGATAACAACAAAATCTTAAATTTGAAAAACTATATTCTTGATCAGCATCAACAGCCGAGTCGATATAGTTTCGATAACTTTCCTGATTTCCGATAACACATGTTATCGATAACAATAAAATCTTGATTTTGGAAAACTATATTCTTGATCAGCATCAACAGCCGAGTCGATATAGTTTCGATAACTTTCCCGATTTCCGATATACACATGTTATCGATAACAACAAAATCTTGAATTCAGAAATCTTTTTGATGCAGTTTGAAACATTAGAAGAAATATTGATAATCTGTGAAAATTTTATTAAAATCGGTTGAGAAACACCGGAGATATGGAACTTTGAAGTTAAGAAAGTATTTGGTTCAGGGTATAGTCTAGTCGGGATTTCTCGACTAGAGCCTTCTTACTTGTTGTATTCGTTTGCTTGCTTAGCGCTTGACGTGATCGCTTGTTTAGATACACAGTGTGTGTGCGCATCTCACAGATGCAGATACATAAGCTGAAGCTCATGTTGTTAATTGGTAGAAGAGCGTTTCGTTTAACTTGGCGTTAAATGTGTTAAATATTGTACAAAACAAATATGTATTTACATAAGAGCTTAAGCTAAGCTAAGAGAGTGTGTAGGAAAAGTGAGGTTAAAAAAGATGCAATTACCGTTAAGTGCGAGCTGCATAATCAATCCACGCCTTGTCTAATGCAAAAGCAAACAACAACAACCACAACAATAAAGCACATAAAAATGCTGAGTCAGCGCTGCTTAAGCGAGTGCCCAAAAACAAACATAAACAAACCAACGGCAAAAAAAATAAATAACAAAAACAACAACAACAAGAACGTAAGTAAGACAAGAGCAAAGAGCATAACTAATTGGCTTTGAACCAGCCACAAGTGTCAAAGAGCACGCGCTCAAGAGCGCGAACAGCTGTGAGAGAGAGAGAGCGAGCGAGCGAACGCAAGAGAGAGTTCAGCCGGCAAAGCGATGGCATTGCCAACGGCAAGCAATACAAAAACCAACAAATGAAATTCAAAGTGCAGCGCGCAATTGACGATCGGCCAGCACCAAAGCGCCAACAACAAAACCAACACACACACGCACACACAATAATGGGGTACGTCAGTTGTTCAGTTGATCGTTCGGTCTTCGTTCAATCGCAATCGTCTCTCGCAATTTGTCAAACGCGCGTACATACATGTACATGTATGTCTGTATGTATGTACGTACAGTGAATAGAATTTGTCGCCGTCAGTTTGCCGCAGTTCCTCAGCTAGCGTCGCCGTTGACAGTCATCAACGGTAAATTCATTCAAGACACGATCGACAAGCCGAAGCACGTTTACGGTTTCCTCTATACGATATACGATTTCTTCTCGTGCCAATTCGGTATACAAAAGTAAACAATAAATGAAATTCTTGAAATGAAATAACTGTGCGGTGCTCTCTCGCGGTTAATTAAAGCGACACACAAAACTACAGTTAATCAAGATAAATATCGATTTATATAAAGTCAATTGATTGAAAATGCTGTCAATTAATTAACAATTATTTTCAAATTGTCAAAGTTTCAACGAAAATCGATAAAAAAAATTACAAAAAAAAATAAAAGTGTTGTAAGAAAATGTTTTAAAAATTTGCAATAACTAAAAAAAAAAGTGAAAAAAGTAAAGAAAATAAATAAATTTTCAATAACAAGCAAACACTTTAAATATTTTTAATGTATTTGTCATCGAAAAACCAATTTCCTATGCACTGCATATATAATATTAACATTTATATATGCGAGACACTCATTTAGGCAATTATTCAATTTTGCAATTGCCAAAAAAAAGTAAACAAAGCCAACAACAATAACAATATGCAAATTAACTTGCTGGCGTATTGACAAAATACTTATAAAAAATAAATAAAAAAAAAACAAAAAAAAAGGCAAAAAAAAGGCAAACAAAACATTAACTCAGAATATTGCAAATCGACCCCAAAACGACTGCAAAATACTCTGCTAAAAGTGCAAGTCATTTTCAGTGTGCTTTCAACTTAATTGTTATCGATTAACACTTTGAAAGTTATCGATTTGTCATTTCTCCAGTTCAAGCTTGCAAGTTTTCTCTGTTTCAAGTTTCCAGTCATTGTAAAACTGTGCAAATCGCCAGCTATAATCATCAATATAAATCTCAACAACTCAACAATTAATTGTTATCGATTAACACTTTTAAAGTTATCGATTTGCTATCGATTTGTCAGTTGCTTGAAAGTTTTCTCTGTTTCAAGTTTCCAGTCGCTGTAAAACTGTGCAAATCGCCAGCTATAATCATCAATATAAATCTCAACAACTCAACAACGGCTGCAATTATAATAACACATCATCATCATAATAATAATAATAATAATGTTAATCAACTTGAGTCACTTTAAGCCGGCTTCGCACTAACTCAATATATCAGCTTCGCTCAGCTGCTTAATTACGGTGAATCAGTCGCACTCGCCCCGTCTCGCTCTCGCACTCGCTTGTCTCCTTTTGCACAGAGCTTTGCCAACCTGTTTTTTTGTTGTTGTTGTTGTTTTTGCATTTCGATTTCATATGCATTATTAACGAATGGCAATTGAGACAATATTAAATCAGCTGTTTTTTGTTTTTGTCATCGTTTTGTTTTGCTCTCAATTGCAGATACTTTATCTACGTATCTTTGTATCTAAGTATCTATTGCTGTTGTTCTAGTTGACGGTTGTGGTTAAAGCAATTTGCGGAATGCCACCAAAACGGAGAGAGTTTGCGTTGCGTGTTGCAGCTGCAGCAGTTTGTCATGTGTGGCATCAAGATAGATTTGGTACGCTTGACGTGCCGCAATTGCATTGTGCGTACCAAATAACTTGCCACTGAATCTCATTTCAAATCAAATACTCTCGATTTGTTCAAGTTTTTCCTTTTTCAAACTAAACATAAAGCTGACTTGACTTGACTTTGGTTTCTATATAGCAACAGATGAAGCTCTTGCTTCCTTTATGCACCTCATTTCCATTCATCAACATTATCCATTAGTGTTAATCAAATATTTATTAGCTAATTAGTCAATTGCTTTCCTTAACTTCCTTTTTTATACCCTGAACCCATTGAAAATGTGTAGAAAGGGTATTTGGGTTTTGTGCAACAGTATGTAACAGGCAGAAGGAAGCATCTGCGACCCCATAAAGTATATATATTCTTGATCATCATCAACAGCCGAGTCGATATAGTTTCGATAACTTTCCCGATTTCCGATAACGCATGTTATCGATAACAAAAAAATCTTAAATTTAAAAAAACTATATTTTTGATCAGCATCAACAGCCGAGTCGATATAGTTTCGATAACTTTTCCGATTTCCGATATACACATGTTATCGATAACAACCAAATCTTGAATTTGGAAAAACTCCATAGAGTATATATATTCTTGATCAGCATCAACAGCCGAGTCGATATAGTTTCGATAACTATCCCGATTTCCGATAACGTATGTTATCGATAACAACAAAATCTGGAATTTGGAAAACTTTTGGATGCAGTTTGAAAGATTAGACTAAATAATGACAATCTGTGAATATTTTATTGAAATCAATTGAGAAACACCGGAGATATGGAGCATTGAAGCTAAGAAAGTGACTGTATGCGTAAATTATAGGGTTCAGGGTATAGTCTAGTCGGGACTAGAGCCTTCTTACTTATTTTTTCTGTAGATTTCAAGGCAAAACTTCGAACAAATTAAGCATTCAACAAACAGAGAGAAACACATTTCCTAACCATAATTACAGACAATTTCCATGGTTCCATTCTATTCAACAGTTCCCATCTATTCTATTCCATTCCATTCTATTCTATTAGCCGAACTATTGTCATTGTTTGAGAATTATGCTAAAAGCCATGCTTCAAACTTCAACAAGTATTGTCCGAAGTGGTCTTAGAATCAAACCGAACGACAGAGAACCATAGACAATGCTGTGAGCCCTATGGCCTACCATTCAATCCCTGAAACATACATCATATTCTTAGAGTGGGAGGGGTTGGGGGGTAAGTCATGATTGTGCAATGCAATTCAAGAAGCAGAAGGGAGACAGAGACTTTGGGGGCAATTAATTGAAGAAATCACGCACTTAGAATCCCAAATGCAGCAAGCTCATAAATTCCAAAGAAACGGGGTGGGTCAAGAGGGAGAGGGAGAGGGAGGGAGAGGCAGAGTTGCATTGAATGACATTTGGGGACACTCTAGCAACGACTGCTATGGCCACTGGCTGGCACAGAAACCATCTAACGGGCAACTGCCTTGAGACGAGAAAAAAAAAAGAAAACCTAGAATGAAAAAATTTGACAAAGAAAGAGAGACAAAGAGAGATAGAGAGATAGAATGAATGAATGAAAGGCAACGAGCAAAATTCAACGACAGGCGACAAGTTTTGCATATTAAAAAGCTGAAAGAAAAAGTCAAGCATGAAAATTTCTGTTGAAAGTAAACGACTAAGCAATACACTACTCAAAAGTCATGAAAATTGCAAATATATTAAAACTAGTTTTATTTTAGCAGTTAATTTACTTAGTTGTCTTTACTGAAAAAGAAAATTTCAGTTGAAAGTCAACGACTAAGAAATACACTACTCAAAAGTCTGATGAAAATTGGAAATATATTAAAACTAGATTAAAAATAGATTAATTTACTTAGTTGTCTCTACTTAATCACTTTTTATAGAGTTCGAAAGTAACGTTTAAAAACATTAATGTTTTTGAAACTTTTTTGAAGTTTGAATTGGATTTAAAATGCTTTTGGGTATTCAAAAAACCTCTTAATATTATGAAAATTATGTTCAGATGAGTTTTATATCTTATATCTTATAGCTTATATCTTATTTCAATATATTAAATTATATATTTAAATTGTGTTTGGGTCTTCAAAACAGCCCTTTATATTATTAAAATTTATTTTAGATGAGTTTTAAACGCTTTTGTCTTATTTAAATATATTTTATTATATTTTTAAAATGTTTTTGAGTATTTAAAACACCTCTTAATATTATGAAAATTTAGTTTAGATGAGTTTTAAAAGCTTTTTGGCTCATTTGAATATATTAAATTATATATTTAAAAAATTTTGTAGTATTCAAAACAGCTCTTAATATAAGAAAATTGTGTTTAGATGAGTTTTAAACGCTTTTGTCTTATTAAAATGTATTTTTTTAAATATTTAAAATGTTTTTGGGTATTCAAAACAGCTCTTAATATTATGAAAATTTAGTTTATATGAGTTTGAAAAGCTTATATCTTATTTGAATATATTAAATTATATTTTTAAAACGGTTTTGGGTATTCAAAAAACATCTTAATATTATGAAAATTTAGTGTAGATGAGTTTTTAAAGTTTATATCTTATTTTTATATATTTTTTCCCTCTCAGTTTTCTTGATTCACTTTTTGTAAACATTCTCTGAAATCTTTCTACCTCAATAAACACAAAATTTAAAGTTTCCACTATATATTCCAATCGCTTAAGATAATCGAGAGACCCTTAAACCACTTCCATTCCTGCCCAAATAAGCTCTTTCAGCCCTTTCAAAGACAGCGCATACAACAACAACAACAACAAACAATCCAAATCCAAGATTGAACAACAAATTGTATGGCAAATCATTATTGTGTGTATGGTAGCTGAATATTCAATTGTTGTTCTTATTGTTGTTGTTGCTTCTTCATTTTTTATAGCTTCTTTCACTCCAATTGTGGACGTCACACACACACACACAGACACACCGACAAGAAAGAAAAAAAGCAAAGCAAATGCGCCTCAATCAGAGAATTTTAATTATTATTTTCAATTATCGAAAATGGCTTTGCGTCTGTTTTCATATTTATGAATAAACCATAATACAATATATATATATATATATATTTCTTCATTTTTTTTCTTTCATTCGTTTGTTTGTTCCCTTTGCCTTTGTGCTTTTGGTTTTTCAAGTGTTATGCGTTGGGTTTTTGCAGTTCCAGAACCCCTCAGAAAATTTGTATCTGCAGCTGTATCTGTATCTCAGCTAATTACTCGGGGGGGGGGGGGGGGGCGTTTTCAATTGCGGCATATGGTTTTATTATAATTAAATTTACTTGTCTTCAGATAAGCGCTCGAACGCCCCAAAAGAAAAAGAAGACACAGCTGGCATTAACATTTACAGTTTGAGAGCCACTGTTTAAACTAGACTAGAAACAAGATAAAAAGGCGCGAGTGGAGTAAACCCAACTAGACTATATACTGACCGCTATACGCTTACAGTCAGTGCTTGCAAGTATGTGTGTGTACGCGCATACTTGACTTAACTTGAGTGTTCTATATCTCCGTTATTTCTCAACCGATTTCAATAAAATTTTCACAGATTGTCATTATTTCGTCTAATGTTTGAAACGTAGTCGAAAAGTTTTTCAAAATCAAGATTTTATTGTTATCGATAACATGTGTTATCGAAAGTTATCGAAACTATATCGACTCGGCTATTGACGCTGATCAAGAATATATATACTTTATGGGGTCGGAGATGCTTCCTTCTGCCAGTTATATACTTTTGCACAACCCGTTTATCGATTTTCAATGTTTTCAGGCTATATAAATATAAAGTTTAAACTCGAGAAGGGCAGAATTTAGCTAACGTATATGCTTTCGAGCAATGTTTATTTATTTGTATACATATTTTAGTCGCAGTTATCTCTGTCGCAACACAACAAATCCGTTGAAATACGATCGAGTGGCAACAAGTGAAGCTTTTAGCGAGTTTTGTTGTTGTTTTTTTTAGCTAGCAAAAGCCACAAAGCTGTTAACTGTTAAATTAAACACAACTGTCGCCGGCTGCCACTGAATATGGCCAGACAATAATAAATAAACAAACATAATGCGATGCCAAAAAAAAACAACAGCACAGCAATGCCAAAGTCAGGTACTCAAGCACCACATATATATATATATATATATAATCGTACTATATATCTACTCGGTTATATATAAGCCAACATTCTGCTTCTTCAACAAGCCTCAAGCATTGTTTATCAGTTCAGTTGAGTGGCAAACAAAACATTAAATGCAAATGCATTAACAAACTCATGAAAAAACCAACCGCAAAATTCCTATAGATACAGTTCGTTTGTATCTGTGTATCTGTGAGATACTCGTGATCAGGTGGCAACTGCTTAAAGCACGCGTCACGTTGATGAGAACACAAATTTAATGGCTTAGATACACTTTGGGTAGGGCATAAAGCATAAAGCCAAAATTTACTGTTTTGTTTCAGCATTAAAAAAATGTTTTTTGAATTTTTGATAGATTTTTTAGAGATTTGTTAATGTTAAATATATTAAAAAAATTAATAACATATATTTCTTTAGGTGGAATAGTACATGGAAAAGTAAAGATCTTAGGAAAAATATTTTTTGATATTTCTAAAATATTTTTCTTCAGCATTAAAAATGTTTTTGATAGATTTTTTAGAGATTTGGTAATGTTAAATATATTAAAATAAGTACAATATATATTTCATGTACATGGGAAAAGTATAGATCTTAAGAAAAATATTTAAAAAATATCAATAATCAATTATGTAAAAAACATTTACTGTTTTGTTTCAGCATTAAAAAAATGTTTTGAATTTTTGATCGATTTTTTAGAGATTTTTTAATGTTAAATATATTTAAAAAAATAACAATATATATTTCTTTAAGATTGAATAGTACAAGGGAAAAGTTAAGATCTTAAGAAAAATATTTTTTGATATTTCTAAAATATTTTAAGAAAATTTTTTTTTGATATTTCTAAAATATTTTTCTTCAGCATTAAAAAATGTTTTTGATAGATTTTTTAGAGATTTGTTAATGTTAAATATATTATAATAAGTACAATATATATTTCTTTGGGTTCAAAAGTACATGGGAAAAGTATAGATCTTAAGAAAAATATTTAAAAAATATCAATAATCAATTATGTAAAAAACATTTACTGTTTTGTTTCAGCATTAAAAAAATGTTTTTGAATTTTTGATAGATTTTTTAATGTTAAATATATTTAAAAAAATAACAATATATATTTCTTTAAGGTTGAATAGTACAAGGGAAAAGTTAAGATCTTAAGAAAAATATTTTTTGATATTTCTTAAATATTTTTCTTATGCAAAAAAAAAATTACTGTTTTGTTTCAGCGATAAAAAAAAAGGTTTTGAATTTTTGTTAGATTTTTTAGAGAATAAAATATGTTTAAAAAAATATAATATATATTTCTTTAGGTTCAAAAGTACAATGGGAAAGTAAAGATCTTAAAAAAAATATTTTTTAATATTTCATAAAAATTTTTCATATACAAAACAAAATTTACTGCTTTGTTTCAGCGTTAAAAAAATGTTTTTGAATTTTTGATAGATTTTTTAGAGAATAAAATATGTTAAAAAAAACAACAATATATATTTCTTTGACTTGAATAGTACATGAGAAATGTAAAGATCTTAAGAAAAATATTTTTTGATATTTCTTAAATGTTTTTCGTATGCAAAAAAGCTTACATGGATATAAAAAAACATTTTTCGCTTATTGTCACATATAATTATATGCGTTGCCCTTCTGCTTCGCCGATGTTCAGTCATGTATTACTTCTTTTGATGTTGTAAAATACTTGGCTAGAGTATTACACAAATGTTATATTGCATTTTTGTTGTCATCGTTGTCGTAAAATGCCAATTTAACCGCAACGAAAAATGCCAAAAACTAAAAATCCAGCAAGAACAACAAACGATAATAATAATGATAAGTCGAATGTCGAATGTGTTTCTTCTCTGTCTCTTCGTACATATATATATATATATATATATATAGTATATAATGCCATGCCCAGCATTTTACTAGCACTCACTGTGACAGTGGATACTACGTACTGTGGACTCTCTGTCGCGACTCGTGAACTGAGTACACAATGGCTAAAGTACACAGAAACGTATATTCGATACACAACTAAGTACAACAACAACAACAACAACAGTGGAGACAAAACCTAAAGAAATAACAAGTAAGAAGGCTCTAGTCGAGAAATCCCGACTAGACGATACCCTGAACTCTATAATTACGCGCATACTGCATACTTGACTTAACTTCAATGCTCCATATCTCCGAAGTTTCTCAACCGATTTCAATAAAATTTCCACAGATTATCAGTATTTAGTCTAATCTTTCAAACTGCTTCTTAAAGTTTTCCAAATTCAAGATTTTATTGTTATCGATAACATGTGTATATCGGAAATCGGGAAAGTTATCGAAACTATATCGACTCGGCTGTTGATTCTAATTAAAGTTTTCCAAATTCAAGATTTTGTTGTTATCGATAACATGTGTTATCGGAAATCGGGAAAGTTATCGAAACTATATCGACTCGGCTGTTGATGCTGATCGAAATTTTCCAAATTCAAGATTTTGTTGTTATCGATAACATGTGTTATCGGAAATCGGGAAAGTTATCGAAACTATATCGACTCGGCTGTTGATGCTAATTAAAGTTTTCCAAATTAAAGATTTTGTTGTTATCGATAACATGTGTTATCGGAAATCGGGAAAGTTATCGAAACCATATCGACTCGGCTGTTGATGCTGATCAAGAATATATATACTTTATGGGGTTGGAGATGTTTTCGAGATTCAAGATTTTATTGTTATCGATAACATGTGTATATCGGAAATCGGGAAAGTAATCGAAACTATATCGACTCCACTGTTGATGCTGATCAAGAATATATATACTTTATGGGCTCGGAGATGCTTCCTTCTGCCCGTTACATACTTAAGCACGAAACCATTATACCCTTTTTACCCATTTGCAAAGAGTTCAGGGTATACAAATTTAAGTAAAATAAACCGCACGAACAAAAATAAAGCTGCGACGCTAGCAGTTTGTCACTCAATCGCTCAGCAATCAGTCGCGTTTTTTAGTTTTTTGTTTCGTTTCGTTTCGGTTTCGAAAATCGTTCGTTGTGTATCTCGTAGATACTTTTTTAACTCACGTGCGCATAGCTAGTGCAACGTTAACAGCGCACGCGCGTCGCGTCATACTGGAAAGTGTTAAGAGAAGCGCAACTATCTCAACAATTGTATCTGTAAGATACTTAAACAAACAATTGCAATGCCAGCTTGTTATTACTATAGTTATAGTTATTGCTTCTGTTGTTGTTGTTTTTGTGGGAAGTGTGCGTTAAGAACAATGGATTTGAACTACAGTGAAGCTTTGGAAACTTATGTGTATCTCTGAGTTATGTAAAAGTCGTGTATCGTATATATTAGCAATGCCAAAGAACAAAGTTTTGTGCTTGAAAGCGATAACAACAAAGAGTCCAAGGCACAGTGAAGCTTCTTTAGCATGTACTAGAAGCAACTTGATGTTGTATAGGTATACAAAGTTGGAAGTACAGTAAAATATGTTAGTTTCTTCAACTTAAACTACAAACTTACTTATATACAACATTTTAGATCGTATCTTCAAAAGTTTAGATACAAAAGAACTCTTCATAGTTTTCTTTTAAGTTTCACATAGTGAGTTATCACTGTAGTGGTGAACACAAAACCCAATTTAGCTAGTTAAAATGTGCATTAACAAACGTGTCGAATGTATTTACATACAATTTGAAGCACAACAGCTGATTCGATTCGTTACACAACTGTTCACATACATATATATTTGCTTAAAACCTAAACCGATTTCCGATACAGTTGGCTTAACGCTTCAGTGCTTTAAGTGTTGCTAGAAGGTGTGTCCAGCAAACACACACAGAGAGAGAAGAGAGTGAGAGAGAAGAGGGAAGAAGAGTGAGAAGAGCTTTGGATGAGCGATGCGATCTTTATACCTGGCTTAAACAATATACCAAACATATATATATATATATATATATTTGTACGTGCGTCTAACTCAAGGTCAACATTGAACTGCACCCTTAAAGTATATACACTTATATGGATCACAAACATATATCATTCTCTCTATATAGTATGTACATTAATTATGATAGAATATTGTTTGTTTGGCAACATTTGTGCAAATAGTCGGAAGACAAAAAAGACACACAACTAGCACAAGTGTCATTCGAAATTGAAAAACAAATATTTCAATATCTATATATATATGTGTGTATATATGTTTGCTGCTCAATCCAGTGAGAAGAACAAAGCACATACATCATATAATGGATTTCTTGGCGTGCTGTTCGCCTTTTGAAAATGATTCACTTGACTTTTCTCTCGAGTCGAGCCAAAGTGAAATTCCAATTGAAAATAATCAGTGAAGGGAAAGGGGTGAAGGGTTGGGTGCGTATGGCCCGGCAAACGGAAATTGTCAGTTGTCAATGCTTTTGGGGTACGACAACAACAAAGGTGTGCGGGCATATTAAATACAAAATGTCAACAGCTCGTCAACCTCAAAAGTGCAAAAGCCCAAAAAAATATTTATTTTTACTACAAATGTATACACATATATTTTTTTTATTTTTATTTTTATTTATTTTATTTTTTTAAAATTTTTTTTATTTTTACTACAAATGTATCCACATATATATATAGTTAAAAATAAGCTAGGGCCAAACAAATTTTTAAAATATATTTTTAAATAATTTTTGTTGAAGAACAAATATTTTTAAATGAAAAAATGCATCCAATAAAAGTTGAACCCATATTTAAAACATTTAAAACCACAATTAAAACAAAATATTTCCGGCTACTTCTAGTTCAAGTCTAAACGTTAAACAGCTGTCCATATATATATATATTTATATATATATTTGTATATATTTGTATATATTTGTTGAAGAACAAAATATTTTTGTATGAAAAAAATGTGCATCGAATAAAAGTTGAACCCATATTTAAAACATTTAAAACCACAATTAAAACTAAATATTTCCGGCTACTTCTAGTTCAAGTCTAAACGTTAAACAGCTGTTCAAACAACATCCTATAGATATATATATATATATATGTAAAACTCTCTCATATATATATATGTAAAACTCTCTCATATATATATATGTAAAACTCTCTCAAAAACGCTCTCTAAAAACTTAACTTTAACATGCTTCAAATGCGTCAGTTTTTCAAATGCTTTACGCTCTAAAAATTTCTAGATAAAAACAGCCCAAAAGTTCAGAGTGTAAATGTGAAGTTGAGGTGGAGTTTATGCGATAATTGTTGCGGTTAATAGTTTTATATTTTCGTTTTTCGTTTTTTGTTGTTGTGAGCTCAACTAACTGTGAACTAAAGTCAAGATAATAATGTGCTCAAAGTGCACAAATACTTTAAACTATATACAACCATATATATAATTGAAGTATCAGGTAGTTAGTTGTATGGAGTCAAGTTCTAATCAGTTATGGCTATAGCTTATGCAACCTTGTGAAAATCAAAAGGCATTCGAGTCTAGGTCTCGTGTGTTGACCGAGTTGACAAATTGGCTAGTTGGAAAATGCATGCAGCGAGGCGTGTAAAATAAAAAAAAAATAGAGGAACAACAACAATGAAACACACAACATCAACAAGTAAGAAGGCTCTAGTCGAGAAATCCCGACTAGACGATACCCTGAACCCTTCTTGCAAGTATGTGCATACTTTCTTAATTTCAATGCTCCATATCTCCGGTGTTTCTCAACCGATTTCAATAAAATTTTCACAGATTCTCCATATTTCGTCTAATGTTTCAAACTGCGTCTAAAATTCCAAATTCCCGATTTTGTTGTTATCGATAACATGTGTATATCGGAAATCGGAAAAGTTATCGAAACTATATCGACTCGGCTTTTGATGCTGATCAAAAATATATATACCCTATGTAGTTTTCCAAATTCCCGATTTTGTTGTTATCGATAACATGTGTATATCGGAAATCGGGAAAGTTATCGAAACTATATCGACTCGGCTTTTGATGCTGATCAAAAATATATATACCCTATGTAGTTTTCCAAATTCCCGATTTTGTTGTTATCGATAACATGTGTATATCGGAAATCGGGAACGTTATCGAAACTATATGTTGATGCTGATCGAAATTTGCCAAATTCCCGATTTTGTTGTTATCGATAACATGTGTATATCGGAAATCGGGAAAGTTATCGAAACTATATCGACTCGGCTGTTGATGCTGATCGAAATTTTCCAAATTCCCGATTTTGTTGTTATCGATAACATGTGTATATCGGAAATCGGGAAAGTTATCGAAACTATTTAGACTCGACTGTTGATGCTGATCACGAATATATATACTTTATAGGGTCGGAGATGCTTCCTTCTGCCTGTTACATACTTTTGCACTAAACCATTATACCCTTTTGAACCATTTTCAATGGGTTCAGGGTATAACAAGTCAAAATGGCAGTTTCCACATGCTTCATTATGCCATTATAAATTGTATCTGATTGCAACATACGAAAATTGTTAGCTGCAGCAAATCAATTTTGTTTTGCATGTCTCTCCCCCTCTCTCGCTCTCTCCCTCTCTCTCTCTGTCGCAATCATTTGTGTTGAAACTCACTAAAAATACTTCCCAATCATCAATATTTGCACTTTCCTTTACCAGACATCAGCTTCGTTTATTTACGCATATATTTGTGTCCCCCTCTCTCTCTATATATATATGTTGACCAGCTATGCAAACATCAATAGCTACAGCATCATAGACTTAAGTCAATAAGGTCTGACAAACGTCAATTTAGCTGTGGCCCACAAGAAAATTGAAAATAGAAAGAAAAACACAGACAGCGACAGCGACACTGAACTCGACAA
Source organism: Scaptomyza reducta (assembly GCA_035044485.1). Classification (NCBI taxonomy): domain Eukaryota; kingdom Metazoa; phylum Arthropoda; class Insecta; order Diptera; family Drosophilidae; genus Scaptomyza; species Scaptomyza reducta. The sequence goes on from JAWNNV010000838.1 coordinate 136,683, forward strand.
GTTGTGGAAAGTCTTCTGTTGTACATGTGGCAAGTAGTTGACAAGAAAAATATGTTTGTACTTCTGTTTTTTCTCAAAACTCATTCAATATTCTATTTTATTTCTATATATTGAGTATTATTATAGTTATGTTTCGGCTTGCTTAAGTTAACTTGACTTCATTAATTCCAAGTGAAATAAGCTAAATAGTTTTGGGCATTTTTTAAACTCAATAAAAGAGCTAAGAACTTGATGTAAAAGCATAAAATATATGTGCAAAAGATTTATAACAGTTAATTTCTAGAAACTGTATCGATAACTTCGATAACGATAACTGCAAAACATTTTCCCATGTTTACTCCAAGTAGTTTACCTAACTTACGTTTCCGTGAATTTTTCAATATTATATATTTAATATTTATATTTCAGTATCAATATTAGAGCCAAGAACTTTAAATAAAAGCATAAAATATTTAGTTTGATATGCAATACACTTATAACAGTCAATTTCCGAAAACTGTATTTATAACTTCGATATCGATAACTGCAAAACCTTTTCCCATGTTTACTCCATGTAGATTAGTTAATTTACTTTTCTGTGGTTTTTTCCAGTCTCAATATTAGAATAAGAATTTGAAATAAAAGCATCAAATATTTTGTTTGGTATGCAATACAATTATAACAGTTAATTTCTGAAAACTATATCGATAACTTCGATATCGATAACTACAAAACACTTTCCCATTTCTACTCAATGTAGTTTACTTAATCTACTTATCTCTGGATGTTTCTAGACTTAATATTAGAGCTGAGAACTTGAAATAAAAGCATAAAATTTATATGCAATACAGTTATAACAGTTAATTTCTGTGAACTGCATCGATAACTTCGATAACGATAACTGCAAAACGTTCACCCAATGTAGTTTACTTCATCTACTTTTTTGTGGATTTTTCCAGACTCCATATTAGAAATAAGAATTTGAAATAAAAAACTAAAATATTTACTTTGTTATGCAATACACTTATAATAATTTCGGGAAACTGTATCGATAACTTGGATATCGATTACTGCAAAACATTTTTCCATGGTTTACTTTTCTGTGTATTCAAATGTGGATTTTTCCAGCCTCAACAGTAGAGCTAAGAATTTGAAATGCTAGCAAATTGTTCATTATAGGTTTCATTCTCGAACCTTCTCCGTTACCTTTCGATAACTTCCACTTCATAACAGCTTCAATTTCTGTTACTTCTCTGCTTATAAGAACTTTAAATAAAAGCATTAAATATTTAGTTTACAAGTTTATGCTTATGAAATACATTTATAACAATAAATTTCTGGAAACTGTATCTGTTTACTCAATGTAGTTTACTTAATCTACATTTTTTGTGTATTCAAATGGCGATTTTTTCAGACTCAACATATAAATAAAATAATAAAGGTTTCATTCTCGAACCTTCTCTGTTACCTTTCGATAACTTCGAGTTATATGAGCTACAAAATTCATTTCATTCATTCAAAATTCAAATATAACAGCTTCAGTTTCTATTACTTCTCTGCTTATAAGAATGCGTTTCCAGACTTAATATTAGAGCCAAGAACTTTAAATAAAAGCATAAAATATTTAGTTTGGTATGAAATACACTTATAACAATCAATTTCTGGAAACTGTATCTGTTTACTCAATTTAGTTTACTTAATCTACTTCTCTGTGTATTCAAATGGCGATTTTTTCAGACTCAACATATAAATAAAATAATAAAGGTTTCATTCTCGAACCTTCTCTGTTACCTTTCAATAACTTCGCGTTATATGAGCTACAAAATTCGTTTCATTCATTCAAAATTCAAATATAACAGCTTCAGTTTCTATTACTTCTCTGCTTATAAGAATGCGTTTTTTCCACACTTTCAAAGAAAAACTTGATAAGCCCAAAACATTTATAAGCAATCGAACTTAATATGTTAATTCTAGATTAAATATTTATACAATAAAAAAAAGAAAATGCTGGAAGCGAAGAAAAAACGTAGTTATATTTCGCTTATGTTCCATATGGCTGTCTTTTCCCAGAACTTCGCATGGCAATAAATCAAACTGAGACAAGTTACTTGTTGCTTTAAGTTGTTGCTTAAAGTTTCACAATTCAATTTTGCTGTCGTCAGTTGTTTAGTTTCGGTTTCGGTTTCGGTTTGGGGTTCGGTTTCGCACCCAGACGAGAGAGAGAGTCTTTAAGGCCTGGCTGATTGTATAAACACAGACGTTGCGTTTCTTTCTCAGCTCTTTTCAAGCTGATTAGAGCTGTTTCAAACACAGGTGTCACATGTACAGTAAACACTCATTAGGCGTGCCTAAAACTGTGTTTAGTTTTGAGTTTGCACATTAAAATTGTTGTAGCGAAAGCCAAAGTCTTAACTGCCGATGTGATCGCCATAGTAATAATCGTATAATGACAAGTGCAAACATATATCGCAATAACGATTAACGCTCGATATGATTGAAAAGTAAATATCGAAAACGGAATATCAATAACAATAATATTACAAAAGCAAACGAGGCTCGCGAGATATGGCAAATTAATTAGTTATACACAAATGGTAAAACCATTAACATAAAAAACCAAAAAAAAAAACGTTAAAAATCAACAACAACCAATAATAATAATAAGCTTAAAGCACGTATTAAAAATATATAAAATAATGGTTTTTTTTTTAGTTATTGCAAATAAAATTTCAAATGATGCACAAGTGAATAATTGTGGCGTGTAAATAAATAGAAAACAACAACAAAGAACAAAAGAAAATATTATAACATATAGTACAGCTTGTAGTTGAATATAGCCCAAGTGGCCCATAAAAAAACAAGTTGTGTGCGTGTGTGGCGCCATCTAGCGGCCCATAAATATGAAAAATCCCAATACAAATATCATGGAATGCAGCAATGCCTTCAACAACAACAACAACAACAACAAAAGTACTGCAAACAACAACAACAACAACGTCACAGCATCGTCCAACTTGAACGGAAACGGAAATGGCAATGTTAGTGAGCTACAGCAGCGCCCTCTGTCGTCCAAGCCAGCATTGCTAACAGCAGCAACAACATGTCCAACAGCAGCAGCAACCCAATACAACAGCAACAACAGCAACAACAACAGCAACAGCAGCTCACCTCATTCACCGCCCCCGCAGCAACAGTCCACAAACATGGCCGCAAATGGCCAACAGTCGTATCCGGCGATAACGGCAACGTATTGGCTGCCGCCACCAAATCCGGCGCCATATTTAGTTCCAGGTAATTAGTGTTACCTTGCAGCAAGTAGCCCCCACCCCCACCCCCCCTTCTGCCCCTTCTGCCACTCGTCAGTGGCAACGTTGCAAATTATATTTTCGTGTTTATTGTAAAGCTCGCGAGGATTACAAAACATGCCACACCACAACAACAACATCGAAAGCAACAACATTGAAAGCAACAACATCGAAAGCAACAACATCGAAAGCAGCAACAGCAATATGTGCCCCGTGTCGTGTTGCCATGCACTGAGCGAAATAAGCGTTGAGTTTGTGTTTTACTACTCTAATTATACCCTAAACCCATTGAAAATGGGTAAAAAGGGTATATTGGTTTTGTTGAAAGGTATGTAACAGGCGGAAGGAAGCATCTCCGACCCCATAAAGTATATATATTCTTGATCAGCATCAACAGTCGAGTCGATATGGTTTCGATAACTTTCCCGATTTCCGATATACACATGTTATCGATAACAACAAAATCTTGAATTTGGAAAACTTGATCAGCATCAACAGCCGAGTCGATATAGTTTCGATAACTTTCCCGATTTCCGATATACACATGTTATCGATAACAACAAAATCGGGAATTTTGAAAACCTTTAAAAGACGTTTGAAACATTAGACGAAATAATGACAATCTGTAAAATTTTTATTCAAATCGGTTGAGAAACACCGGAGATATGGAGTATTGAAGTTAAAAAAGTATGCACTTTACTCGTATACATAAACACACTCAGACATATGTGCAAGCACTGACTGTACGCGTTTAGTAAAAGGTTCAGGGTATAGTCTAGTCGGTATTTCTCGACTTCTTACTTGTTTTATCTTATTTATGCAAAGAACTCATTAAAAATGTTTGAAAACTTCAAAAATTTAACTTTAACTGCAATTTTTATTTGCAGTGTAACGTATGTTGAGTGTGTGCGTGTGTGTGTGGCGCTGTTGCATGTATTTTATTCTCATTCGCATTTGGTTTTACTCTTTTTTCCATCCTTTTTTTGTGCTTAGCCCATGCGACGCTTTGCCAAGTGGCAAAATGTTAAGCCAGTGTGTGAAGCTGGGGCTGGATTTGAATGTTGCAGGGTGCCCCATCTATGTGTGTGTGTGTGTGTGTGTTTGTGTGTGTGTACATGGTGGGCATTTGTTTCATGGCATCGGTTGCATGCATCGCAGCGCGGCGCCTCGCTTTTTTGTGTGTAATTCCATTTGCCAAACGCCACTTGCTGGCTGCTAATTAAATTTTAGCTTTGTCAGGGGAATTTCCACTTTGGGGCATGTGGAGTGAACAATTTTGTTTGTTTCGTGTCCTCGTTGTTGTTGTCACTAACTGTTGCTTGCCAACGCCAACAAGCCAAGCAATTTGAGCCTTGTCAGTAAAAGAAACAAACTTTTCGAGTATTCGAAATCAAAATTCTATAAGTGTAGTAACATTTTTAAGGCTATCTTAACCGGTTAAGAGCAACAACTATTAAACGTTATCTAAAGTCTTAACAAGTAGGAAAAACTATAATTTATAATTCCTTGCAGCTTGAACTCTCAAAATTTCGAATTATCGATTTTTATCGATTAAAAAAATTATATTTGTATGTGTTTAAACTTTCTACTTTCATAAGGTTACCTAAATGCTAAACAAGTGGGCTATAACTTATAGTTCCTTGCAGCTTGCAACTCTCAAAATTACGAATTATCGATTTAAATCGATTAAAAAAATTATATTTGTATGTGTTTAAACTTTTTACTGACATAAGTTGATGAAATCTAAATCAACTATAAGCAATATATTATATTCACTTATAATTTGAACTCTCCAAATTGCGAATTATCGATTTTTATCGATTGGAAAAATCGCTTACGTGTTTAAATTATATCTCACTTCTATGTGTTTAAACTTTCCACTTGTATTAGTTGATCTAAAGGTTAAGTAAGTAGGCAAAGCTATAATTTATAGTTCCTTGCTGTCTGAACTCTTTGAATTGCGACTTATCGATTTTTATCGATTCAAAAAATCATCTGATTATGTGTTTAAGCTTTCCACTTTCATAAATTGATGAAATCTAAATCAGATTTGAGATATATCTTATATTCACTTGCAGTCTGAACTCTTTAAATTGCGACTTATCGATTTTTATCAATTGGAAAAATTTTAAACTTTCCACATTCACACGTTATTGAAATCTAAATCAGCTATAAGCTATATCTTATCGATTTTTATCGATTGGAAAAATCGTCTACGTCTTTAAACTGTCTCTAACATATATGTGTTTAAACTTTCCACTCTCATTAGTTAATCGAAAGGCTAAATAAGTAGGCAAAGCTATGAACTATAGTTCCTTGCTGTTTGATCTCTTTAAATTTCCCACTATCGATATTTATCGATTGGAAAAATCATCTGATTATATGTTTAAACTTTCCACTTTCATACGTTAATGAAATCTAAATCAGCTATAAGCTATATATATAATATATATAAGCTATATCTTATATTGACTTCCAATTTGAACTCTTTGAATTAGGAATTATCGATCTTTATCGATTAGAAAAATCGTCTTGTAATGTTTTTAAACTTTCATTAGTGGATCTGAAGGCTAAGTAAGTAGGTTCCTTGCTGTCTGAACTCTTTAAATTGCGACTTATCGATTTTTATCGATTGGAAAAATCATCTGATTATTTGTTTAAGCTTTCATACGTTAATGAAATCGAAATCAGCTATAAGCTATATCTTAATATTCAATTGCAGTTTGAACTCATGAAATCTAAATCAGCTATAAGCTATATCTTAATATTCAATTGCAGTTTGAACTCTTTAAATTGCAACTTATCGATTTTTATCGATCGGAAAATCATCTGAATATATGTTTAAACTTTCCACTTTCATAAATGGATGAAATCTAAATCAGTTATAAGCTATATCTTATATTGACTTGCAGTTTAAACTCTTTAAATTGGGGCTTATCGATTTTTATCGATTGGAAAAATCATCTGAATATATGTTTAAACTTTCCACTTTCATAAATGGATGAAATCTAAATCAGTTATAAGCTATATCTTATATTGACTTGCAGTTTAAACTCTTTAAATTGGGGCTTATCGATTTTTATCGATTGGAAAAATCATCTGAATATATGTTTAAACTTTCCACTTTCATAAATGGATGAAATCTAAATCAGTTATAAGCTATATCTTAATTCACTTGCAGTTTGAACTCTTTAAATTGCGACTTATCGATTTTTATCGATTGGAAAAATCATCTGATTATAAGTTTCAACTTTCCACTTTCATAAGTTGATGAAATATTAATCAGTTTTCAATAATACCACACTCAAACTTTCATAAATAAACATACTAGAAACTAAATTGATTAAATTGTTTTCATTTTCGATTACAGTTAAGCGTTTGTTTAATAATTTGTTGGTGGTTTAACTAAAGCTGCTTTGCATATTCCACTAAAGGTGCTCCCCTCGGAGTCAAATCCATTCTATCTAGTTGAGGCGAAGCATTTAGCAAACAACGTCAAATGGCATGCAAATCAATAAGTTAACGTTCTAATCTATTTCCGCTGTTGTGACTTGCATACAGATAGCTCCAAATATGGCTAATACACACACAAAACGCACCTTACTACCCCTCTACGGTTTGGCTCCCCCCTTTTGGACTTTCTCAATATGCTTTTGCTAGCCCAAAGACTCGTTTAGCTGTTTGGGGATTTTGGTTATTGCTCGATTGCAGTTTTGTGTTTTTGGCGAAATGTTTTTTGACTTTTTCATCGATGTGTGTGGACGCCAAGCGCATGACTTGCATATTTATTTGATATATATGCGAAATGAATTGTTTGTTTGTTGTTTTTGGCGCTGTTGCTTTTGATGTTGGTGTTGTTGCTGTTGTCGTTGTTGTTACTTACAAGGCAGCGATAATAAATAAGCACAAGTCCAAAAAAAAAACAAGTAAGAAGGCTCTAGTCGTGAAATCCCGACTAGACTATACCCTGAACCCTATACTTTACGCATACAGTCACTGCTTGCAAGTATGTGTGTGTGTGTGTATACTGCATACTTGACTTAACTTCATTGTTCCATATCTCCGGTGTTTGATAACCGATTTCAATAAAATTTTCACAGTTTATCATTATTTCGTCCAATGTTTCAAACCACGTTTAAAAGTTTTCGATATTCAAGCTTTTGTTGTTATCGATAACATGTGTATATCGGAAATCGGGAAAGTTATCGAAACTATATCGACTCGACTGTTGATGCTGATCAAGAATATATATACTTTATGGAGTTTTCCAAATTCCAGATTTTGTTGTTATCGATAACATGTGTTATCGGAAATCGGGAAAGTTATCGAAACTATATCGACTCGACTGTTGATGCTGATCAAGAATATATATACTTTATGGAGTTTTCCAAATTCCAAATTTTATTGTTATCGATAACATGTGTATATCGGAAATCGGAAAAGTTATCGAAACCATATCGACTCGGCTGTTGATGCTGATCAAGAATATATATACCTTATAGGGTCGGAGATGCTTCCTTCTGCCTGTTACATACTTTTGCACAATACCCAAATACCCTTTCCACTCATTTTCAATATGTTCAGGGTATAACAAAGAGTTTATAAATAAATAAGCATCCATTTGAATGAATGAATGAATAAATGAGTGTATGAATAGCACACGATTGAGTACACTGAGCGAAAAGACACAGTGAAACTTAGAAGTTTCCATGTTGCTTGGCTTGATAAACTTTTTAGCTGAATCTACTCACAGTTTCTTTGCTTTCTCTCAGTGTAGAGCAACAAGGGCATGCATAATGATGTTAGCATATATATATATATATTTTTAAAGCAATTCGTTGCAGCAGACACGTATTGCCAGCAAAAACTAATAATTTTATGAGCTGATCAAATGACGAGCAGCAAGCGGAGTGGTGGGGGGAAGGGAGGGTCGAGGGGAGGGGCGACTCTGTTGGTCACACAAGTCAAAGTCAAAATGGCTGTCAGTCAAAGTGAAGCGTAGCACAACGTAATTGTATGTGTGTGTGTGTGTGTGTGTGTGTGTGTGTTACATAAGGTTGTCTGTTTTAGAATATATTTTGCTGGTGTGTGTGTGTGTGTTGGTGTGTGTGTGTGTGCAAGTGTCATTATGTGCATCTCGCTCGCACGCAACGTGCGCAAATGTGTTAACATAAATGTAACACGTTTCGCTGTGGCACACAATCCAACGAGAACCCAGCCACAAATGCTGCAACAACAACAGCAACAACAACAAGGGGCACGTTGCCATGTCACGTAGCTGCTTTTGCATGTCAACGGCAGCAAAGAACAGAAAGCCCCGCCCCCCCTCCCACACTTCCAACCAGCAAAGAACACGTTGAAGTAAAAGATTGTTGCCCAAAAAAAAACATAACAAGTAAGAAGGTTCTAGTTGAGAAATCCCGACTAGACTATACCCTGAACCCAGTAAACATAGCGATACTCCATATCTCCGGTCTTTCTCAACCGATTTCAATAAAATTGTCACAGATTGTCATCATTTCGTCTAATGTTTCAAACTGCATCAACAAGTTTTCCAATTTCGAAATTTTGTTGTTATCGATAACATGTGTTATCGGAAATCGGAAAAGTTATCGAAACTATATAAACTCGGCTGTTGATGCTGATCGAAATTTTCCAAATTCAAGATTTTGTTGTTATCGATAACATGTGTTATCGGAAAACGGAAAAGTTATCGAAACTATATCGACTCGACTGTTGATGCTGATCAAGAATATAGTTTTTCAAATTCAAGATTTTATTGTTATCGATAACATGTGTTATCGGAAATCGGAAAAGTTATCGAAACTATATCGACTCGACTGTTGATGCTGATCAAGAAAATATATACTTTATGGAGTATTCCAAATTCAAGATTTTGTTGTTATCGATAACATGTGTTATCGGAAATCGGGAAAGTTATCGAAACTATATCGACTCCACTGTGATCAAGAATATAGTTTTTCAAATTTAAGATTTTGTTGTTATCGATAACATGTCTATATCGGAAATCGGGAAAGTTATCGAAACTATATCGACTCGGCTGTTGATGCTGATCAAGAATATAGTTTTTCAAATTTAAGATGTTGTTGTTATCGATAACATGTGTTATCGGAAATCGGAAAAGTTATCGAAACCATATCCACTCGGCTGTTGATGCTGATCAAGAATATATATACTTTATGGGCTCGAAAATGCTTCCTTCTACCTGTTATATACTTAAGCACAAAACCATTATACCCTTTTTACCCATTTTCAATGGGTTCAGGGTATAAAAACTGTCACAAAATGTCAAGGAAATTGTTGAGGGCAACGAAAATTGTGCAAGTGATTTGCTCATTTCAATGTTTTGCCTAATTTAACATTAAATATTTGTACGAATCTGTGATCAGCTGATGATAAGCCTGATTTGCATGATAGTTTAAGCTTTTGTTAGCAACTGCACGCTAATTACGAACGTATTATTGAAGAAACGCCCCTGAGCACTAAATGAACTTGAGTCGAAACACGCAAGCTAAGAGAACTATTGCCAAAGAGTGTGCGAACTTAAGAGCATCTGGGTTTCTGAAGAGTCTAAAGAGTAGATTCTCTGATTTCAATACTTTACTTATACTTTTTCCTAATCAATTTTGATATTGTTTCTAGTGACAAGTTTTGCTTCATTCAATCTCTTCGATATTTTGTCAGTTTAAGTTTGCTTTTGTTAGCTTCAATTTGGTTTTGCAGCTAATTTGCTGAACTATTGAAAAGTACGCCCACTTTTAGCCTCGACACACCCACAAAACACAAACACACAAACGTCAACTGGGTGACAAGTGACCAGAGAATTCTCTGGGACCCTTCACAATGCAACAAACAACAACAAGTAAGAAGGCTCTAGTCGAGAAATACCGACTAGACTATACCCTGAACCCTTTACTTAACGCATACAGTCACTGCTTGCAAGTATGTGTGAGTGTATGTATGTATACGCGTATAGTGCATACTTGACTTAACTTGAATGTTCTATATCTCCGGTGTTTCTCAACCGATTTAAATAAAATTTTCACAGATTGTCATTATTTCGTCTAATATTTCAAACTGCATCATAAAGATTTCTGAATTCTAGATTTTGTTGTTATCGATAACATGTGTTATCGGAAATCGGGAAAGTTATCGAAACTATATCGACTCGGCTGTTGATGCTGATCAAGAATATAGTTTTTCAAATTCAAGGTTATGTTGTTATCGATAACATGTGTATATCGGAAACCGGGAAAGTTATCGAAACTATATTGACTCGCCTGTTGATGCTGATCAAGAATATATATACCCTATGGAGTTTTCCAAATTTAATATTTTGTTGTTATCGATAACATGTGTTATCGGAAATCGGGAAAGTTATCGAAACCATATCGACTCGCCTGTTGATGCTGATCAAGAATATATATACCCTATGGAGTTTTCCAAATTTAATATTTTGTTGTTATCGATAACATGTGTTATCGGAAATCGGGAAAGTTATCGAAACCATATCGACTCGGCTGTTGATGCTGATCAAGAATATATATACTTTATGGGCTCGGAAATGCTTCCTTCTGCCTGTTACATACTTTTGTACGTAACTAATATACCCTTTTTACCCATGTTCAATGGGTTCAGGGTATATAAATGCATAGACAATAGCCACAACAGCAACAAGAACAACTTTGAATGCGTTACAGTTCAATACAGACACAAGAGTAAACCAATGAGCAGGTTGCTGGGGCAGGTTGCAGGGGGGACGGTGGTTGTATAGGCGTTGAAATGGTTGCTCGATCGAAGCTCACACATATACATATACATGTGTGTGTGTGCGTACCCAGAAGAACGAAATGAAATTCTGTCGCGACAATACAACATGCGGAATACGTAATCAATTGCCGACATCGATGATATAAATACAAATATACACTGCATACGATACACTACACTACACTACACTACACTACACTATATATGTATGTGTGTGTGTGTGTGTGTTTGTGTGTTTGTTGTATAAACACATATATATACACATACTTATGCCTAGCTACTATATAGAGTAGCTTTTGTATCAGTCCGTATCAAGTATTTGTGTGTTGCTTGTTTGTTTGCCTGTTGTAATGTTTAACACAGACTTCTCCCTAACCACCCCCCTCTCCCCCTTAGTCGTGCATATATTTGCATTGCCAGTGACATGGAGCTGAAACGCTTTCGAAAAAGCAGACGAAAAGTTTTTCTTACAAAATACTTTTTGAACTTTGATGATACACAAAAAAAAAAAGAAGCCAACTCATGCACATTTATTGCCTATTTATCGGGGCAATCGTGTGCGACTTTATTGATATATCGCATAGAGATGGGGCCAAATGAGTAGTAAAATCAGGAACTTGGATTGAAGTTCTGAAGAACTCAAAATCATATCGAAATCTCAATCAAATATCTCCTTGAAGTCCAAAATATATATTACTATCGCTCATATCTAGTTCCACTAAGTGTATTTGTATTGCTATCCCTGGCATATTGTTCAACACTAATACAGAAGGGCACTTGAACTTAGTGCTCCCTCTCCCTCTTCCTCTCCCTCTCTCCACACTCTTCTTGATAGCACATTTTGCATTTTGCATATGCAATAGTCAATAGCAATACATCCAGATGCAATAGTCAAAGTCTGGGCTGCATTCATCGCATATATTTGAGAGCAGGAGCAAAATTTAGCATAGACAAGTTTTGAATTGATTGTGTAGCTGTATCTGTATGAGTGTGTGTTAAGTTATGCATATGAGCAAGAGCTAGAGAGAGAGGGGGAGGGAGAAAGAGGGAGATGTATAGAGAGTCAAATGTTTGCTAATTGAGTTGAACTTTTAATAAAAGTTCGATTATGCACGAAGAACTGTTTAATATGGTTGTCAAAAGCAAAGACTAGAAAATATTTGGAATCTTTTACAATACTTTCCCCAAAAGGTAACAGTGTTGGGAAGGAATTTTTGACATAATTTTTAACTCTCAATAATTATAATGAATTTTTAACATAATTTTAAGCTCTCAATAATAATAATGAATTTTTGACATAAGCACAATTCTCATTAGTAATCTCGATTATTGCAAGAACTAGAAAATATTTAGAATCTTTTTCAATACTTTTCCCAAAAGCTAAAAATGTTGGGAATGAATTTTTGACATCATTTTTAACTCTCAATAATAATAATGAATTTTTGACATAATTTTTAACTCTCAATAATAATAATGAATTTTTGACATAAGCATAACTCTCATTAGTAATCTCGATTATTGCAAAAAGTAGAAAATATTTAGAATCTTATTCAATACTTTTCACAAAAGCTAACAATGTTGGAAATGAATTTTTAACATAATTTTTAACTCTCAATAATAATAATGCATTTTTAACTCTCAATAATAATAATGAATTTTTAACTCTCAATAATAATAATGAATTTTTAACATAATTTTTAATTCTCAATAATAATTTTGATTATTAAGTGTAGCTTTAAAGAGTTATCAATAAAGAAGATTGAAAAAAGAAGCAACTTTGATACCCAAAAATGATGGTAAGCAGATTTTCTCCACGTTTTTCTTGCCTTTTTCTTTGCTTACTTAAGAGTTTTATTATCTTTTATCAACACTTTTATGAGCTGTTCAACACTATGCACAGACAATTAGTGTTAATAAAAGCTAACGGCGAGCGTTGCCAACCATTTGCAAAATCATTTAAATCAGCTGGCAACACTTCATAATCAGCATAGTGTGTGGCATGCCAAAAGCGAGAAGCTATAAAGAACAAGAGAGAGAGAAAGGGAGAGAGAGAGAGAGAGAGGGAGAGAGAGGGAGAGAGAAGAGAAGAAGGGGCAAACACTCAACGCAGCTTCATTCATTGACCGGACGGCGTCGTCGACAGCCAGAAGCAGTACTAAAGAAAGGGATAGAGGGAGAGAAAGAGAGCGAGAGAGTATGAGAGAGAGAGAGAGAGAGAGTATGAGAGAGTGAGAGAGGAGGGGATAGTGTGAAGGGAAGGCTGCTGCACGTTTCGATTACGTTGGCAACACTTCCGGGCCGCGAGCGCCACAATTTCCGTGGCGTTCTGATTTCTTTTTTTTCGCAGGGTTGCAATCGTCATTCCCCTCTCTTTTTCCCCTCCTTTTTGCTGCTTCTTCTTTTTTTTGGGCATTCGCCAAACTGGCAGCAGTCAACGTCAACACGAATTGTGAATTTATGCAGCAGGATCTTTGGATTCGTTTGAAGGGTTCATTTGTGTGTGGCACATACATATAAATATATATATATATATATATATATTTTTGTTTTTGTTGCTTCTGCTTCTGGCTCATTCAATTACCGCTGCCCGCCAGCAATTCCTATTCTAATGTCGGGTAACCCCTTCGCCCCTCTTGCCCCCTTTTCATATTCTCAAGTGCTTGGCTGGCACATTGCCCCGAGCTGCCTCAAGTTAAGTGGTTGCATTCCCATACAGAATGCTAAATGTTGCCAGACAAAGCGGCTGCCTATAGACTCTGTCTCTGTTCCAGCAAGTCTTTTATTATAATTTAGCTATATATTTAGATCTATATAGTTGCTTTCTGGCAGCACTTACAATTTGTTGATATGCGCCGCCTTTTTTCTCTAGTTTCTCAAGTGCTGAACATCAATTGAAACATTGAAAAAAAAATACTTCTTTTGATGTGTATTGAAATGAATTTCTGTGGTCAAATTTATATGCAATGTTCTTTAATTTTGTGCTTAAGCCATTAATCTGAGGGCAGCTTAAGTTAATTTAACGAAATTGCAGTTAAAATGTTTTGAATTTGAAATGATTTGGCTTACCTGACGGCATCTTCGATTCTGGCATTTCATTATGCCAAAATGCATTTTGAGCGACTGCAAACAGTTTACAAGCTAAATGCCAGGGCTCACCACATACGTCAATCAAATGTGCACTGAGAGAAATGTGGTAGCCCGAAAAATCTGCAAAATAAAAATGAAAAAAAATTCATAATAATATTTTATAACCTTCAAGCAATTAAAATTGGGAAAATTGAAAAAATATATATAAGAAAAATTATGATAGGCCGAAAAATATAAAAAAAAATAAGTATCAAAAATAATTCTTAATAATATTTTATAACTTTTAGGCAATTAAAATTGGGAAAATTTAAAAAATAAAATTCTAAGAAATAAATATTAAAAATAATTCTCAATAATATTTAATAACATTCAAGTGATTAAAATTTGAAAAATTAAAAAAAATAATTATAAAATCATTTTGGTAGCCCGAAAAATTAAAAAAACATATTAAATAGAATTCTTAATAATAATTAATAATTAATTAAGCAATTAAAATTTGAAAAATTTAAAAAATATATATAAATAAATTTTGGTAGCCCGAAAAATCTGCAGTATAAATATTAAAAAATTCTTAAAATTATTTTATAGCATTTAAGCATATAAAACTTGGCATTTATAAAAAAAATGTATGCAAAAAAATTTTTTCTCAAAAATAAATATTTAAAAAAATGCATAATAATATTTTATAATCTTTAAGCAATGAAAATTTGGCAAATTAAAAAAATATATATAACCAAATTTTTTTGCTCAAAAATAAATATTAAAAGGAATTCTTAATACCATTTTATAACCTTTAAGCAATTAAAATTCACAAAATTAAAAAAAAATATTATAAAGAAAATTTTTTTCCCGAAAAAATAAATGTTAAAAATAATATTTTATAACTTTTAAGCCATGAAAGTTTGCAAAACTAAAAAAAAATGTATAAATAAATTTGGTAGCTTAAAAAATCTGAAAAATAAATATTAAAAAGAATTCTTAATAATATTTTAAAACCTTTAAGCAATTAAAATTCGCAAAATTAAAAAAAAAGATAATAAAGCCCGAAAAATGTGAAAATGAAATATTAAAAAGAATTCATAATAATATTTTACTTATTCTACGCAATTGAAATTTGAAAAATTAAAAAAAAATATATAAACATTTTTATTTTTTTTTTTTTTCAGAAATATAAATGTTCAAAAAATTTCATAATAATATTTTATAACGTTTAAACAATTAAAATTTGACAAATTAAAAAAAAATTTTAAAGAAATTTTTTTTTTCTGAAAAATAAATGTTAAAAATAATTTATAATAATTTTTTATAACCTTAGGGCAATTACAATTTAAAAAATATTTAAAGAAATTTGTTTCTGATAAATAAATGTTAAAAATAATTTATAATAATCAAAAATTCAAAATAAAATATATACAAAAAAATTTGATAGCCCGAAAAATCTAAAAAAAAATATTAAAAAGAATTCTTAATAATATTTTATAATAACCTTTAAACAATTAAAATTTGACAAATTAAAAAAAAAGTATATAAAGAACACTTTTTTTTTTCTAAAAAAAAAATGTTTAAAAGAATTCATAATAATATTTTATAACCTTTAAGTAATTTGATCAATAAATATATATACAAAGAAAATAGTTTAAGATCTTCTTGAATTTT